>OZ024706.1:19040047-19081453 GCA_964016945.1 Microplitis deprimator | reverse complement strand
TAATAATAATAATAATAATAATAATAATAATAATAATAATAATAATAATAATAATAATAATAATAATAATAATAATAATAATAATAATAATAATAATAATAATAATAATAATAATAATAATAATGATAATAATAATAATAATCATAATAATAATAATAATAATAATAATGATAATAATAATAATAATAATAATAATAATAATAATAATAATAATAATAAATGCCCCACGGTGCATGTTGTGCGGCCGGCGGGGGTTTCATTTACCCCGTGGCGCATCGTGGGCAATGTAGGCTGGCCTCCCACCTGCTGGCCTACTAATCGCACAACAACCTTTGCATTGGGCTAACTCCCCAATGTAAAGTATACTGAGTTCAAGATAATCCTGAACACAGAAGTGCTCCCCACAACCGGCCCTTCTCGGATGAGGGCTACCCACTAGCTGGGCGGAGCACCGAGATTCCGAACGATGACGACCTTGGCGAACAACGGACTACATTTAGGTGGACGGAGGAATTACGAGCCGATCTCCTGATGTGCTACAATAACAGTGAACCGGAGCGGAGAGGCTACATGGCTAGGATGCATGCTCTCTGGAGCGATATGCATCCCAATCACAGCAACTTTTCACAACAACATCTACGTGATTATGCTTCTCATCTCCGGCGAACACGAAGATCACTGTTAACTAACAGACGGTTATCTCACCGTCTGTCTTTTCCAGCACAGCTACATCAAGAGAGACGCCGTTCTTTCGAAGACGCCGACAATGATTTTGACACACGGCAAGTATGTATCTCGAAGAAGATACACTACCCAAAACATCTACTTGACACGGAAAACCACGAACTATCCACTCGGATTCAGGAGGACTCTACTTTGCTCACCATCAATCGAGCTGTCTATGATGGTGCCTCCTCACTCTTACCTCCAGCAGGAAGGAATACTTCTTCGCCTGAGACTAAGATGAGAGGGCGCATTGGGCAGCTAACACTGAAGATTGATGATCTCCGGAAACACGTCTCCCGCATTCAGTGTGTGATTGAGTATGTAAATGCTCGTAAAGCATTTACATCTAAAGTCCGCCGCATTGCGGCTGGACTACGATACCAGCATCACACACTGAATAAGGAGAATCTTCTGAACATCAAAGAAGATTCCCTCAACAGATTGCGGGCTCTGGTGGCTGCTAAAAAGTCACTAGAGAAAAAGCTGAAGCGGCTTACCGACAACTCTTTGTTTCGGTTAAGTCCTTCACGCTTTCTGACACCTAAAACATCTGTTTCTGGCGATCCCCCATCCATCGAGCGAGTAGAAGCTTTCTGGTCTGAGTTGTATGGTGATAAACCGAACGTGAATCGTGACACTCCAGCTCTCAACGACTTCGAAGCATTCTGTCGACAACACCGCAACGACAATGCTGATGAAGAGAGCCCTGAAGTCAGCGTAGAAGAAGTTCGTTTAGCTCTGAATAATGGTAAGAACTGGGCTGCTCCGGGTCCAGATGGCATTAACTTATTTTGGTGGAAGAAACTAACTTCTACCCATAGCCATCTAGCCCGGATTTTTACAGCGTTTATCAGAGGCGACGAACCTATTCCATGTTGGCTTGTAGAAGGGCGAACCGTGCTCATCCCTAAGAAAGGTGACTTGTCTGACCCAAAGAACTACCGGCCTATCACCTGTTTGAATGCGGTTTATAAGATTTTTACTAAAATTTTAAATAATCGCATTCTAGAAGTGATGGATCCTGTATGGCAACAGATATACGAACAACGTGGCAGTAAGAGAGGCCTGTCAGGTTGCAAAGAGAATCTGTTAGTAGATCGTTGTGTCATTCAAGACGCGATCTACTATCAGCGCAACCTGTCAATGGCCTGGATTGACTACCGCAAGGCATTTGACTCAACATCTCATGAGCTTATTCTCTTTTTGCTCAAATGCCTTGGGGTCGATCGTGATACAGTGGGATGCATCCAGCGTACGATGCAACTTTGGCGAACGCGGTTCCACATTTCATGTGGCAACGACAAACGTGTAACCGAAGTTGTACAGTACAAAAGAGGAGTGTTTCAGGGAGATTCTCTGAGCCCTCTGCTGTTTTGCATCTCACTGCTGCCAATATCTGTTGCGCTACGCCGTACTCGTGGATACTCAGTGGGCCCACCAACTGATCGGAGTTATTCGATCACCCACTTACTCTACATGGATGATCTGAAGGTATATGCACCTGATGAGGAACACCTTCAAACAGCCTTGAACATCGTAGGGGAGTATACACGGGATGTCGGCATGGCATTTGGGTTGGACAAGTGCGCGGTCGTTAATCTGGTGAAGGGTAAGTGCTCTGATGTGCGTGAAGATATCGAGTTGGTAGATGGGAGCGTCATTGACCATCTTGACGCCGGAGAGTCGTACAAATATCTAGGTATTGAGGGGAGTCCTATGCAGGACCTTCCTAAAATCAAAACGACTCTCTGCAGCGAGTATGTGCGGAGACTCCGGAAAATCTGGTCATCAGAACTTTCCGGAAAGAACAAAGTCTCCGCAACAAACATGCTTGCTGTCCCGGTACTTCTTTACTCTTTTGGTGTCCTTAAATGGGCCCGAAAAGAGCTCAAAGACCTCGATATCAAGACACGCAAAGTCATGAATATAAATCGGAGCATGCACCCTAAGTCTTCAGTCGCCAGATTATACCTTTCCCGGCACATCGGAGGGAGAGGTCTTCAGAGCTTGGAGTGTCTACACGATCGTTTGGTTTTGGGTTTAACATATGAAGTTGTAAATTTCACAGCAGATGAAGACGACTTCCTTATGCAAATTGTTCATCAGCATGAGAATGCGCATAAGGGAGCGTTCTTATATAAGGCAGCAAAGTACGCAGCAAAATCCCTTGGTCTCGGAAGAGTAAACCCTCTCATTGAACTCCCTAAGGAGGAATTCAAGAGGGTCATCAGCAACGCTGAGCAACAAAAACTGCTCAGTACACACATGGATAAGTCAATGCACAGCGTGTTCTTTAAACACGTGCGTGAACATGGCTTGTCCGAGCAGCTGACGTTTTCCTTCCTTAAGTCAGCTGGCCTGATGTCCGAGACTGAAGGGTATATTTTTGCCTGCCAAGATGGTGTAATTAACACTCTCGAATACCGTGCAAAAGTGCTCCAGATGCAGCTACCCGACACATTGTGTAGGGTGTGTAAACAACATCCTGAGACGCTTATGCATCTATTGTCAGCATGTCCTGTGCTGGCAAGAAGTGCATACGTCCAGCGTCACAATGCTGCTCTGCGAGTACTTTATTACCACCTTAGACATACGCACGGTATCGATAAAACACCAGTGCTGCCTTATTTGCCAGGAGATATTCCGCAAGTTGTTGAGAATGACCGTTGCCGTATTTATTGGAACGTGCCATTCGCAACAACGCGGAAAATAGATCATAATAAACCTGATATTGTGCTCTTCGATAAAACCGCTCGTAACATTTATGTTATTGAGTTTTCAGCTCCAGCTGAATATAACATCACGGTCAAAGAAGAGCACAAACACGAAATATATCAGGATCTCCTGTTTGAAATTGGCAAACTTTACCCAGGCTACCGTGTCAAGCTTGTCGTACTCATTGTTGGCGTCCTAGGAGGGATGAAACAGAATTTTGTATCTGCATTGGCTAAAATCCCAACTTGCTCATCGCAAGTTGAGTTTTTGGCATCGAGGATGCAAAAGGCTGTAATTCTCGGATCCCTCCGTCTCCTAAGACAACGAAACTTGGCCTGCTGCGCATGCTGATCATCTTGTTGATGAAGCATCGCAGCAGTAACGATTTGGCGCTCAAGTGAGGCCCTCGGTAGAGTCGGACTACCGGGGATAACCCCCTGAGCATTTAACTTAAAAAGAAATAATAATAATAATAATAATAATAATAATAATAATAATAATAATAATCATAATAATAATAATAATAATAATAATAATAATAATAATAATAATAATAATAATAATAATAATAATAATAAGGGTTTACTTTTCCGAGACCAAGGGATTCTGCCGCGTACGTTGCTGCCTTATTTAATAACGCTCCCTTATGCCTATTCTCATGACTATGAACAATTTGCAAAAGGAATTTGTCTATATCTGCTATAATAATAATAATTATAATAACTCAAATATCATTTACTTTCCTATGAAAATAGAAAATTTTTGGCTTCTGTTATCATTGTTATAATCTAAAGTATGATATGAATAGTCATGTGTGTGTACAATCTCTAAAATATCCAAGATACAAACGTATGAAAAATAGCGCCATTTTTTCATGAATTTTGTGTGTATGTGATTACAAAAATATACCCACACACAAAAAAGTGTGACAAATAACACTAGAATCATAAAAAAACGCAAATATTAATTTATTTCAATCTTATTTAATTTTTTTGGGAGTTAGTCAAATCAAAAGAGGTATTAATCATTTTTTGTTTTTTTGGACACTAAAAACTATTTAAAAAATGCATCAAATTACCAATTTAGTTTTTCTTTGCTTTTTTAACAGCAAATGAAGTCGATAAGATAAAAATAGAGAAATACTTTGCTAAAAAAATTTTAGAAACCATAATTAATTCCAAAAAATTATTTTTATTGATATTTTCAATTTTCAAACACCCATAACTAATAACAATATTGGTTTTTTTTTTTCTAATTTTCTTTTTTTACTATCCATCTGCCAAGAAGTAGAACAATTTAAGAAAAAAAAAAAGGCCATTCGGCAGACGTAATGGAAAGTAGATTTTCCAATTAATTGATATAAAAAAATAGTTTCATACATACATATCTTGTTAGTGTATAGTCATGATATGAAATAAGACTCGTTTTCTAGAAGTGAGGGCCAAAAAAGAACGATTATTATTGATAGAGAACTTCAGATAGTTGATTTGACATAACATTATATAGGTAATGTACCAAACTAACCTTCACATAAATAAAGTATCGAAAATTTAATTAGTATGAGATCATAATTGTAATCGCTGTTACCATGACAAGCCCAGTTAAAATAACAGTAATACTTTTATTTAAAATATATAATAGCTGTGAAATTAACAGGTTATTTTGTTTACAATAAAATACACGTGACAAAATTGTATTATAATGGAAAATTCATAAGTTATGTGGAATGAAAACCATATTTTCAACATTTTTGATTTCATTAAAAAGTTCAAGGGTATCAAATTATTGGAAGAAATAGTCAAATCATAAAGCTTAAGGTCATTAATACGAGATTATTAGTCAAGCTTTTAGATACTTTTTACGGAATTTGTGTATAAATATTAGTTTTGAAGTTACATGAGCTTTAGCAGTGATTAAAAAATGATTTTCAGCAAAAATCATGAAAATTTCAAACAGTCATAATTTCAAAACTATTTGAACGATTCAGCCTATCTTTGAACTTGATCGAGATAATCGCCTCTAGAGTAAGTGTAAAAAATTTCATCAAGATCCGATCAGAACTGTGGGTGCTATCGTAATGACAAGACAAGTGATAATCATTAAGAGTAGAGGTACATTTGATACATTATAAGTAATAAAAGAAATACTTCTAAAATATAAAATAGCAGTGAAATTTACAGGTTAATTTGTGCACAATAAAATACAACTGACAAAACTGGATTATAATGGAACAAGCATAAGTTCTGTGGACTGAAAACCATATTTTCAACATTTTTTGATTCCATTAAAATTTTCAAGGCTATGAAATTATTGGAAGAAATGGTCAAAATATAAAGTTTGAGGTCATAAATTAAAGCTTATTAGTCACGCTTTAAAATACTTTTTGCAGAAATTATCTATGAGTTGTAGTTTTAAAGTTATATGGACTTGAAAGTGATTAAAAATTGATTTTTTCGAAAAATCGTAGAAATTTCAGACAGCCATAACTTTTAAACTAATCGACCGAATCAGCCCATCTTTGAACTTAACCGTGGTAATCACACATAGAATAAGTGTAGGAAATTTCATTAAGATCGGATAAGAATTGTAGACGCAATCGTGTCCTCAAAAGTCGGTTCTATGACATAAATATATATATATATATATATATATATATATAAATTTTTCAACGAGTGGTATTTCTGAACTCTACTCAACTAATTATGATAGTTTATGACAAAATCCCTTGTAAAATCGACCATGAGGACAAATACAATAGTTAGATTTTTATAAAAATCTACCTAAAAATAAGTGGAGCCTGACTTGAAGACCATTACCTTTTAAACCTTTTGTAAGGATATTTTATCGTGTGGTTATTTTTTCGTGAGGATGTTTCGTCCACGGTTATTTTGTCCACGGATATTTTGTCGTGCGGTTATTTTGTCCGAGATATTTTGTCACGGTTATTTTGTCTGCGGATATGTATTTGCGGCACCTCGATTATATATAAAGTTATATTTAACGTCATGAAATTACTAGATAAAGTTTCATATGCTTATATGTAATAATCCATGATCATATAAAAATTCATATGTTCTAATAAAATATAAGAATTTATAGTTTTATTAGAATTTTATAAAAATTGATGTGATTTTATATATAATTACACAGAAGTTTATCAAATTACCGGATAATGGTTTGAATGCTTTTATATCATCATATATGATCATATGATACTCTTTAAAAAATTCGGATAATCAATAAAAATTAATGTGATTTGATCTAGTTATCGATAAATTTGTATAATTCCAAAAGAGTTTAATATGGTTACATAAAATCATATGTTATTATATAAAAGTTTATATAGTTTCATACTTTTCTCAATATACTAGGCCTGGTTATTAAAATAAATATGATTAAGGTACCGGCGGGTAATGAGGCCTAGCTAAGGGAGATTTTGAATGGAATCAAAAATATTGCATTTAATTATCGAAATGTATCATAAATCTTTATCTCAATACATTAGCCATAAAACATAATCAAATAATGGTAATTTATACTACAAACAAACAAAAAATTACATTTATAAACATTTATAAAAAATTACAAATAAACTTTTCCAAAAACCATACGAATAGGCCTTATTTTACTACGGTAGGGTAATAAGGCTTACGGGTTAAACAAACTGAAATATTTTAATTATACTTAATAAAATTGGTATTAGAGATAAATCATCACTTAAGATTAGCTACATTTTTTTTTTTAGACAGAAGACTAGATTGTTTTCTTTAACAGCACTTAAAACTATCAGTATCCTTTTTATAAGTCAGAAGACTAGACTGCTTCTTATAATTTCTTCTGCGCTACGACATCATATGACGGATGATGAAATATAGAAGACAGGGAACGTGGTATCGACACTCTATGAATCTGTCGTCACATCTCTATGCAAGATCCTTCTACTAGAGTAGCCTTCAGCGGAGGCGGTTATTTTAAATATAATTTCTGTCACTTAGGCCTTATTACCCGACAAGCCTTATTACCCGCGGGAACATTACTTCGTTGTTGCACATTTGGAAAATAAGATATTTTAACGAATTTTATTCAACTTGTTTGGTCGTTTACAAATATAGTTACCGATTCTTATGACGTGATACATATTTTTTATAGTTTCATAGTTTACAAGTTAGAGTAAAGATTTGTTCATATTTACGGGTAGAACCCATTCTACTTTTTTCGAATTTGTCAATTATAGAACATTTTATGACGATCCATAGAAAATATGTTAATTACGAAAAAACAAATCATCTTTTATTTCAAAAGAGTATTTAATAGTTCCATAAGTAGTAGAATAATTAGTAAAACAAATTTCCACTGTATAACTATTCGTTTTAGTTATTTTATAACAAGTTGATGTGTACAATTTATTATTAATATTAAGACGAGTATAAACATCAAAGTTATTTTGGTTTACATTGAATTTTTCCAATAATTGAATCTCATATTCATCGAGCTTAACAGTTTTACATTTACCAAGTGGCTCGATTTTATTCGGTTGTGATAATACCGAATTTTTAGCAGCACTACGATTTTTCAGTACATTATTTCCCTGAGCGATTTTTAAATTACTTGTCATTTCTTGTCCTCTATGTTTAGTCCCATGAATACAGTGAGCTAAATAGCCATTGAAGTTTTCAAATACTAATGCCGACGTAGCCCACAAAGGACCCCATTGCTTGACAGCCATTCCAAGATTCAATAATTGATGCAAATTGTACGTTAACGCACAATTGTTACATAATATTTTTGTTTGTTCAACAAATAACTTAAGTTAATTGCTAGCAATAGTGTTGCGTAATTGCACTACATTTAAATTCAAATATAGTTGCACTTCTGGCAGATAGAGGCAGCACCTACTGGTGCCTCGTGGCGGTAAAATTTAAACTTGGACATGCGCAGTGGGCACATGCGCATCTTCGTTTCCTGCCTCGTGTCGAGAAGACGGCCGTCATTATCTTTCGCATATTCGCATTCAAGTGATAACACGTGTTATATAAAATCGTATCATTTTGTGCTCATCTCGAGTAAATAATTAAAAATGAAAGGTTAATTAATTTAAGTAAGCGTCGAGCTCCATAATTATATAATTATTTATATAATTCAACCAATAGAACTCATCAAAATAATTCATAAAAATTCACGGAATTCAAGTGATCAACGACCACGTTTCTGAAGAGGTTACTTCGACGCAAACCATTACAGGTGCCTTATTATTCATTAAATAATTAATTGAAGTGCTCATAAAAATAACAGACTCAATATTATGATTATTTAATTATCATTATGCTCAATATTTTAATCAACTTAAAAGTTAATTCTCGCTCAGTAGTCTCTGCAATCATGCTACCACTTGTTCAACAAATAAATTCAATTCAGTGTAATTTCTTACGATCTCATTTAATTTAATTAAATTAAGTGATCAATATTATGAGAACTCAATGAGCTCAATATTTATGCATTTTATGCTATTAAAAAACAATCATTAAGTGTTCAATTATTAACTTCGCTCGGTAACCTCTGAATTCGTGTTACTTATTCTTATGACATTTTTGCAATCAACTCAGTGTTTAACTAGACTCGATTCAATTATTTCAATTATTTACTCGAGCTCAATTTTATAATTTGCATTCAATTAATTACGTATTCATGTGCTCAAACAATCAACAGTATTAATAAATTAAATCAACGATTCAATCTTGTAACCCAGTGATATTATGGGCTGTGACAAATAAAAATATTGTTATATCTTTTAATGTGCGTATTTTTCCAACATCTCAACCACCAACCAATCCTGGCATGTATTTATTTGTAGTTATATCAGTTTGTTGGATTCGTTTTTGATTCAAAAGAAATATTGCTTTGCGAAATAATATTCAATTTTGCATTAATTTTTCTGGTAAAGAATCAATCAAAGCTAAGAGAGACCAAATTGAAATAAAGTCATAATGTTTAAATGCTATATAATAAGTATACTCTGATATTCCATGCGGCATTCGATTAAAGAAATAAGGGGGCTGGATATTCACTAGAGAATCATTAACTTTCTTGACGCGTTCTGATCAACTATATGGTTTTTTTTTTTTTTTTTTTTTTTTGATTCAAGATAAAAACTTATAAACACACGTCCTACTCCCAATAGTACAGAATGCATATACTCAGGTAATAAGCAAGTAGCTAAATCTAGTAGAGGAAGTTTCGTTATTACAGTGTTACCTTTTACTCCTTTCATATGTTGCAAATTTAATTAAAGGACTTTTTTAGCTTGCTTATCCATTCTGGCCCCGGTTCTTACCTTGATTTTTTCTTTTTTAATAAAAGGATACATACGAAGTTTACAGTTTTTTTTTTCAACTTCAATAAAGATGTTTTTATTTCAAAAATATTACATCTATATTCCCCATTAAAATTTACTATATTTTGAATGCTAGCTCTTGCCGAAGCATCTGCTATCATTAATGGAGCTATGACACGTGAAATAATGGTTTTTTCTGATCTTGAATGAACCCAATTTATGCCTTCCTCAAAACGTATTTTAATTTCAAACAAAATGGATTCAAAACGGTATTCTTGACAGGATGAACATCATCATACCATAAACCAATTACTGTAACGTATAAATCTCTTAATCGTTGAGGTATTCCTGCAATAGTAAACATAAGCAGCCAACACTCACTTTTAGAACTGTTTGACAAAGATACTCCATCCGTATCAAGTATAAGAGTTGAATCATAAATTTGACTATCTTCTCTTGAGTTCACACGAATGTATTCAGTTTCATTCGTTATATCATGAATAGTATTTGAGTTTTGATCTTATATTATATTAAGCTTGTCAGCCAAGTTTTGTTTTTCAAACATCCATTTAATCTGTTCGCATAAATCAATTCCATAAAAGAAAGCAATATTTTTTTTATCTGCACTACAGGAATCACACCAATAAGTTCTCAAATTCAAACCCAAATATTGTAAACATTTTTTACAGTAAATGACTTCTGGTTCAGATACCGTATCACTAACATATTTAAATAATCTATAAACTGTTTTAGCTAATTAATTATCTTTAGGCAACATTTGATAAAGTAATATTAAAATATCAGACAAGGCAGTTTTTGTTGAATTATTCTTAACATATAGATCTAAAAGTGCTTTTATACTGTCATCAAGGGTCGAAGAACTATTATCATATAATTGTAAAGTACTTGTAACATTATTTTCACAAGTTTGTTCATCATTTCAATCACTATCATCTGTGTCTTCTTGTTTCATGTTTATTGTTACGTTCTCGTCACCCTTCAAACATTTTCAAACATAGAAAAAAAAAATTTTTATTATTATTCTGGGAGATACCCAGTTTGAACAACCTATACGGATCATCCCCGTATGATACTTCCATAAAATAGCATCTTTTCAATAATTGTAAATCAAATTTGTTAAGTATATATATAACTTTTATCTAGCACGATTATGCATCATAACATTTAAATATAAATAACCAGAATACACACAAGAATATATTAAAAAGCTTTATAGGAATATTCTACCAATAATTAAATAAAGTTAAACAAACATTTATAGCTGTACATGTGCATATGACATGTGTATATATATATATATATATATATATATATATATATATATATATATATATATATGTACGTATAAGAAGTATACGTGTAGGTATAAATGTAAATAAAATATATATATAAAAAAATTATCTCCGAAATAAATATGAATATACATATAAAATTTAGAAAACAATACGTGCATGTACAACATACACTATTACATGCTAAACTGCATGTATGACGAATACATACATTAAACAATTAAATGCAGCATGCATAAACATATAATTTAATTAATTATTGTACTTATGAAAATTATTTTTAAATACACCACCTTTGTAGGAAAGAGAGCATACAAGTAGGCGAGACAAAACATGAGTGGGCGTCAGGAATACCATGCGGTAACCTAAGTACCGGGCGGAGTAAACAATATGAGCAAGGCCCCAGAATAAAGAAAAGAAACGCCTGCGGCAAGAGTAAGCGATCAATTCACTCCTGCTGCTATCCTAATACTAAAAATTGAGAAAAGACTGTTCAGAGGGCTGTAAAACCCTCAAATTTAAGAATAAATTTACCAAAATAGTAAATTTGATTATTATTTAATATTTATATTATTTTGACTTTGAATTATTTAAAAATTATCTATAACTTTAAATAATTTATTCATTAACAAGTTTATCAGATGACGACAACATCTCAGATTTGTTTAAATAAATGTGATTGATTATAAAGCATATCAGATTTATTTGAATAAATAAAGATTCCCGGTATTTCATCTCCGATAACGCCGGTAGAGGTGGACCATCGATAAAATTTTTGATGATTAAACAATAACTATGGGAGAGTGTTTCTGCGTTTTTTCTCATAGCCTCTACCATGGGGGTCCATCTAAAATTACAAAGTAAATAACAATCACTGCAGCTGCTAATTAATCAGTTCGTTTTTACGCTTCGTTACTGCCGGATGTGACCCCGTTTTTGAAGTTTTTTTCCGTAAAGTACAGTTTCGGGTGTGATCCCGCTTTTTGCGTCCAATTAAGGATATTTTTTTTGTATCATTCAAAATCATTCGAGGCTTTCAGTTTCAACTTTTTCGAGGATTTCAATTTCAACTTTTTCAAGGATTTCAATTTCAATTCGTCCAAGGATTTCAATCTCAACTTCAATTTAAGGATTTCAATTTTTTTTTGTTACAAGGATCTTATACAATTTCAAGGATTTCAATAATTTCGGTTACTTTTAAAAATACGATTATTTTCCCTGCGTTAAAAAAAAGGGTGCAGCGATTTTTCATTATTCTGTGTATTGTGAATTTATGGGCAATTAAAATAAATAAATTATAAATTATTTTGTGAAAACCTATAAAAATTTTAGTGAATTTAAAAAAAAAACAAGTTTGTGAAATTTAAATTTCTTTTCAGTTTAGACTATGATAACAGGTAATGATTTTTGGTTTACGAAAGTATGCTCTCTTTCCTTTTATCCGATTAAAACATATAGAATTTGTGAGCAATTGCTTTCTAAACACGAAAATATTTTTATGAATAAATTTAGTAAACAAACATTCCACGTAAATTCTTAAACAAACCTTCCACACAAATATAAACAAATAAAACTAACATTTAAACAGAATCTAATAAAGTTTGAGGTTTCGTTATTTAACTCAACCTAGTTGAATTATCCGACAGACAAAAATTGAAGTCTATAAGTTTAACAGAAAAATCATAATTCACATTTTTTTAATTGATCTCGAATTATTAAAATATAAATTCTTGAATTAATAATTATTCTTCTATGTTTTTTTTATTTATTTAGTAAATTCAAATACGTCAAAGGAGTTTTTTTTTGGAAATGTCATATTAAATTATCGACAATTTTATTTAGAAATTTGTTTTATGTAAAAGGTTTTATAATCGTTATTTTTGATTACTTAAATACTGCAACAAATTAATATTTAGTTTTTTTAATTCCATTTAAATTCAAGAGAAAATTTATGATATAAAATTTTTTTGTTCGACTGAAATTTTTATTCTAGGAATTGTTCTTTAAATTCTATTCAATTCATCAACGTAATACTATCCAATCCAGTTAAAACAATTCTAGATTTATTAATTTAGAAATCAATAAAACTTTTTTCCTCTTTCTTGAAATTACTAAGAATTATTCATTTATTTAAATCTGTTCAGATCGATTCAAGGTATACTAAATAAAATATCTTTTATTGATACCATTTTAAAATCATTATTAATTTAGAATCTCATTCAAAGTATTTAATTTGAATCGATCAAGATTATATTCATAATTTAGTCACGTTGTTTTAAATTTAACCATCAACCAGAATTTTTCTTTCTCAAACTTTATATTTAAATCTCGAAATTTTATTTGAGAAATTTTAAATTCATTTATACATCTCAATTGTAATTTATTTGCAACTTCTAATAATATCTTTTACCACTGATCATTGATGTGTTTTCTAGAATCTAATAAAAGAGTTGACCATGCCTTTTTATTTGATTGGAAACTTATCAATTGATTGAAAATTTATTATTATTATTTTGAAACCTCTTCAGCATTGGGGATTCACTGACTGACTTATTAAATTAAAATTTTAATAGAGCAAAGATCTCTATTCTTCAAGTTTAGTTTTTTTGTCTCGCTATTGGAATCTTCCAGTTACTTCAACTCAATTCACGTTACCTAAATTTTTTTGTTCCAAGTCGAATCAATTCAATTCAACAACCTGTATCTAACACCTAAAACCTTTTTCTTACCTTCCATCCTCTCCTATCATCTAAAAAAAGAAATAGCTATCTTAAACTCTCCAAATATATACACAATGATGACAGATAGCAACTAAGAGATCGACCCGGGTTGGTCAATCATCCATTCGTTGATTCGCTGAGTGTATTAAAATTTCCTATAAATATACTATTCCCTTTCTACCCATTCAATTCTATCTGAACAATAAAATAAATAAAAAGAATCTCAAACATTCAAGTTAATTAAATCATTTAATTATTCTATTTTTTTTTATTATGAGTCAGTGAGGGAATCCTATATCCTGAAGTCGGGAGCAAATTAATTACTATATTCTTCTTTTCCACTACTATTCTACCTACTGACTTTCTTCTGAGAGCGTCTTTCGGGACAAACGTCGTTATCAATATGTTTTCGAACAGAGTCAATGGCGCCGAAGAAACGCCGGCCTACGGGCTCTGCTCCTAAACCTAAATACTGTAATTGCAACTCCTGTGCGGAGTATGATAAATTATTTTCTGGTAAAATGTATCACTAGCCAATAATCAGACCTAATTTATCATTTGTAAGGAGGGATATTTCTCTTCCTAAACCTCTTAGAATAAAAAAACTCAAATACAGACTGATTCCAATCACCGAGGTCGAGAGGTCCATACCGCTGATCTATCTCGGAGACGCAGATCCACAATTCAAGTTTTACTCAGACTTCCTGTTCGAGAAATCTCAATTGGAACCATACACGGGGGTTCCTAACGAGCACGTGTAATTGATTATTTTAGAGTAGTTTAAGGAAAAGGTACCTTCTAAAATTGGTCCCCATTTCCCACCAATGTAAGTAGAAATAAAATCTTAACTATTTCTTTCAAGGATCAGAGATTATTCCTAGGAATCCATAGATTCTTAAAAATACAAAAATAACAACTATATTCCCCATCGGTCCAAATATCACCGGGCCATAACATTATATTATAGTTATTTTCATAGCTCCCATTATTTTCTTCATTATTATGCTCTTCTTAAGAACTGATATCATCACTTTGATTATAATTACTATTTCGACAGGACAAAGTGTTTTCACTTGTATCACTGTCATTATTACAGTCACTGTAATCATTTTCATCATTTTCATCTAGATTACTTAACTCACTTGATGTACAGCTAGAATTATTATCAGGGTCACATTCATTATTTACCAAATTATTATGTGAAGTCGAAGCAATATTATAATCAACTATTTGAATGCATTGGTTTTTTTTATTTCCTCACCAGAAATTTGTTAAGACATTAACGATTTTTTATGCCTTTTCAATGTGATTAAAGGTATCTATAACAAATTAAGTTAAATTTACATTATCACATTTGTTTCGAATAAAAAACATCGATACGGTACGAGACCCATTACCCGTTTGGGGAACTAGGCTCAATCACTCATTTATTTGTATATTTATAATTAGTAAATTTTACTAAATTTTTTTTTAATTTACTGAATCGAAAAAAAAATTCTTTTTATACGGCGTTCATCATAATTTTTGTCTTTTTGTGTTATTTATTATTGAATTTATGTGACGTTTATACTTAACAGAGGCTATAAAAAAAAAATATTTACCATTTAACTATCATCGTGCAACCAAAGTTTATATTTATTGTTTGGAATACGATCTTCATCTTCACTATCCTCTGAGGTTGACATATTATTTACACGAGGTTATTAATTCCTTTCATTTTTTTTAAATGTTCCAGTGTATAGCCGCATGTAAGGACTTTCCCACTTTTTGGCTTTATATCGCAACTGCTTTTTTTTCTGCCTTCATTGTGTGGCTGTGGCCCAACTTGTTCTTATACTGTACTGTACTATTACGGTGATACCCAATCCCCCACTATGGCTGTGGGAGAATAGGGGCGAGAGAAACCACAGAGAAAACCATTGCCAGTACAGTTCGGTTTGGGTGAGGCTCTATTGATCAATAAAATTCCCTTTATACCGATCACTAGATCCTCATTCTGCGCCTAATGGTCCGAGACCTCCGATCGAGCTCAACGCGTAGCTAAGCGGTCACTCAGCCAAGCAGCGATCATGCCCGATGCTGCTTAACTTGAGTGATCGCCCAAGCCACACGAGAACCGCTCGGCTACCTTTGTCACCTTATTAATTCCTTTTACTTTTATAAAATTAATTGATAAATAAATTGAACACTTATGTTGTTTTTAAAAAGCAAAAACAATCGCTATGTCAGTATTATAGGACATTGCATTAAGTGGTCGTCAACAAATATAAATATCAATAGTCATTGTTATCACCATTATTATTAGATTAATCTTGATGCCAGAAATGGTTTGGATTTTACTTTTTAAATAATATTTTATGCATTTAAAATTGAGCAAATGCACATAAGGATTCTGGTGTAGGTATGAATAATTCAATAATTAAAATTAACAAAAAAAAAAATTAATAGTTAATAAATAAGATGTTTTATTTACACTATGTATACTGAAAAACTGTAGGAAAAAAATACTTACAGCGAATGCGATTTTGTATTATACGCGATAGCATACGCAACTATACAAAATTCACATATAAAAACTCGACATGTGATCGGTAGCGGTTAACTACGCCATCATTAATTTGTAATTAATTAGACGCGAGCGATAATCAATTTATCCTCAATAAATAATAGCCTTAATGTACTATCTAATTATTGAGAATGATGAGGCGTAAGTTCAGTGGAACTATATCACAAGAATAATTTAAATAAAGTGAAGCGGTTTGAGAACACGAGGTTGTACGTTAAAATGCACGATGTAGATTGATTGTCATGGTGGCTTCTTCTTCCTTCGTTGCTGCTCGATGGTGACGCGTGCAGCATGGCTGCACCAGCGAATTTTCCTATTGACTCAAAAGCACGGTAAGAGGATGTAGTTAGCCGCCGAATTTTCTAATTGGACGGCTAGTAGCAAGGCTCTCATGCTGACTTGACACGGCCATGAGCTACAAATTATATGTACCGGTCTCAAATAGCGAGTGACCCGGCACTATTCTAACCTTGAAGTCAGTAGCGAGTTCGGAAGCTCCCGGACGTTGCGAAAGTACACGAAATTTTTCAAAATGATTAAGCTAGTGACTGAACAATGCAGAATAAAGTAAAATATTAATAAATACAAATATATTTACAAAAAAGTTTTATAATTCGTTCATTATTTGAAATATTATTGTAACTTAAATTTGAAAAATATTTTCTAATTTATATGAGTTCAAGATTGTAGAATTGCCAGGGAACTTCTGTTCGCGCCATGCTTCATAACCTACATTAGATGAGCTTCGGTTTTGTGTGAGTTTCATTAAGTGCATTGCGGTATAAAAATATTGTTTGAATAAAAAAATCTAAAATATTATATTAAAATTAAAATGATGTTCTTAATTAACTGTTTGGAGGATAACTCATTAACTATTGTAGAAAATGACAAAGTTATTTGTGAATTAAAAAAATGTGACAGTGGGTGACGTGGTCAATTTTATTCACGTGAAAAAAGATATGAAAGTGTAGTTATTAATCTTTTTTAAATTTGATTCTCTATCGAATGGAAGTTATTACTAATATTAATATAAGTTGTTAATTCATTTCATAAAAATTTTGATATCGGTCTATACAATTAAAATTATATAATGCTTGTTATTTTAAATGATGATGAAGCTTTAAGATTAAAATGATTCAAATTATTGAAATCAATTCCAGAAATAACTAATATTGATGATTCTCCGACGGACAGCACTATGTAACTTCGTAAAAGACCTCGTAATTCAGTATATAAGTGTGACAAACCACCGACTAAAAAATCTAAAACAATAATAAATAGTAACTCTTATGTAAATATTAAATTCATTTAACCTCTTATTTTTTATGCTGATTTGAAACAATTAATTCTTTTTTTTTCTTATTACATGCATAGAAATCAAAATTATTGAAAAGTAATGATTCAAATACTTCTGTTGAATCCGGACAGACTGATAATTCAGGACTTGATATTTTCTCTGGTAAAGAAAGTACATCTTCACCAAAATCTTTCAAGTTTCGTATTATTTAAATACTCTTTTGAATACCTTACTCATAGAAAGTTCAATTGTCTTTCATTTTGTTCAAAAATCCTAGCTTCTTATATATTCATTAAAATATCCCTAATGTACGTCTCATTTTTAAATTTTCGCTTCACAATAAAGAAAATAATAAAGAAAAATCTGATTACAGTCCACGAAAAATTATAAAAAGTAGAACTCCTAAAAATTAAAATCTCGTGAAAATAATTCATTATACTTGAACTTCGATTGAAATCATCGTTCATCTCCGGAAAAATCTCTTAACAAAATAAAAATGCCTTCGGAAATGGACAAGATTGATTCTACTGCACAAATATCTAAACAATCTCTAAATAAATCTGAGGTAATTGATAGTATAATTACACTAACAATTCACGAAATAAATGAATCACGCAACGTTGTTACTAGTAATGAAAATAATAATTTTGATGATGACGATGATGATCATCAACTATTTGGTCCTACTCTTGCTTAAAAGAAACGATTTGGAACGATTTGCTATGTTAAATGTCCATAAGAAAGGTGATTCAAAAGATTTATAAAGTATTTAAAATTTTTTTTAACTTCCCGCTAAGAAAATTTCAAATTTTCAAAAATTCGGGAAGTTATTGGTTTCACCCCGATTTGTGATAATCGAAATTCCAACAGATGTCGACGTTTTGAGGTTCTAGGAAGCTATTCTGACTAAATTCAAGATGATGTCAGAGTGTATGTATGTATGTATGTACGTACGTACGTACGTATGTAAATATTCTGTAACTTTTGAACGGATGAAGCGATTTTGATCGTCAAGGTGTCATTCGACGCGGCTTGTTATTTACTATAAGCACTGAAAATTTAAGCTTAATCGGTAGGGTACGTTCGGAGATATTTCAAAAATAAAATTTTTTCACAAATGTTTTTTTTAAATAACTTTTAATTCGCTCGATGGATTAATTCCAAAATCTAATCAGCTCTAAAACGTTGTAAGCCGCGTCGAATGCCACCTCAAACATCAAAATCGGTTTATTCGTTCGAGAGATATCGTTGTAGAAAAAATGGTAAAAAACGTTATTTTTCGAAAATAAACGCATACAAAAGTATTTTCGAGCTCGAAGAGCTCGAAATAGGCGGGAAGTTTTGGGGCTGGCCCACAGGGTCAACCGACCGACCGATTTTTTTTCTAATTGTTTTAAATCGTTTCTTTTAATAAGGGACTTACAGTAATTATAAGGTATTCCGTAAATTAGATAGTTGTTAACCTCAAATTATTAATAATAACAAAAATGAGATTTTTAAAATATTCGATTTACACTTTTGGAAAACTTGTTTTTTAGATGGTAAATATTGGCAATAACGTGTACTGAACGTTGAGAGTTTTTTCCATGACAATAAATGATAAAAAATCGGCACATTTAATTGCCCGTACACTAATTTCTGGGATTTTTAAAACTGAAGCAATTTTAAAAATTACTTCATGGAAAAAATCTCCTAGAGCTCAAGATTGAGATAGAATGAAACAAAATATAGAAGTTATGAACATGAGAACTAAAGAAGCAATTATTGGTATGTCTGTTTTCCTCCTCTATATATATATATATATATATTAGGGTGTTCAAAAAAAAAAATTTTTTTTTTCTTATGGTCTCAAAAGTGAGTCTTAGGTATAAAAAAGTACTCTCAAAAGAGCAGCTTGAAATCTCAATTCCACTAAGAGCGAAACGAATATTTATTTTTTTATTCAAATTGCATGTAAAAATTTTTTTTTTGTTTTTCAAATGTAAGAGTAGTAAAAAATTTTTTTTTACGAAAATCAAAGTACATAAATTTGTAGGAAATTGAATTCTCTACAAAAAAGCTTCTGAGTGTTTTCTCCAGAGAACTAACAGAAAACAAGTTATGAAGCTTTAAACTATATTAAATAGTATAACTTCATGTCTGGAACCTTTTTCAACGGTTCTCTTTGAACAGTCTAAATATGGCTGCATTTTCTGTGGCTGAAACTGTTCACCAGATGGCCAACAGTTTTCGTGACGGGGGGTGTCGTGCAGCCAGACCTGTTCCCTTAAGTCAAGGTATAATGAACGATCCACGAAACTACGAGGATAATCTACCAGATGAGGTTTTTTCTGGGGATTATATTGACACGAACGCTGGAAATTATAATAATCATAATAATTTTAACAATAGATCTACGGTGAATCCTACGTTTGGCCACTCAAGTCGGGGAAATGGTCCCGAGGCATTCTCGAGACGAGAGTATAATAATCAAGACGAAAGAAAATAGCGCGACATCAGGCAACACCTGAAACTGTGGACACTAAGATATCCACAGGCAGACTTATCCGCAAATGGATTTATTGCCGCAGTAGAAGCTAGGATGTTTCGAGGAGGTTGGACGGAATCTGATGCGATCCGCATCATGAGTTATTTATTGAAAGGAAAAGTTGTTCAGTGGTTTGACACTAATTATCTGCGTTGGACTGACTATTCACAATTTGAAAGGGAATTCCTGCGTGTTTTTGGCTCATCCAAAACTGACACCCAAGTGCTAATGGAAATAGTACATATGAAGCCAGCTGATGGCGAATCTATGGTAGATTTCACTTTCAGAATGCAGTAGAAGTATTTTGGAATGCGCTTACCTCCATCCGAGCAAGAGCAAATTACTTGCATTCATAATCACTTGCCAAGTGAATTGAGAATGTTGATATTCGCGAGATCAGTTAATGACTATGATTCTTTCTTCTCAATTGTACACGAAGCCACACAGTCGATGGAAGAAGGTAAGAGATAACTTAAATCACCATCTTCTGAATCTTTCAATAAGTCAGTACCAAAGCCTAAGGAGAAATCCAGGTTCCTAGCTCTTCAGGAATTGGCGGGTACAGATTTGCATTGATACCGGTTCGTTAAAACAACCTCTAGTCATTGAAGAGGTCAAAGAAGATTCCAAAGGCGGTTTTGTTGTTTGTGCTTCAGTACCAGAAGGGGTTTTGGCGCCCTCTAGGGGGCGCCAGGCCAAGTACGTACCACCCTCTACGTGGGTTCTGGGACTAGTACTCCAACCGTTAGCGGTGCCTGCATGTTTTGCACCTTGTAACATGTGGCAACTCCGTGGTTGCAGGAAGCCAATAGGTACCTCTGCGCGGGCGTGAACCCCTCTTCAGGCTGCCTAAAAGCCTAAGAGATAATAGCCCGTAAACAATACTTGTCACTTGCACACAGTGATAATCACTCGGGGACAACAGAGGGCAATCTCTTATAGCTGCTGTCTTACATCCGAGTGAGTATAAGTGGAGGAAGCCCGTATAGGGAGAAGTTGCGTCCCACCACTAATCCTACGCAACCGGTTGACCAGAGCTGAAGTCTGGTGCCATTTTCCAAGCCCTTTGTGACCAGAGTCTCTTTATTTCCTGAGATGGAAGCAGTGTTTGGCCCAAGAAGAGGTTGGACTCGTGGTGGCTGTTGGTAAGGCACCCACATGAACTGCATGCCTTATGGGTAAGCTAATGTGAGCTCATGCTCACATTTCGCTTTTATAATATTATGGTGGAGGATAGGGACCTCTCGCAACGCGTGCATGCCCAAAAGGGCGAGGAAACGGCCTCCGGTCGGCGGAGGTAGACTTAGGTCCCGTTACATTAATTAATTGTTTGTGCTTCAGTTGGTAGTTCAACTACCACCAAACCTGAAATTTTATTGAGTACAGGGGAAGCCCATCAGCAATATTTTGTCTCACCTTCGAATCAACAATCGTCTCAATCAACGATAAATTATCCATATTCTTATCATCAAAAGTCTCCAGCTAGTAATAATTACCAAAGACCAAGCTTCGGTCAAATTGCTCGTAATAATTTTACAAGACCTCAGGGAAATCCTAATACGTTCTTTTGCTATAATTGTGGTCGAAATGGCCACAGCTTCAGGGAATATATGAAAGGTAGAGTTGATATTTGCGCTTATTGCAATAAAATTGACCATCTTAGGCAGGATCGTGTTGCAATACAAGGATTTCCGTCTGGAAATGGATTGCGGAACTCTAATAATTTCCAGAGTCAAAACTTGTCCAGATCAAATAATAATAATAATGGTTTCGTTAATAATAATAATAATTTTGATAATAAAAACCGTCCGCGAAATAATTTCAATAATAATAATAATTTTAATCGTAATCTGGGACAATTAACACAACAAAACTTTTCAGCTTTACCCAATAATAATAATAATAATACAAATAATAATGATCAAAACTTTCATTTAAACGGGCAACGCTCTTTTCCTTGTGGTTCCCAAGAAGATGGGGCGTAAAAAAATCTTGAATCCGGAAACGGAAACGCAAGATGAGTCCCGTTAGTAGAAGAAGGTACAGACAATTTAAAATGAGGTTTATTCCTGGTTTAGTCCACCAGTTATGACAGCCAGAATACCAGTGTCTGTTTGGGTATTCGGTATCCAGCTCAACGGGATAATCGACACAAGCAGCGAGAGGTCATAAATAAACTAAACTGTATACAATCAAATACATGAGTTTAGTTCAGGTAAACTACAAGAAGATGACACACAACGTCGTGGTGTTCTCCTTGCCAACGATACAGCGTGCAAGACAATAGGTGGTGCACTTTTTATACTTCAAATTGGTTCTGTGGCTAGAGAGCAGTATCTCAGTGTTATGCAACATTCAAGCTACTCAATTGTTTTGGAGATAGATTTCGCTCTGCAGTTTGGTGTCAAAATCAATTGCGCGAATCAAACATGGAGATTTGATGGCATGGAAGAAATCTACCAGTTCCCGAAAATTAATTGCAATGAACAACGTACTCCATGTCAGGTATTAACCTCTAATCAGGAAGCTGACCGATAAATTTCTTGAAGTTTACGCTACATGGAGCTGTTATAATAACGACGATGGATTTAACCGGAGCTTTTCATCAAATATTAATGGCAGAAAATTCTATTCCTCTCACTGCCTTTCCAGTTAAAGGACGTGGACAATACGAATGGATAAGGATGCCATATTGTTTATGTGAAGCACTATCTACATTCCAGAAGGCGATGGATAAGCTTCGAGATCGTTATATACATTTAATACTTGAAAGAAATTTACCTCGAGCTTAGATTGACAAAGTTTTTGCCTATTTGGATGATTGGGTCATTATCAGCGAGACCTACGAAGAATATAAGCAGATACTTTCGCTCGTTTTCAAAGTATTTCGTGAAGCTGGCTTATTAATTAATCCAATGAAGTGCAAGTTTGTCAGATCCAAGGTCAAGATCTTGGGTTTCATTGTAGACAGTGGGGGCTTATGCCCTGATCTGGAAAAAATCGCTCCAATCATAAAACTTCCTCGTCCAAATAATAGGAAGCTAGTACGAAGTTTTTGTGGGCTCGTCAATTGGTACCATCACCATTTGCAGAACTGGGCAAAAGTTCAGGGACCACTTAATAAGCTTTGCAGTGTTAATTCAGAGTGAAAATAGGGACCTGAAGAAGAAGAAGCTTTCCAGAAGCTACAGCAAGCACTTATCGAGGCCAAGCCTTTAGCAATACCTAAGCCTGGGTTACCATATATCTCGTTCACAGACGCAAGTGATACTGGTCTAGGGGCATTCCTTTTACAGAAGGACCCCGAATTTTGTTTTTAAGTCTCATAGTCTCAAAAGTTTTTTTGGGACCTAAAAAAAAATCCTCCTAAAAACTCAGCTCGACATCTCAAAAATTGAGCTGGTGGATTACAAGTTCATTTTCCCATTTACAATACATGTAAAAAAAATTCTTTCTGCCCTCCGGCCGGAAAGTGGCAACATTCGGGCCGCTGCCCTAAACAAAGTTGCAACTTTCCGGCTCCGTCGAGCAAAAAAATAGTATACGCACCTTATCCAGTAAAAAAAAAGCCTCAGGCCACATTTTTGTCAGCCTCGGTTTCGCCTCGGCCAACAATTGCATGTGATCTGAGACTTCTCTTATTTTACTGGCCTAGGTATGTAATATACTATTTCTTTATTTTTTCGAGGAAAAATTAAAAAAATTTTTTTTGTCCAATTTTGAATTTTATACCCTTACAGGAAATTAAATTCCCTACAAAAATGTCTCGAATAGTTATGCTCGTAACTACAATATAACATAAGTTACAAACCCCCAAAGTTAAAAATCAAATAATTTTTTTTTATGTATAATTATTGTTTTTACTTTTTTGTTATTAATTGGTGATATTTCTTCCGTCTAATTTTTGATTGCAATCTTCTATATAAAATCTATTTAACGCAACAAATTATTATCTTATCATGCTCATAAAGTGAAGTAAAAAAAAGTTTTTCGTATGGCAATAGTTTATTTTATAAATTATAAATTCTATTTACTATAAATAAATAAATATTCCTTGCATAAAAAAAGATTTTATATAGAAGATTGCAAATTTAAATTCAAAGAAAAAAAAACGAACAATCAATAACGAAAAAGTAAAAACAATAATTATACATAAAAAAAAAATGATTTTTTTTTTTTTGGGGGGAATTGTCACTTTTTTTATATTGTAGTTACGAGCATGACTATTCAAGACATTTTTGTAGAGAATTTTATTTCCTATAGGGGTATGAAATTCAAAATTGTAAAAAAAATTTTTTCTTTGATTTTTCCTCGAAAATTAAAAAAAAAATTTTTTACATGTATTTTAAATGGGAAAATGAACTTGTAAACCGCCAGCTCAATGTTTGATATATCGAGCTGATTTTTAAGCACGATTTTTTTTAGGTCCCAAAAAAACTTTTGAGACAATGAGACCTAAAAAAAAAAAATCTTTTTTAACTTCCCGCTAAGAAAATTGCAAATTTTCAAAAATTCGGGAAGTTATTGGTTTCACCCCGATTTGTGAAAATCAAAATTTCGATAGATGTCGACGTTTTGAGGATCTAGGAAGCTATTCTGACTAAATTCAAGATGATGTCTGAGTGTATGGATGTATGTATGTACGTACGTACGTATGTAAATATATATAACTTTTGAACGGATGGACCGATTTCGATCGTCAAGGTGTCATTCGACGCGGTTTGTCAATATCTCGAAGCTGAAAAAAAATTGAGCTTGATCGGTAGGGCTCGTTCGGAGATATTCCGAAAATAAACTTTTGTCAAAAATGTTTTTTTCGGATAATTTTTTACGGGCTTGATGGATTGATTCCAAAATCAACTGGGCTCTGAAGCTTCATAAACCGCGTCGAATGCTACCTTAACCATCAAAATCGGTTAATTCTTTTAAGAGATACCGTTGTCGAAAGAATTAAAAAAAAAAATTTTTTTTAGTATTTTTGAAATTTCTCAAAAACGATTCGATGAATAAATTTCAAAGTCTGGTCAGTTGTAGAACTTAATAAAACGCGTCGATTTCCACCCTAACCATCTCAATCGCTTTATTAGTTCGAGAGATATCGTTTGAGAAAAAATGGTAAAAAAAGTTTTTTTTCGAAAACAAAGGCATACAACAATTTTTCGAGCTCAAGGAGCTCGAAAACGGCGGAAAGTTTTGAGGCTGGCCCGCAGGGTCAACTGACAGACCGATTTTTTTTTTTGAGACACCCTAATAGTCATACGCTTCTACGTATAGCCGTATATGGCCATACATGACTATGTATGAGCATGAATGCCCATACATGTACCATATACGGCCATATATGGCCATATATAGTCATACATAACGATGTATGGCTATTCATGGACTATATACGGCCATATATGTTTAATTAATTATGGACATACATATAGTTGTAATGTTGAGTACTTTTCCGGACAGTAGTGGATACAGTCTAGATAGCATACAATACTGTCTGAAATTTTTCTGTTACAGAAAGAACTCAGCACTATCCCAGAGAGTTGCCATTACTATATTGTTTTTTTCGTGTATGATATACATTTCTTAAAATGGTAATCTGTTAAACAATATTGAATATAATTCCAACCATATATTTACCCGTGAAAATGAAACATATATAGCCATACATGGCCGTATATTGTGCATAAATAGGCATATATGGCCATATATAGACAAACAGATTTTTTATATAAAAAATTTGAGCTGACTATTACAATTACTTATAAACAGGATATTGCAGTATAAAAAAAAAGTTAATTTTTTTGATAGTCCTAAAAGTATATTGATGATTACAATTTGCTTTTTCGGAAGGGATTACATTCTTTTAATCTTACGTAGCACAACTAAACTCCGTTGTAACTGTCGGTTGTATAGCCTAGTCGTCAAAGCGTCGGTCTCACGTACGTAAAGTCCCGGGTTAGAATCCTACTGAAGCGGGTGCGGTCATTAGTAAGTCGAGCGTTTTTTTTCTGAATTAAAAATTTTCAACTCGATTAGGATTTCAATTATTCGTTTACCTGATAATCTCTGCGTCACCAAAATAATTTTAAAAAAAATTTTTTTTTTTATTTAATTTAGTTAAAATTTTTATACATATTTCATGGAGCATTTATACATGGCCATGTATCATTCATTTTTCACGGGTCGAAAGAAAGAAATAAAGAAATAGTTTGAAATAATTACTCTCGCAAAACCAACAGTATACGCATAAATAATTAAAAAACTTACAATACGCAGTGTCATACGCTTGAATTAATGTATACTACAGCGATTTGATGACGGGTTCTCGTAGACTCTGGCGACGGAGGTAACTCCTTGGAGATAATTTAGGATCGGCAGCTTCGGGTTCTCCTTTATAATATGCACCCTCGTGCGTTTGCTTCGTCGCAGGTGTGATAAGATCCCACCAAGTTGGATTGGTCGGAACATATACCGGTATTGACAGAGATAGCACTCAGTGACTCGAGTCTATTTCTCGACAATGAGAATTTTATTGTATTATGATACTATCCCCAGCACGCGACTTGCGTCTGATGATCAATATAAATTAGTTTATTTATTCAACTACTAGAGTAACAACAGCGCACGTAAGCTTGTGCCTGACGTTTACTCTTATTTATTTAATATTAAGTAATATTAGTGCACGCGACAATAGTGCCCAATATTCACTCGTGAATTTACTTAAAATGATAAATGGTTAAAATTAACTCGATGAGAAAAACACAGCACGTGCTTGCCCTTTGGTGCTATATCACTAAGTGTCGCTCGTAGCGTCTTACACTGCAATTCCCCCCTCATTTTCCCATTGATCCAAAGATCTCCGATGGTGGTCGAAAATTATGCGTTCGGGTCAATTGCAAGTGCGTAGATTTTTTGAGTTGACGTGGCAAAATTAAAGCAACGGTAAATAATAATTATTATTATTATAGATTTTATTTACTCCGTAACAATATATATACATAACATAATGTGACAATTTTAATATTAATGTTACTAAATTTCGATTTTGTCAACTATCAATCAAACTTAAATTCACATTACTTAAAAGATATTCAAAGATTTCGTCAGCAATTTAAAAGTATAAATCGATATCGATTTATATATGGATATTTATAAGTTTATAAATAAGAAAATTCGATGATATCAATCTAAGGACTTCTATTGTAATTTCTGTACAAAACCAAATTCATCAATAGGTGCATTATTTACGTAAGATGTATCAATTTGATTATTTGAGTTAAGTAATGTTATGAACTTTTCTTAATTATAAATGTATAGCAGACTTCCGGATCAGACTATCATCCAGCGATTACTAGAGTTCAGGAGCATCGACGTGGGTCATTAATTGGACGGGTGACCCCTCAGTATAATAATCGTTAACCGATAGTAATTTTTTTTTTTTTTTCTTCAATTCAAATGTAACTGACATTTATATTAATGAAGATAATAAATTCTGTTGAGAGACAAGGTTCATAGCGCTAGTATATTTCCGAATGTTCTCAAATGTATTAGCTATACTAATGACCATAGTCCAATGATCTATAGTAGTTAGTTGTTACCAGTACAACATCCTAGACGGACGTGTATCTTTTACATACATACATTATAATATAACGTGTAATATACTTAAGGGGTTAGGTGGGTTTGAAAATTTCAAAAAATCGATTTTTTTTTGTCTTATTAAATAATACAATATGTTTAAAATATTCTCCCAAAACTTTAAATCGATCCGAGTAAAATTCTAAGAGATAGACCCTTCGGAAGTTCCGCACATCAGGCCACGTCGGTGTAGCGCACCGCAGGTATGCGGAAGCAGCTGGCCATTGACTGTCCTTCTCGTTTGCTTATTGTATACCATTCAAATGTAACTTAAACTAGTTTTAAATGTTTCAGTTTTCGGTTGCCTCCTGATCCACGAGGTTTCTTTGAGGTTATAAGTGTTTGTGAATTTTTGCTTCTGTGAAATTAAAAGTGTTAAGCAATTTTTAATCATCATGAGTAAAGTGACGAGATCTGATCGGATAACCAGTGGTCGAAGAAAAGATAGACCAAAAAAGAGATAACAATCATTCAATTCTAAAAATCCTGAGGTACATGATGAATCTTTCACCAGCACGTGGGCGAAAAAACTTAGAAGCCAAGATGAAAATCATGTGCTAGAAGACGGTACTTTACAGTATGCAATCATCGACTTTTTTTTAGTTTTTTCAACGTTATCTTCATTTGTAAAATGCTCTAATATTATAAACGAAAATGGACAGGACAAAATATGCAATGGAAAAGTAGATTTTAAACAGTGTGAAAAATTTGGCCTTGGTTTCAAAATTCTCGTAGAATGTGAAAAATGTCGGCCTCGATACATTTCATCGTGTCACAAAATTGGGAAAGCTTACGAAATAAATCGTAGGTTTATTTTGGTGATGCGATAATTAGGATTAGGACTTGCCGGATGTGAACAATTCTGTGACTTGATGGAAATAAGTGCTTCTTTCTTGAATAACTCAACGTACGATTTTTATGTTGATCAAATTTATGAATGTGTTGAGACAGTTGCTAAAGCACTTTTTTCATCGGCTGCAAAACAAGAAAAAAAATTAACGTGTGATGAAAATGATATTGATGATACGACAGATGTTACCTTATCAGGTGACCTTAGCAAAGAGGAGCTCTTAGAGAGGTGCGTTGGTGGATTCACCCAAAATAATAATGAAAATTTCAACCAGTTAGTTTGAAAAATTACTCCTAAAATACTCCCTGCTGGTTCAACAATAGTTGGGATCGCTGCATATTGTAATTGGGATACGGTAATTAGTAACAACGTCATGCTCGGGAGATAACCAGCACCTGGTGGCTGCCTACGGTAACTGGACGACGAGGGATACATTAACACCTTCTTATACCCACTGGAAATTGCCACGAGGCAAAGTTACAGGACGCATGCGCTAGCCTGGAGTCGGAGGTAGTAACCGCATCGCACGGGGGCAGGATGGACAATTCTGAGCTAGCAATCGTACACCTCACATCGCTGAGTACACATCTAAAGTAATTCATATTTCTCATCTCTCTGTGAAATTGTAATCGATACTAAACGTTCCGACCATCACTTGGAAGCTGATAACAATTTTCATCTTGGTTTATCCAAATCAACTGCGGAGGTCAGTAAGGAGATTTTGGAAAATTTGTGGAGATTGGTTAGAGGATCTGTCAACGGCTTCAACTAGTAATGTGGACCTGGGCGGATTTGGAGGCGAAGCGAGCCAAGATGGCTGAGTCCCGTGACGTAGGTGTCTTTTACTGATTCTACGATAAATAATTTATACTCCGGTAACACTCATTATTCTTATTATTGTAATAAATTCAACTAAAATTTAATGAGAAAAGCAGCGAGTAATTAAGTAGTCTCAGTTGATGGTAAAATTTAATAAATTGGAAAATCGTCAGTAACTCGTGAAAATAAAGTTTATAAAATAAAGTCACTGGAATGAGAGAATTGTTAAGTCGAGTCAGTGGTTCCTGAGCCACCATTTTGGGCGTTGGTTCCCGTCAACAATTTATTGTTCATATTGAGTAAATTGAATTCTTACTTTCACCAGCTCGTGCTGAATTTGTTGTCGTAGATTTTATTTGTTAATCAATTGTAAAGTGGGATTTTGTTGTCTGGGTAAAATTGGTTAAATAAAAATTGTTATTTATATATATATATATATATATATATATATATATATATATATATATATATATATATATATATATATATATATATATATATATCACCTATACAAGTCTTTTGTTCAATAAGCTTCTGATAGTCTCAAGATTTCCAATTATATCCTTGTGACCAGGATCGGGTATTCCCTGTCCTGTAGAAGAGCTAGCCACACAAAACAGTTGATTTGTCAACTAAATCTAACCCTGGCTTCCTGGACAGGGAGTCACACACTGGACTTGGAGTCTCGGTCATATTTGGTGCCCAACAATTAAAAATTAATACCTGGAAGTTTTGAGAGTATAGAGGTGAATTAAAAAATTGATTTTTGATGATAAAAAAAAAAAAAAAAATTTTTGTTGTCCGCATTAAAATTTTGTAGTGAGATGATTAAAAGCTAGTAAGTGCGGTACGCAGTCAGAATTAAAATCGGTATAAGTTAGTTGGTTGGATTAAGGGGTTTGGAAATTTATTTTAATTAATAAGAAAATTTTAGTTTTTATGGTATATTTGTTTATTTAACTTAGTAGTTTAAGTAATTTATTTATTTTCTGGTTGCTTTGGGTAAGTGGGATAATAAACAAACGTAAAGGAAAATAATTTATTATATATTTTTTTATTAAAAATATTTTTTATTTGATAATTTTAAGTAAAATAATATTAGGTTAATTTATTTTAAAAAAAAAAAAAAAAAATTTTTTTTAATTTGCGACGCGGGTGTCGACTTAGGAAATTTTGTATATTTCGAAAAAATAAAGTAAAGCCTCGTTGTGAATTGAGCGACACGAAAACGACCAGAGGTTTATATCCTGCGTTTCATATTAATATCATTAATATTTCAAAGAAATCATTTGGAACATTTACCGGGCTTTTCCCTGTAGGTTTTATTAATTAGTTGCGAGTAATAAAACGGAATTATTTATTATAACCGTTTTGTAAAATTTTGGGAACATTAGAAATGTTAATTTAATCTTATTTGATCTCGTTGAGGAATTATAATCGAAACATCTGCGTCGGTAGCATGTAAATAAAATGGCGACCACCAGGTCAAAAACAACGCGGCAAAATGGTTTTACGCGTCGGTTAAGCTAAGGTGAACAAACGCCGAGAGAGAACGATGTCGTAGTTATCAGCCCGGTAACGGAAAATCGACCCTCACAGACAGGTAGAGTTCAACACTCACCGGCGCGTGCAACAGTAAACACGTCACCAAACACAGTGGTAACAGATCAGCAAATGGCTTCTCGGCAAACTGGAACTTTGCTGGCGTTGAGAATGCTAGTATTAAATGTGCCATCAATAAGATCAAATAATTCGAGTAATTTAGCGATATTGAATAATCCCGTGATATTAAACAATAATAATAACAATAGTAGGAACATGAGTAACGCGACAATTACTAGTAATTCGATAGTCTTAAATATTCTGAATATTACAAGTTCAAGTACAAATACTACCAATGCTACTATTACAAGTGGCGCGTTGGCCATGAGTAATAATGACAACAACACAAATAATAGTCTACCGGTTACTAACGCGTCTCAAATATCAGTAAATAATATTTTGACCGTTGATGTTCCCCAAATAAGAGATAATAAGTAAATACCTCTAAATAATAATACTCTACAAAATAATTAACCGTCTTTTGAGTCACAAAATATTAAGAGTACAAATAAGTTTCCGCCGTTTTATTGTAGATGGCGCGGCACGGAGTTTCGGTTAGCTTTCGCAGATGATAGTCGGTTAAAAAAATAGTTTGGACATTCAAGAACAACATAACCTATTAATATCATTTATTTTATATTGGTAAAATATAATTTTTATAAGTTGAAAATGTCAAAATTTTAGCCAAGTAAGCGTAATTTGCGGAAAATATTAGTTTACTTCTTTAATTTAAAGAAATCTGCTGCTGAGGCGCATCAATTGCTCGTAGAAGCATATGGTGAGGGTGCTTTGAGTGAGAGAACGTGTCGAGAGTGGTTTCAAAAGTTTAAAAACGGTGATTTCGACGTAGAAGACAAAGATCACAGTGGAAGGCCAAAAATTTACGAGGATGCAGAATTGGAGGAATTATTAGAGGAAGATTCATCTCAAACACAAAAAGAACTTGCTCTAACTTTAGAAGTCAATCAGCAAGCAGTCTCACATCGTTCAAAATTATTAGGAATGATTCATAATCAAGGAAATTGGGTTCCGTACGAATTAAAGCCGAGAGATATTGAACGCCGATTATGCTTAAGTGAAATGCTGCTAGCTAAACATAAAAAAAAGGGTTTTTTACATCGTATCATAACTGGTGATGAGAAGTGGATACATTATGACAATCCAAAAAGAAGAAAATCATGGGGATTACCTGGCCACGCGTCAACATCAACAGCACAACCGAATATTCACGGAAAAAAACTTATACTGTGTATTTGGTGGGATCAGCTAGGTGTAGTGTATTATGAGTTGCTTAATCCGAGCGAAACAATTACTGGAGCCCTCTATCGAACACAATTGATGAGATTGAGCCGAGCTCTGAAGAAAAAACGCCCTCAATACTATTCTAGACACGAAAAAATTATTCTTCTGCATGACAATGCTCGTCCACATGCTGCGGCTCCCGTGAAAAAGTACTTGGAAACACTTGATTGGGAAGTGTTACCCCACCCGCCGTATTTACCAGACATTGCGCCGTCCGATTATCACCTGTTCCGGTCCATGGCACATGCTCTGACGGCGCAGCGGTTCACATCTTATGAAGATACCAAAAATTTGGTTGATTCGTGGATAGCCTCAAAAGACAAGGAGTTCTTCAGACGTGGGATTCGAATGCTGCCTGAGAGATGGGAAAAAGTGGTTGCAAGTGATGGGCAATATTTTAAATAAATTTATATTACCGTTCTTCTATAATAAATATTTAATTTGTGTTAAAAAACGGCGGAAACTTATTTGTAACCCTCATAACTTAGTGAATAATTCACAAATAAATAATCGAGTTTTAGATACGTGAAACAGGCGTGACTCTGGAAACGAAATACTTAATGATAATAATCGGCCGGAAAACAGTCTAAATCCGGGATTAAATTTTAATTCGTCAAGTAATGATTTGAGAAACAATTTGAATTATTATAATATACATAGACTAAATAATCCCTTAAAAAGTTTTGGATTCAACTTAAATAATTTAGAGAGTTTTGGTAGCATCAATAATAATGCAAATGACAACTTGAATATTGCAAGTGACAATAGAAATTCAAATTTAAGTTTAGATCCAGGGACAGATTAAATAACTTGTTACGGCCTGCTCACAACCTAAGTAATTTACTAAGTTACGGAGACTCAATAAATCCTTCTGAAAACCCGGGTAATTTTATCCAACATAGAATTACCAATTATAGAGCTGATGTGAGCCAGTTCTCTGTCGATACGGTTGACAATAACGCTTTTTCTGGACCTAACCCAGTATTGGCCTCCGTCGAGGAGTTACTTTAAGGGGTTAGGGGTAGTCATGATTTTCAAAAAATCGATTTTTTTTTTTTTGCATTTTCGTTAAGTGTAATATCTTAAAAATATTCTCTGAAAATTTGAAGTTGATCCGATAATTATTTTTCGAGTTATTTGACAAATAACAAAGAGCGCTCGGGCACTCCAAAACGCTCGGGAGCAGGTAGCTAGCGGAACCTGGCAAAAAAAGGGATTTACATCGTCATTTAGAATTTTTTCTAGAATTGGCTATTTTACTGGAAAGATTCTTGATATAAACATTAAAAGTGCTTATTTTAAGCTATGTGAGTATTGGAAAAATAAAAGAAATACGGTTGAGTTCGAGGAATGGTATGATTCGCATGAAAATGAGTGTAGTGCTAATCACAAGGGGTCTTCTGGGAAAATGGAGGTGGATGCGAGATTGAAATGTTTCAGCAGTCTGAAACAAAATATGGAGTTAAATATATCAACTACATTGGCGATGGTGATTCGAAAACCTATTCTGGAATTATAAAAGCAAATCCTTACAAAAATACAACCGTAAATAAAAAGGAATGTATAGGCCATATTCAAAAGCGGATGGGGACTCGACTGCGTACTCTGAAATCTAAACAAAAAGGTCTTGGTGGTAGAGGTAAGCTTACAGGAAAAGTTATAGACAAATTAACTGTGTACTATGGTTTATCTATACGTCGTCATTGCGATTCTATGGAAGATATGAAATCTGCTATTATGGCAACTTTTTACCACTACGGTTCGACTGATGAAAATCCGAATCATGATATGTGTCCAAAAGGCGAAGATTCTTGGTGCTCTTATCAGCGCGCTGAAGCACGTGGAGAGCTTGATACTTATACTCAAGATTATTCTCCCTTACCTCCTGATGTTTTAACAGCTATTAAGCCGATTTACGACGATCTCAGTAATGATAATTTACTTTCAAGATGTGTAGGTGGATTCAATCAGAATAATAATGAGAGCTTCAACCAACTAGTGTAGAAAATATGCCCAAAAACCGTGAATACTAGTTATAATATCGTACAAATTGCTGCATACATAGCTACTTGTATATTTAATAAAGGTTTACATTCATAATTAATGATTATGAATACCCTAGGACTTGATTGTGGGTCTAATTCCCATCGGTATGCTGAAAAAAAGGATGCTGCACGTGTGAAAGTGGCAGATCAGCGCGCCAACGACAACACTTGGGAAGGCAGAATGCTTCGTAGGCAACACCAAATTGACGTTTTGGAAACTTCCACAATGGTTGAAGATCTATTATATGGCCCAGGAATAGATGACTCTGTGTAAGTAATTAAATAATTCGTATTTCTGTACGTAAATCTAGTGTAAAACTTTAAATGCGTTTTTCTCAAAACTATGTTTTTTGAACTGGTGACCACTGTAACTCGATAACCGCTCAGTAGATTTTAATGAAATTTATACAGCTTTTAGAATACATAATAAATTTCGATTTTTTAAGACCAATTAACTGTTGATTTTTTCCTGAAAATCTAGAAAAAAATTTCCTGAGGCCGCCATTTTGTTAATTTTTGAAAAAAAAAAAAAGCTTCGATCAGACCCAGGATTATCTATTTATGAAACTAATTTTTTTCATCCGATTGATTTTAGATGAATCTCCAAGGACTTATGACAGTCACCGCAAGGACCTTTTTTTGAAACTGGGTCAACACAGACAGCTATAACTTTGAAAATTATAAATTTTTTTTTTTCATATTTTCGTGACTTCAAGTCAAAACATTGTTTAATAATGCCATTTTATTACTTTTGTAAAATAAAATGATTTAATAGCAAAAAAAAATTACTGAAAATTCTCATTTTTTCGTGTCTCTGACTACCCCTAACCCCTTAAATAACCTGGAAGCAATCTTTAACAGATTGTCGGTTAATCAAGAACCAGTTATGCAAAATGCGAGTGACTCTCGTCAAGCTGTCAGTACCGCGAACCCGGTAATTTTTGGTCTTGGTGGGGGGGATGGTCTCTCTCGTACTTTGCAAACTGTGAATCGTCAAACGGCGTCTGCAAGTCAGAACCCTCCATCAGGAAATTGTCCTGGACCGAGATTTCCTCGTCAGGGGCAGTTTATTGATCCTGCTAGTCTGAATCGCAATAATAACGGTATTAATAATTAATCAAATCAGTTTATTGCCTCTCATAATTATATTTCAAGTATAGACAATCGAGCATCGTCGGAACGCAGATGAAAGAAAATAATTTATGAACTTTTGAGTTTAGCAATTGAGATTCCCGCAAAGTGAACTAAGTGCGGATCAATGTCTTCTATCAGTTGAAGCAAAAGCGTCGAGACAGAAGTGGACTGATGACGAAGTTTTGCAATTAATGGGGCATTTATTGGTGGGTCAGGTGGCATATTAGTATGATGTGAACTACCCGAGGTGGGTTAGTTATAACCGGTTTAGAGAAGAATTTTTAGATACATATGGTTCTGTAAGAACTGACCAGCAGGTAGTTATGGAACTAGTTCAAATGCGTCCTAACGACAATGAATCTCCATCTGAGTTTGTTTTCAGGATGCAGCAGATGTATCGCCTCATGTGAAGGCCACCATCTGAATTCGAGCAGGTTACTACAATCCGTAACCATCTTCAGGGAGAACTAAGAAACCTGGTATTTGCACGGTCGGTGGCTACATATGATGGCCTGCACGCTGCTATCCGGGAAGCAACTCAAGCTTCGCAAGAAAGTCGTCGAGTCTTCAGTGATTCTGGTCCAGGTTTGAGTAAATTTTCTAATTTTCTAAGTTTCTGCTGGCACATTCAACGAAGGAGACTCAGCTTTGTTGCTTTTTATGCTCGGCATGGACTTGAAACTTGACCGAAACAGCCATGAATATGCCCGAAAAGAAGATGAGAACCGCAGACTCATAGCCGAAAAGAAAGCTGACATTGAGACTCGTGAAGCAAGAATTCGTCATAGGCAAGAGCAGAAAGATGTCCTAGTCATTGCTGTAGCTGCGGGTACTCTGCTTTATGGTGCTGGAATCGATAATTCTATGTTAGTTGGAAAAAAATTTTTTTTTTTGCATATTAATTTAACTTAAAACTTTGAACGCGTTTTTCTCAAAACTCCATTTTTGAAGTTGGTGGACACGCTTTCTCGAAAAGTTATGAATCGATTTAGTTTGAATTGTGTACACATCTTTAAAATTATATTATCTAGTTGTTAAACGAAGGATTTTTTTTTTTTTTTTCATTACAACTTATTCTTTTAAGCCAATAAATGGCAAAAATTTGACCAAAAAATGAGATTTTTTGTTCACAGTCTGAGAAAAAATGAAAATTTTAATTTTTGCACGACTTATGATGCGAAGCATCAGAGTGTGCTTTACGATCGAAAAATTATGTTAAGTTCATATATACTGTTTAAAAAAAAAATATTTGAGAACAATGTAATCGATATAAATGTACTTAGTGCGTCTCAATTTTTAATATATTGAAATCTGGAAAAAACAATGTGTCTATAGATATAGTATTTCACTCGGATTTCGCAAGACTTACTCAATTTCAGATAGGAATTGCTACTAAAGTTATTAAAAGTTTGAATTAATAAGTTTATTTACGATTCCAGCGTACAAAAAACATTCTTATCACGGCTTTCCTCGATGAGTTATTGATTCATTCCATTAAAACGCATCAAGTACATTTATAACGATTGAATTGTTCTCAAATATTTTTTTTAAACAGTATATATGAACTTGGCATATATTTTGACGATTTCCAATATTTTTTTTAAGGAATAGAGTGAATATATATATCATCGCATTTTGAACGTGTACTTGGCGCGATCTATTACAGCTTTGCTGTTTTTAGTGGGATTTCAAGTCTTTTTGTAAAATTAATGCATTTCAATAACCTCAATATAAAAATATATGCCATATGATTAGATCATATATATTTCATTATCTATTCGATGATAATAAGACTTTAACTTTTCGCGAAGAGGTATTTTTATCAGTAAAAAGTATTGAACATGTATTTGACGTATTTTTTTTTCTAACATGTATTGATTTTTATAAGATTTTTTTTTGTCGTAAATTATTTTAATTAATTCATTTTTTTTTACTAACACAGTGTTTTTATTATAATTAATGTTAGTAATGGTAATAATTAAGTTAATTAAGAATTAAGAGTCAATTTTTCATGGCATTCTCAACTTTGTTACGCGGGAACCATTATTAAATTCAAAAAATGACCAGACGTAAATTTCAAGTTGGTTAATTGACGTCACAGCAAGTATTTCTTTGGCCTTACACCACTAGCTAAAATTGAGCTGATATAAACTTCTACTCTGATAACGAAAGTTACTCAATATAAAATTGCTGTCAGTTAGCTGTGATCTATTTGAAGACAATTTTAAAACAACTATGATATAATCCAATTTCTAATTACAATGTGGAGATCATTAATATCTACAGTTTATCGTGAAATAACATCTGATTTTTGAAGATAAGTTGACAAAAAGTCGTAGGAAAGCTGCCATCAATTAATTGAATGACAACACTTTCCAGTCAGCTTGAAGTTAAATTTCAGCCATAGCTGGCAGTACATACCCTAATAGCACAGTTTGCTATCGCAAGAGTTTACTTTACAAGTGTTTCCTTGAATATTTCATCGAATGTCCGTCAACTTCGGACTTTTTCGTTTTTGACGACAATTTGTATACAACTTGCAATATAATTTGACGTAAATTTGGTACATAAATAAGAATGCAAATTCACTTTAAAATTTGACTAGCAAAAAGTTGTCGTCAATTTTCAGTCAAATTATCATATCAATTTGTTGTTAATATGACTTAAAAAATTATTTAAACATTTTTCTATCGTCAAATAGTAGACAATTTTATGTATCAATTCGCTTACCTTTTGTAACGGTAAGAATGAACATTGGCGACTTTTTTTTTCTAGTAAAAAGTTACCTCTGAATTGAGAAAAAATTAACCAAACACTTTTCTTTCCAACTTTTAATGTCAAATTGTCGACAAATTCGGGGGGCAAATATCAGATAATTTCAATGTCAAATTAATGTCAACTTTAAGCTAAAGTGGCTGTTAGGGTAAACTCTTTAGATATACTATGTGTCGACAGTTCAACATTGCATATACTAAGTATATTGAGAGTAAATGACAGCAGTGTTACCACATCACCAACTGTCCAATTTTTCGTAAAGTGGCCTAAGAAATTCGTAGAATCTAAAAAATGTGGGTACTATAGTTTATGCTATTTTTATTTCTTTGTGAAAGATAAATTATTGCAAAATGATCAATAATTTCGATTTTCATTATAATACTAACTAACAAGTAATAGTTTTTTAAACTTATTAGCTAAAGACGTAAACTTGTTGTAAAAATAAAATTCATAATCCTTAAAAGTGCATATGTAGACGGTATATAGAGGCACGGTGTCTCGCGCGCACACGCAAGTTTGAACTCGTACTTCGCGCGAGGCACTGCCGTGCCTCTGTATCTGTAAAATTAACATGGATGGTGATATATCTATACTTATACATTATACGTACGTTTATTCCACTAGGGGCGCTGACGCATTACCGTCCTAGTACAGCTGTTTTTGTTTGCTAATTGGTAGGCCTGGATTTTTTCGATTCAATTTTTTTTATTTTTTAGGTAGATTTTTTCAAAAATCTAACTATTGTATTTGTCCTCATGGTCGATTTTACAAGGGATTTCGTCATAAACTATCATAATTAGTTCAGTAGAGTTCAAAAATACCACTCGTTGAAAAATTTATATATGTATGTATATATATATATATATATATATATATATTTATGTCATAGAACCGACTTTTGAGGACACGATTGCGTCTACAATTCTTATCCGATCTTAATAAAATTTCCTACACTTATTCTATGTGTGATTACCACGGTTAAGTTCGAAGATGGGCTGATTCGGTCGATTAGTTTAGAAGTTATGGCTTTCTAAAATTTCAAAGATTTTTCGAAAAAATCAATTTTTAATCACTTTTAAGTCCATATAACTTTAAAACTATAACTCATAGATAATTTCTGCAGAAAGTATTTTAAAGCGTGACTAATAAGCTTTAATTTATGACCTCAAACTTTATATTTTGACCATTTCTTCCAATAATTTTATAGCCTTGAAAATTTTAATAGAATCAAAAAATGTTGAAAATATGGTTTTCATTGCACATAACTTATGCTTGTCTTATTATAATCCAGTTTCGTCAGTTGTATTTCATTGTGCACAAAATAACCTGTAAATTTCACTGCTATTTTATATATTGAAAGTATTTCTTTTATTACTTATGGTGTATCAAACGTACCTCTACTCCCAATGATTATCACTTGCCTTGTCATTACGATAGCACCCACAGTTCTTATCGGATCTTGATGAAATTTTTTACACTTATTCTATAAGCTATTACCTTGATCAGGTTCAAAGATGGGCTGAATCCCTCGAATAGTTTTGAAATTATGGCTGTTTGAAATTTTCATGATTTTTCGTAAAAATCAGTTTTCAATCAACGCTAAAGCTCATATAACTCCAAAACTAATATTTATACACAAATTCCGTAAAAAGTATCTAAAAGCTTGACTAATAATCTCGCATTACTGACCTTAAGCTTTATGTTTTGACTATTTCTTCCAATAATTTGATACCCTTGAACTTTTTAATGAAATCAAAAATGCTGAAAATATGGTTTTCATTCCACATAACTTATGAATTTCCCATTATAATACAATTTTGTCACGTGTATTTTATAGTGAACAAAATAACCTGTTTATTTCACAGCTATTTTATATTTTAAATAAAAGTATTACTGTTATTTTAACTGGGCTTGTCATGGTAACAGCGATTACAATTATGATCTCATACTAATTAAATTTTCAATACTTTATTTATGTGAAGGTTAGTTTGGTACATTACCTGTATAATGTTATGTCAAATCAACTATCTGAAGTTCTCTATCAATAATACTCGCCTTTTTTTACCCTCACTCCTAGAAAACGAGTCTAATTTCATATCATGACTATACACTAACAAGATATGTATGTATAAAACTATTTTTTTATATCAATTGTTTGAAAAATCTACCTTCCATTTCGGCTGCCGAATGCCTTTTTTTTTATTTAAAATTAGTTTTTTATAATACGTTTGTACTATCAACATTTAAATCTCGTTTAGGATACTTACAAATTATTTGTTTATTTTTTTTTTTTAAATTTATATTTTTTAACTTTAAAATCGATCAATTTAATGAGTGTGAATGTCGTACATATGAGACAATTTATAAATTTTAAATAAATAAACTAATTAATTACAATAATTAAATTTAAGAAATTTGCGTACTGGTTTGTCAATTATTTAAATATGCATTTTATTAATTTTTACTCTACTTATATTTTATTTATATATTCAAATATTTTTTTAATTTCTAATTGTCCTAACATTCTCAGTTATATCAATTTAAAGTTTAAATTTTTTCCCGCCAATTTTGACAGTCATTTTGCTTACGCGATGATTTTTAAAATTCTCAAGCGTTATCTGTCAATTCTCCTTCCAATACAATTAAATGTACACATATATGTATACACGTATGATACGTCAAATTTACATGAATATAAGTAATCATACGTATTTAATGGTCATCACACATATTATCATGTGAAAGTACAGTATTTATACAGAATATATGCTCAACACAAATAAAAAAAAAAGTAAATCGTCAACAATATGTAATTGTGTAATGGGTAACATATGTGTGTTATTATTATTCAATTAATTTACGAAAATAATTTTTATGATTAATTATAATTTAATTAATTAAATAATAAATACATAATGAGTGATTTGACACGTAAAATTAAAAATCCACTTCTGACTGCTGCTGGTCAAGGATTTCCGTTTGAGGAACATGAAATCCCAAATTTATTGATACCTGTGGCACAACCTGTGTTAACCTCAACTCCAGT
>OZ024706.1:19012314-19039847 GCA_964016945.1 Microplitis deprimator | reverse complement strand
CAATCATGCTACCACCTGTTCATAAAATAAATTCCATTCAGTGCAATTTATTATAAACTCATTCAAATTAAATTAAATTCAGTGATGAATTATATTATAAATTAATGAACTCAATTATTCATGCATTTTGTGCTATTAAAAATAGCAATTTAAGTGTTCAATTATATACTTCGCTCGGTAACCTCTGATTTCATGTTACTGTTTTCCATGACATTTTTACAATCAAATCAGTGTTCAAAATAAATTCAAACTAATTACTTTAATTATTTTAATCAATTACTCGAGCTCAATTTTATACTTTGCATTCAATTAATTACGTATTCATGAGCTCAGACAATTTAACAGTATTAAATAATTAAATCAACGATTTAATTGTGTAACCCAGTGATATTATGTGCTGTGACAAATAAAAATATTGTTATATTTTTTAATATGCGTATTTTTCAAATATCCCAACCACCAACCAGTCCTGGCATGTATTTATTTAATTATTATTACAACAAATGTTAAGAAAATCGATTGTGAAGATGATAACAAAGAAAAATATGGAAGAAAAAAATTTTCGAAAAAATCGATTTTTTTGAAAAAAAAAAAAAAAAAAAAATGTATTGAAAAAAAATTTTTTTTTAATTTTTCACAATAATTAATTTTTTTGATTGAAGAAATTCTTGTAATTATAATAAAATAAATACAAGCCAGGACTGGTTGATGGTTGGGATATTTGAAAAATACGCATATTAAAAAATATAACAATATTTTTATTTGTCACAGCACATAATATCACTGGGTTACACAATTAAATCGTTGATTTAATTATTTAATACTGTTAAATTGTCTGAGCTCATGAATACGTAATTAATTGAATGCAAAGTATAAAATTGAGCTCGAGTAATTGATTAAAATAATTAAAGTAATTAGTTTGAATTTATTTTGAACACTGATTTGATTGTAAAAATGTCATGGAAAACAGTTACATGAAATCAGAGGTTACCGAGCGAAGTATATAATTGAACACTTAAATTGCTATTTTTAATAGCACAAAATGCATGAATAATTGAGTTCATTAATTTATAATATAATTCATCACTGAATTTAATTTAATTTGAATGAGTTTATAATAAATTGCACTGAATGGAATTTATTTTATGAACAGGTGGTAGCATGATTGCAAGGCTACCGAGCGAGAATTTACTATTAATTTTATTAAAATATTGAGCATGTTTATGATTAATTAATTATAAAATAGAGTCTTTTAATTTTATGAACACTGGATATAATTATTTATTAAATCAAAGGGCACCTGTGATGTCTCCCGTTTGAATAACCTCTTGAAAAACGTGGTCGATGATCACTGGAAGTCTTGAGTTTTTTATTAATTTATTTTTTGAGCTCTGGTGCTAACAATTACAAAAATAATTATATTTTTGTTGAGCTTGATGAATGCAGAATTTATTTAACTGATTATTTTAATTAATTACTCTTAGATGAGCGCAAAATGAAAAGATTTGAAATAACACGTGTTATCACTTGAATGTATATTAGCGAAGGATAATGGCGGCCGTCTTCTCGACACGAAGCAGGAAAAAAGCAGATGCGCATGCGCCGAGCTGCGCATGATCAAGTTTTAATTTATGAACGAGGCCCCAGTAGGTGCTGCCTCTATCTGCCGGAAGTGGAACTATATTTGAATCTAAATTAAATGAATTTAAATTCTTTTATAGTTTCGATTACGCAACATTCTGCCCGCCATCAGCAACAGAGTTGATGATTGATGAGTTCTTGAGTACGTGATCTCTCGTTGAGCATGTCATTGAACCAGTTGAGTTATTCTTCGTCATCTTCTTGAGGTTCTGGTTCAATTGGTAGGAGTGCAAGCTTCGTGATTGGACGAGTGAGTGTTGAGTTCACTGTTTTGAGTGTAGCAACCCTGGTCAACCCATCTTTGCCAGGGTGGAGTGCGATGATGCGAGCGAGAGGCCACCTCGTTGGTGGAAACCTTTCGTCGGTGAGTAATACAAGTGACCCAACTTGAATTTGATGAGTTGGACGTTGCCACTTGGTGATTGCCAGTTGTCTCTGAAGATAACTTGTAGACCAATGATTCCAGAACTGTTGAACACGTTGTTGTAAAAATTGCCATCTTGACAGTCGAGAACTATTTGTATCGATGAGTGCTGGTTCAGGAATCATGTTGAGTGCTCGTCCAATTAAGAAGTGACCAGGAGTGAGTGCATCAATGTCATCTGGATCTTCTGTGAGTGGCTCCAATGGTCTTGAATTCAATATAGCTTCAATTTGCGTAAGAAGAGTCTTAAATTCTTCAAACGTGAATGAAGATTCTCCCACTGTTTGAGTTAGGTGGTGTTTGAGTGATTTGACAGCAGTTTCCCGCTTTCCACCCATGTGTGGAGCTGCTGGTGGGTTGAAATGCCAAGCAATACTGTTCACAGTGATGTGATCCAGTATTTCTCTTGACTCTTGAGTTCCTTGAGTGAACAGACGGTTGAGTTCATTTTCAGCGCCTTTGAACGTCGTTCCGCAATCGCTGTAGAGTGCTGTGCAGATGCCTCGTCGGCTGATAAATCTGCGAAGTGCTGCTATGAACCCACTAGAGCTGTAGTCGCTCACTACCTCTAGATGTACTGCTGACGTAGACAGGCAGACAAAAACACAAATCCAGCCTTTGTATGTTTTTGCTCCTCTACCTCTCCAATTTTTGAGTGTTATTGGACCAGCATAGTCAACTCCAGTGTGAGTGAATGCGGATGATGAAGTGACTCGTGATACTGGTAGCTGACCCATGAGTTGTTGAGCTCTATCAGCACGATGTCGTGCACATTTTATACATTTGAGTATAACTGAGCGTACTGGTTGTCTACCGCCAATAATCCAGTACTTTTGTCGTATGAATGCAAGAGTAAGTTGAGTACCACCATGCATGGTACGCTGATGAGCATCAGAGATGATGAGTTTAGTGAGTGCCGCATTCCGTGGTAGAATAGCAGGATGCTTACTTTGGTCTTAATTTGGAGCATTCTCCAATCGTCCACCTACTCGAATGATGTCGTCAGTGTCAATGAATGCAACCAATCGAGCAAATGGATGACCATTAGGCCATGGTGCGTGTTTGGAGTGCATGTTGATCTCGGTTGCAAAATGAACACGTTGAGTTTCTTTGATACAGAAGTTGAGTGCGTAAATTACTTCACCAGAAGTAATTGGAGTCTTGAGTGATGAGTTCGGTGACTTCTTGATCATGTCACGGAGTCTAAAGCAGATTGCAGTAGCTCGTAACATGCGTAGTAGTGGTATTGGCCGTTCCATAATAGGCCACCTTGATTTCAGTGATGAATTCGATGAGAATAGGGCCAATCCAGGCCGTTCTTCTGCTTGAGCCCCTGTATCATCAATTGATGGACATTTAGGCCAGGACGATGAACTCTTGAGCAACCATGGTGGGCCAGTCCACCATAGTTGATGATCACGGAGTTGAGTAGGTGTCAACCCTCGTATTGCGCAGTCTGCTGGGTTTTGTGTGCCCGGAATGAAGTTCCAGTGGCCATCTGGAAGTAGATCTTGAATATGTGACACCCTATTCCGAACAAACTCCTTCCAGCGAGACGGATGAGATTTAATCCACGTGAGAGTGATTGTTGAGTCCGTCCACAAGTATGTTGACGATTGAGTGAGATTTAGAGTGCTCTGGCAGTGTTTTATGAGTTTTGCCAACATGTGAGCTGCGGTGAGTTCTAACCTTGGTATCGTTAGTCGTTTTAACGGAGCTACCTTGGTTTTAGAGCAGAGCAGCGTAACTCTGACTCCATGAGCAGTTGTGTGGACTTTGATGAACACGGCAGCTGCCATTGCCAATTGTGAGGCGTCCGAGAATCCATGAATTTCGGTGGTTGAGCACGTGGATGAGTGGATCCATCTTGGAATTTTGATTTCAGAGATGAGTTTGAGTTCATTCTTGAAGTTTCTTCATTTATGCCGATGATTAGCTGCCAATGGAGTGTCCCAGCTGAGCTTTTCGAGCCAAAGCTCCTGCATGAATACCTTGGCTCGAATGATGAGTGGTGCGAGAAATCCAAGAGGATCAAAGATTTGAGCAATCTCTGATAAAATGATCCTTTTTGTAAATTTTTGAGTTGAGCATGGTGGTGAGTACTTGAAGTAAAACTGATCTGAGTATGAGGACCAGTACATGCCCAGAATCTTGGTGCTGGAGTCTGAATCCTCGAATTTGTGATCTTGATCGCTTCCACATGATTGAGTTGTTGTAATTTTGGATGATTGCTTGCCCATTTAGCAAGAGGGAATCCGCCCGCCTTGCAGAGTGCTTCAAGTTGATCAGCAACTTGTTGTAATGAGTTCAAGTCATCAGCACCACCAAAGATATCGTCGACATATCTTCCGTGGGTAAGTGGAATGATCGCAAGAGGAAATCGATGTCCTTCGTCTTCAACCAATTGAAGAAGAGCACGAACGGCCAAATATGGAGCTGGTCTGCTCCCTTAGGTGACCGTGGTGAGTTTATATGAAGTGATTTGGCCTTGTTGGTTGAACCAGAGTATTTGTTGAAGTGATTGATCGCGTTCGTCGACCAAAATCTGCCTAAACATCTTCGTGATATCTGTTATGAAGATGAGCTTATGAGTGCGAACTCCTATGAGTACGTCGAAGATGTCTAGTTGCAGTTTTGGACCTGTGTGAAGCACATCGTTGAGTGAAAGACCTGAGCTGGTGGATTTGGAACCATTGAAGACTACTCGCAGCTTAGTTGTAATGCTGCGCTCCCGTAATACTCCATGATGAGGAAGATAGTAGGCTGGTTCATTTGTTGTTGATTGAGTTGATTCCACTATGTGGTTAAGTTCTTTGTATTCCTTCAGAAAATCAAGATAGAGTGCTTTCAAACGATCGTCATGATCTAGACGACGTTTGAGATGAATAAGACAGCGGTATGCTGCTGAGTACGAATTTCCCAGTTGTTGAGGTGACGATTTGACTGGCAGTCTGACTATGTACCGTCCTAAACTGTCTCGTCGATGAGCTTGTTGAAAATGAGCTTCACACGCCTCTTCATCTGGGTTGAGTTTCTTGATTTTGCTGACTGGAATTTCTTCCTGAGTCCAAAAGCGTGATAGCAGGTCTTGAAGTTGTTGAGTAGACTGCTCGACAGCAGCATGATAAGTAATAGGTGGTCGATGAGTGTGTTGAGTGACTGGACCAAGTAATATCCACCCGAAGATGGTATCTTGAGCGATTGGCAGGCCTTCAGACCTTTTAATGAGTGCATCTTTTATAATAAGACCATAATGATCGGCACCAATGATGATATCAATTGGTCCTGGTCTCATGAACGCTGGATCTGCCAATTGTAGTTGTTTGTATTGGTCCCAGTTGAGTGTGTTGAGCGCAATAGATGGTAGTTGAGTAGTAAGACCACCTAGTATATGAGCACTGACGATTACTGAGTCGTTTGAATGCCTAGATGAGAGCTTGAGTGCGACTTGACCTTTAGTTCTACCCGCATTGGCTACACCAATACCAATAATCTGGATAGATGAATGAGTGCGTTTTATTTTAAGTGAGTTCACCAGGGAATCTGAAACAAACGATAATTCAGAACCTGGGTCCAGCAAGATGCGTACTGGATGAGTGCGTTTTATTTTAAGTGAGTTCACCAGGGAATCTGAAACAAACGATAATTCAGAACCTGGGTCCAGCAAGATGCGTACTGGATGAGTACTTAACTTGGTGATCAAGTCCACTAGGCAAGTTGCGAGTAAGATTGCTGGGCGATGAGTGCCAGACGTGTTGAGTGCAATTGAGTTCAGTTGAGCGTTGCTCAAGTCGTCATGTGGAAGCAGACGTCTTTATTGAGTGCGTTTAGCGGCTGAGTTGGATGTTTTTTGAGTCCCGGGTGTATCATGGTGTGGTGTTTTTGTTGACACACCTTACACTTGAAGAGTGAGTTGCAAGCGTCAGGCATGTGATGTCCAAAACAATTCTCACACAGCCGTTTGTCAACAACGACTTGAGTGCGTTGAGCATTAGTGAGTCCCAAAAATTGAGTACATCGCACAATGAAGTGATCTCCCTTGCACAAATCACAAGGATATTTTGCAGGAGGAAATGCCTTCTTGGGAGGCTTAGTGAGTGCAGCTGATGATTGCGTTGCTGGAGGTTGAGTGCCAGATGAGTTAGAAACAGCTGCAGCAGCGTATGAAGCTGTTTTCCCCGATGAGCGCGGTGGTTTTGACGATACTGCCTGTTCCACTCGTTCTTGAGCTCGAGCACGACTGACCAAGAAGTCATTGAGTGATTTGAGTGTTGGGTATTCTGTGAAAGCACCCATTTTGTTCTCCCAGAGCTCCCTGTTATGTGAATCCAGTTTAGATATGATCAACTGCGTAAGCAGTGGATTCATATCCGAGTGCAGTTGGACCCCGAGTGCGTTGAGTGCGTTGATTACCTCTGAAACGGTGTTCAGAAGGTAATTGAGCTGCTCAGATGAGCGTGAAGTGAGCGCATGCATATTGAGGAGCTTGTCCAATTGAGCAACGATGAGTAGACGAGGATTGTTGTATCTCTCCTTGAGTTGGTTCCAAGCAGTTACAAATTGGTCGTCGCACATTTGTACGCTAGCAAGGCTGAGTGCAGCCTGTCCCTGAAGACAGCTCTTCAAATACTGGAGACGTTGGACTGGAGCAAGTTCTTCAGCATTGATCACCATGGAGGTGAATGAGTCCCTGAATTCAGGCCAGTTGTCGTAACGCCCATCGAACTTGGGAATCGCGAGTGCTGGCAGATGAGTTGGAGCCCGGGTTGAGTGCACGACAGCTGGAGCAGCAGCTGGAACTGGTATTGAGTTGATGAGTGCAATGAGTTTGCCTTTGGCAGCAATATACGACCGATACACCAGATCGTATACCCCATCCTTGACATATGAGCTCTCCAAGAACTCCTTGGTGCAGGTGAGTGCTAATGAATCATGAGTGAGGTTGAACTGGTGCCATTCACCCTCGAGTATCTCAAGCCTCGACTTGAGTTAGGCTAAACCGTCGGCAACGGTGACTGTAGCGGCCAGAGCTTCCCAGTCTGAGAATGCTCTGAGCCGTGAGTGCTGGCTGATCACTTTGAGATCGAGTGCTGCAGAAATCGTCGATTTCTTTGGAGTGCGCCTGTTCTTAGATCTCGGGAGAGCATCTCCATCGACGTTGTTCCCAGTTTCGGTGACACTGGAATCAGTGAGTGCGTGTGTGTCGTCGACACTGATTACCAGAAAGAGATGTGGATCCGTGATGATGCCTTCCAGACCCATTGAGTGCTGAATCTTTTTGGGAGGATCCTCCTTCTCCTCATTATCTCCCATGTTGAGCTCCGTAACCTATTAATAGATTTATATGAGTGCAGCCGCCCACTGATGATGCTACCGACACAACCAACCAACCATCCGGCTCGAAGGACCATAAAATGTTGTAATAATAATTAAATAAATACATGCCAGGACTGGTTGGTGGTTGGGATATTTGAAAAATACGCATATTAAAAAATATAACATATTTTTATTTGTCACAGCACATAATATAACTGGGTTACACAATTAAATCGTTGATTTAATTATTTAATACTGTTAAATTGTCTGAGCTCATGAATACGTAATTAATTGAATGCAAAGTATAAAATTGAGCTCGAGTAATTGATTAAAATGATTAAAGTAATTAGTTTGAATTTATTTTGAACACTGATTTGATTGTAAAAATGTCATGGAAAACAGTAACATGAAAACAGAGGTTACCGAGCGCAGTATATAATTGAACACTTGAATTGCTATTTTTAATAGCACAAAATGCATGAATAATTGAGTTCATTAATTTATAATGTAATTCATCACTGAATTTAATTTAATTTGAATGAGTTTATAATAAATTGCACTGAATGGAATTTATTTTATGAACATGTGGTAGCATGATTGCAAAGGCTACCGAGCGAGAATTTACTATTAATTTTATTAAAATATTGAGTATGTTTATGATTAATTAATTATAAAATAGAGTCTTTTAATTTTATGAACACTGGATATAATTATTTATTAAATAAAAGGGCACCTGTGATGTCTCCCGTTTGAATAACCTCTTGAAAAACGTGGTCGATGATCACTGGAAGTCTTGAGTTTTTTATTAATTTATTTTTTGAGCTCTGGTGCTAACAATTACAAAAATAATTATATTTTTGTTGAGCTTGATGAATGCAGAATTTATGTAACTGATTATTTTAATTAATTACTCTTAGATGAGCGCAAAATGAAACGATTTGGAATAACACGTGTTATCACTTGAATGTATATTAGCGAAGGATAATGGCGGCCGTCTTCTCGACACGAAGCAGGAAAAAGGCAGATGCGCATGCGCCGAGCTGCGCATGATCAAGTTTTAATTTATGAACGAGGCCCCAGTAGGTGCTGCCTCTATCTGCCGGAAGTGTAACTATATTTGAATTTAAATTAAATGAATTTAAATTCTTTTATAGTTTCGATTACGCAACAGAAATAAAATTTGTCGATAAAAAAAATCGGTCTATCAGTTGGCCCTGCGGGCCAGCCCCAAAACTTCCTGTTATTTTCGAGCTCGTTAAGCTCGAAAAAATTGTTGTGAATACATTTTCGAGCTCTTTGGGCTCGAAAATACTTTTGTATGCCGTTGTTTTCGAAAAAAAAAAGTTTTTTACCATTTTTTCTCGAACAATATCTCTTAAACGAATTGACCGATTGAGACGCTGGAGGTAATAATTGATGCGTTTTATTGAGTTCTACAGCTGATTAGATTTTGAAATTGATTTATCTAGTCGTTTTTGAGAAATTTCAAAAAAAATAAAAAAAAGTTTTGTTTTAATTTTTTCGTTCACAGTTTATCTTTGAACGAATGAACCGATTTTGATGGTTGAAGTGGCATTTGACGCGGCTAATGATGTTTTAAAGCTGATTAGATTTGGGAATCTATCTACCGGACACAGTAAAAGTTATCCGAAAAAACATTTTTGAAAAAAATTTAATTTTTTGGAATATATCCGAACGCAACCTACTGATCAAGCTTAATTTTTTACAGCTTCTGGTTATTAGCCAGCCGCGCCGAGTGACACCTTGACGATCAAAATCGGTTCATCCGTTCAAAAGTTAGAGATATTCAGAGGCGCACGTACATACACACATACAGACACTCGTCCACCATCTTAAAAGTAGTCAGAATAGCTTCCTAGAACCTCGAAACGTCAAGATCTGATAGAAATTAGATTTTCGAAAATCGGAGCAAAACCAAAAACTTCCTGAATTCATGAAAATTTTCAATTTTTTTAGCGGGAAGTTAAAAAACGTTTTGAAATTGAAGTATGATTGAAAACCGAAGAAATGTTTTATTATGCGATTTTTGGCAAAAACGATAAATTCAAAGCTTGAGACCACTAAGAAAGAAGAATCCCAGTGCTCTGAAATCTTTACGGTTTTTTTGGGACACTGAAGTTAGAAAAAATCTAACGGTATCCTTCGTCCATTCGTTTTATCTAAAGTTATATCAAGAATTCCAAATATACTTAAATATGCGAATTTTCACCTTTTTTTCAATGAATATTGTCGCTTAGAAATTTTTTTTTATCAAAAGCCACTATTTGTGACTTAGAGACAATATTTTGCAGGTTTAGAAACCCTACTTCCGTTCCTTGACTGACTCATATTTCCTGGGTTATTGATTGTCAAAGTCAAAATATCATCGTAGTGAATTTCTTAGGGCGGCAAATTAAAGGGCGTAAAATTACCTTAAAGATCTCTAAAGTGAGATTAAAAAAAAAAATTATTGAAGCCCATAGACCTTTTTTTAAGACAAGCGAAAATTTGGAAAATTTTTTTTGTGGGGGTGTTTTTAGAATTACTCCAGAACCATGCATGAAAAAAACAATTTAAAAGGCCAGATCTAACAACTAGAAACTTGGAACTACGATTCGTTTTTTTTTTTTTCTGTACAACCACTTTCATCTGCGTTACAGCATGTTTAAAATCGCTTAAAAATTTACAATTTTTTTGATATCCCTTAATTTCTGTTGGTAGTGTAATATCCACCCTATTCGTTGATATAAATCTCATTGAAGATAAAAGTAAAAGTTAAGATCATGCGAATTGCAGTTACATAATAAACTATTATATTGAAAATGTTGAATACATACTCTCTCTAACCCAGAATTATCAGCATTCCAGGCAATTACTGGGATTCCTAAGTAACCAGCTAATTGAAGAAAATACTGTGCACTTGCAGTACTGCGCCCATATTTTTCATAGTTCATGAGATAGAGTATTGCTGACACATTTACCGTTAAGAACTCACTACAAAGAGAATTCAATATTGCTGCAACAAAAGAATAAAATTATTGGGTGTTGACTTTGCACTTTCAATCGTCCGGAAAAGAACTTTAAAATTTTGAAAAAAAGTAAGCTTTGAGCTTCAGTCAACTTCGCAAGTATCAATTTTCCAGCAGATACCAAAAGTTGAAAGTTTAATAAGGTATAATTATCCAAAATTTTCAATCAATTTTTTTTTTTTGCATATTCTCAAAGTTTAGATCTTAATAAGACATGGTCTTTTTAGCGATGCAGCAACTATACTCGTCACGCAAGAGAAAATCAAACCATTAACGATAGACATTGTCCGACTACCATTTTTAGTATACATGCATCGTGAATATTTGTGAATATAGTCAACCCAGACTCTTGAAAATCCTTAAACTAAAGTTGGAGTTATTTATTCTTTTGAAACCTTTTCGTATTTAGACTCCAGTTCAACTATGTTGAGCTTTAATTTTCAAGCAAGGTAGTGTGCTTCTCACTGTTCAAATAATAATTAAAAATTACTATTGTGAATTCTTGTGTTCGTGTTAAAAATGAACCAAAAAAGTACAAAAAAAGTACTTTGCCTCCAAAATAACAAAAAAATGCCATCTGGCAGCCAGTATAAAAGTTATATTTTTCTGAAATTTTCAGCACTGCCCTGATTTTCCGCTAGCTCGCTTTTAGTTTAAAACGAAGTCTACCTTTGTTTATTTTTACTAGTGTTGAACCAATTTTAGAAGGTCAGCTTTTCAATCCGAGATTCTTAATCCGTGATTTGGATATTGTTAGAACATTGAGACAATGTGAATTGTCTTCGTCGTCCGTAGCCTTGAGGTTCCCGTTTTTCTCTGTCTCATTGCCGTCTAAAATTGTACTTCATAGTACCATGGTCACATAACTAGTTTTCACGTCGACGCATGTCCATACGCGTGAAGTTGGGATAGAGCCCACAGGCGAGTTCTATGCTCTTAATTAATCGGGTAATTTAATTGCGTTATATTTTGCATTGCTGGCAATCTACTTGCTTTTATATTTAATGTTGTACCTATTAATTGTTATAAATAAAGTTCTAAATCTGCAAGAAAAATACTTAATTCAGTGTATTAAAGTTAAGCTGCGCCACGTAGATTATTGCCAAATATACAGCGTTCATACTAGGACATACCTTTTCTAGTATTTTTGCGAAAGCGTCTCTTGTTAGTAACTGAACATTATTATACAATGGCAATAAATTTCCACTGTTCTAATTAATCCCTTCATTCTATCTATTACCTGTTCATCCTATTCATATCCTATTTTACTGGTAAGATCTTTAAATAGTTTTACAAGAGTATTATTAATGAAGTTATGAGTAATAATAATTAACAAATAAATAATTCAACCATCAGTAAAAATAATTTATTAGTCATAAACCGTGAGGTAAGTTGGTGAGTTTTTACACTCGTTGCCGTGTTTGAATAAGTGCGGGTCTTTGTTTTGCAAGAATCCTCGCCCATCGCTCTATTTTAGTAAAATGAAAATTGGTTAGAGGCCAGCCTAAACCAGAGGTCAAACTGCGAACTCTGGTGGCTGCTGGTGAAAATCACAAAAAGAAAAAGCGATTTGTCTCAATACTTATATATTTATATATAAATGTTTAAGCAATACTAATTTAATTACGTATTACTAACATCTTGGATTAACATACTAACGTTGATTAAGCGTGGTTATATCTATAGACCACGTTTTTGATATTACTTTTGAAATTTGCTTAATGTTTGTATACACTCATACCCGCCCGAAAAAACTTTATTTGGAAAAAAATATATTTTCAAATATATGAAAATTATAATAAAATATATTGTACAATATATAAAATAATATTGATATTTCCGCCGTATAAATATATGATAATATATTGAAAAAAAAACATATTGCTGCAATACATTAATTATATATTTATCAACATAACTTTTTTTATGTATTTTTAACATATATATCTTGGTATATTGTTTTTTATATTAATATATTATATTGAAAGTAGTATTTTAATTAATACATAGTATGTGTTTAGTCACGAGCATAAGTAAATTTAAATTAGCTTCGTGCATTTCCGCTGAGTCCGGGAGCTGCCGAACTCACTATTGTCCAGAAAGAGTACGGTGCCGGATCACTCGCTATTTGGGCTCGACACTTGCAAAAGTCTCCCTCAGGACCGTGTCAAGACGCTATGAGTACTCGCTACAAGCCGGCCAATAATAGAATTCGCTCTATACCGAGAGCTTAGCAGCCAATGAGGAAAATTGGCTATTAACTACTTCCTGTTGGCGTACTTTTAAGCCAATGAGAAAATTCGTCTTGTGCAGCAAGGCTGCCACGTCAACACCAAGAGCGGCTTAACGACGCTTTCATCCACAGCTATTCTACAACGTGCTCTGCTAATAGTAACCTCGTGCTTTCTAATCGCTATACTTGATATAATTATTCTTGTGATATAATTCTAAACCGCTACGCTAAATTCTCTCTTTATTTAGTCAGTATATTAAGGCTGCTATTTACTGAGAGTAAATTAATTGATCTCCGCGTGTAATTATTGTATGAATAATTATCGCATCGCTAACCGCTATTGACCACGTGTCAATTTAATTATACGTGATTCTTTTCTTAGTTCGCATTTGCTATCACGATTATCAATTAGTCGCATTCGCTTAAACAGTTTAGTTTTTTCTTACAATTTTGAGTGTATATAGTGTAAATAAATATCTAATTTATTTAATAATAAAAAGTGTGTAATTTTTAATTGTTCAAATTCCTACGCCTAAACCAGATCCAATTTGTTCATTCGCTCATTTTACATTTGGTCCTTCGAGCCGGATTTGGCTTGGGTTGAACAATTAAAAATTATTAAAAATAACAAAAAAATTGTGAGAAGAAGTTGGTGTAAGTGTTTGTGTCATGAAAATCTCTAAGTGCCGTGGGCATTGCTGAGCACTACTAGAGTGCTGCCCAGGGTGATCAAATTTACACACCGGTATAAAAAGACATTTTTAATTTTACGATCGAAAACTTAGCGTCAGTTTCACGTCATCGCGTCTATTCTGTGGGCCACGTCCCAACAAGATGGCCGCCGAAGCTCAAATCGCTCTTCAAATTCAACGCATCGATACGATGCGCAATATGTCCAACCGCTTGACTGATGCTGTACTCGCTACCCAAAATGTTGCTGCTATCGACGCAGAACTTGCTATCCTCCATGAATTGTGGAACCGCTTCAACACAACTCACGAGAGACTTTACGATGATATACCTGAGATCATCGCGGACGAATATCATACAGGTAACGCTTACGGAACCGCTAATGTAGCTTACACCTCTCTTAGAGTTCGACTCTGCGCTGCGAGACCCGCTCCAGAACCTGTTTAGGAGGTCCATGCCGTCAATCACGATCAAACCGCTTACTTTGGAGGCGTGCATAAATCTAATTTGCCGCAAATCAAGCTGCCGACATTCTTAGGGCTCATATGATGAATGGGATTCGTTTAAGGACCTGTTCACTTCGCTAGTTATCAATGAAGACTCGCTAACTGGGCCGCAAAAAATGCATTACCTAAAGACGCAGGTAAAAGGTGAGGCTGCTGCATTACTCGCTAATTTACAGATAACGGATAACGCTTTCCAACCTGCTTGAGATTTGCTGAACACTTGCTACACAAATCCACGTCGATTACTCGACATGCATATAGATGACTTGCTTGATCGACAACCACTGACTGCACACTCTGCTGCTGAACTGGATGCGCTACTACTCGCTAACAAAAAATCGCTGGACGCTATCGCTGCCTTAGGAATTCCAATTGGTGAGTTGGACCTATTTTTAATCTGCTTAAGTGTTCGTTGCTTACCATCTGATTTAAGAGTTGAATGGATGGCGTCATTGGGGTTATCCAATGAATTTCCCACGTACAAACAGTTACACGATTTGCTTAAGGCAAAAGTTCGTGCGTGGGAAAATTCTGAGATTGGCGCAAAGATAACTTCCGCTCAAGCAAAACCTGTGGTGGACAGACCACCATCGCCGAAGACTTTTGCAAAGTCAGCCACTACAACCAAAAGGGTGAATTTTGGGAACCGATCCGCTACCTCTAGTTCAACATCTAATTCTACGGGTTCCGCTAGCTACGTCGCTTTCACTCCTAAAGAGCGTACGAGTGAACCGGGCATGTGTCCGATATGCAAGCAGAAGCATTTTGTGCTATTTTGCCCAAGCTACCAGAAGGCGTCGCCACAAAACCGGAAAATGATTGTGCAGCACTACCGGCTTTGTTATAATTGCTTGGGACGCCACCGCTAAGCTGATTGCAGAACTCCTCAAAGATGTCAGCATTGTGACCAGCCACATCACACGTCGACGCACATTGACGATGGTGCTGCCGCTAAATCAGTACAGGACGCTCCTGTAGCTGACCCAGGTAAGAAATAGTTCCAATTTTGGTAAATTTTGTTCTGAATTCGCTAACCTAGTCTGCTTTCAGCTCATTCGCTCAATGTATTACTCGCTACCGCTATTGTTAAGTTGAATTCGCTAGCAGAAAGTACATGTACTGCTCGTGTACTTATTGACCAAGGATCGGAGCTATCCTTTGTGATGCATTCGCTAATTAAGAAGCTGGATATACCTCTAAGTAAAGCAGCAGTACCATTACGTGGAATTGGTAATGTGTCAGCTGGGAATTCGCTTGGTTCATGTAAGATGACGCTGCATTCGCTACACAACAACGCTTCTGTTACTATCCATGCTCATGGGCTTGCTCTATTGACGGTAAACTTGCCATCATTTACGCTAACTAACAAGAAATGGCCGCATATAACTGATCTACAACTCGCCGATCCAGACTTCTTGACTCCACGACCTATTGAAATCATTCTGGGTGCAGCAGCAGCTGCGCATAAAATCAACGCTAAAATAAGAAGAGGGAATGATAGTGACCCAATCGCTCAGTCCACATCGCTTGGCTGGATCATTTATGGAACTGTGCACACCGCTACATCGAAATCGACCGCTTATGGTCATCATGTCACTGTTGATAATCAACTACAAGACTTGTTGAGCAAGTTTTGGTATCAGGAAGAGCCACAGACAGAATTCGCTACACGCTATACTGAAGAAGAAGAAGAAGAGTGTGAACAACACTTTGTCAATACACACTACAGAGAGTCTGATGGTCGATATCTCGTTCGCTTGCCGCTTAAATCTTCGCTGTCAACTAGGTGATTCGCTCAGAGCTGCACAATACGCTTTACTACGCCTACGCAAACGATTGGAGGCTGATTCAGTTTACAAGAAGTTGTACTTCGACTTCCTGAAAGAGTATGAAGTCTCGGGGCACATGAGACGAGTAAAATTAAAGGATTTACCACCAAACAGCTACCTGTTGTCTGATCATGGGGTTCTGAAAGAACAGGGCACTACCACCAGGCTCAGGCTAGTCTTCAATGGGTCCTGAAAGACAACATCTGGTGTATCAGTCAACGAGATACTTCATGTGAGCCCCAAGATTCAAGTTGACGTCAATGACGTACTTATTCGTATCGGCTGTCATCGCTATCTACTCGCTACTGACGTAACTAAAATGTTTCGTCAGATTGCAGTTGACAAGGAAGATCATCATCTACAGTGCATACTCTAGTTTGACGAAGATGACATCCCAACAATATTTGCACTCGCTACAGTTACTTATAGAACAACATCAGCTCCATATCTCGCTGGAAGAGCACTTTTACAACTCGCTGAAGATGAAGGAAATAAATTTCCAAAAGCTGTCGAACCGCTAACTAATACACGCTATGTTGACGACATCTATGGAGGCGAAGATGAACTCGCTGAGGCAATTCAAGTTGCTCTAGACACAAAAAAATGTGTGCCGCAGGATGTTTCCCGCTTGCAAAATGGGCAAGTAATTCAACTGAATTACTCTCTCAAGTCGCTCCAGTTGAAACCCAAGAAGATACACCAAGAGAACTTGGGGATACTACGGTAAAAGTGCTCGGGTTAACCTGGAATTCAACACAGGATAAATTCCAGTTCGTCTATTCGCTTCCAGAAGTATCACCAACTACCAAACGCACAATTTTATCCGAAATTGCTCGCTTGTTTGACCCACTGGATTTTTTTGGCACCGATCATCGTGAGAGCCAAGATATTCATGCAGAAGCTCTGGCTGCAGAACTTCGACTGGGATGCTACGCTATCACCGTTGCTTCTTCAAGTTTGGAATTTGTTTCGAGATGAACTACATCAGATCTCGAAGATTCAGATACCTCGGTGGAATCATGTAAAAAATGGTGTATCAATTGAATGACATGGATTCTCTGGTGCTTCGCAACTCGCTATGGCTGCTGTCGTTTATCTAAAAGTTACTGACGCTACTGGAAGCTCCAATATTTCGCCAGTGTGTGCCAAAACACAAGTTGCGACACTGAAATCCATAACTATACTAAGAATGGAGCTCAATGCCACTGTTTTACTTGCTCAACTGGTACTCTACGTCAAGAAAGTCTTGAAACTTGATAATATACCAATTCTCTTGTGGACAGACTCCACTGTTTCCTTAATGTGGATACGAAACAACCCAGCTAGATGGAAAGTCTACGTTCGCAACACAGTTACCAAGATTCAAGAATCGCTACCAAGTGTTAACTGGGATTTTGTTCCAGGGAAACTTAACCCAGCTGACTGCGCTTCAAGAGGTTTAACAGCAGCCAAATTAGAACAGCATTCGCTATGGTGGACGGGATCTAAGTGGCTCAGTCAATCAAAAGAAAACTGGCCATCTTTTGACATCCCTACGCAGACGGTATCACATCTTGAAGAACGTCCGGGTCTAGTTTTTACCATCTTCAAGGCAGATTCACACCCGCTTCACACGCTACTTGATAAATTCTCTAATTTGTCACCGTTGCTTCGCACGCTTGGAATCTGTCTTCGTGCCATCGCTAAATTTAAAAAAGTGCCACAGTCTACACTGGCCACACCACTCTCTACAGTTAACCTCAAACTCGCTAAGACTTTGTTGATAAAGTATACTCAGAGTCAGTATTATTCGCAATAGCTGAAACTACTGGAAGATGGTGATTCTCTACAACGAAATCATCGTCTCGCTAAATTAATTTCCTACATCGACTACAACGGAGTACTCAGAGTCGGCGGTCGCTTGAAGAATTCGCTACTGGATGATAATAAAAGAAATCCAGCCATACTACCTAGATCTTCACGCTTAAGTACGCTATTGATTGATCATTCGTATCAGAGAACATTTCATGGGGGAACTCAATTGGCTCTCGCTGATTTACGGAGATCTGTCTAAATAGAAGGTGGTCGAGTTCCAGTCAGATTACACATTCTTCGCTGCGTCATGTGCACGAGACATAGAGGTTTTCGTGCACAACAATTAATGGGACAATTGTCATCCGCTCGAGTAAGACCATCTAAAGCATTCCTACATATTGGAATTGATTACTCTGGGCCAGTAACACTCAAGACTTTTCAAGGTCGAGGTGCCAAAACCTATAAAGGATGGATCGCTATTTTCGTATGTCTCGCTACGTCCGCTAGACATATTGAAATTGTCAGCGATTACTCTACTGATGCTTTCGTCGCAGCATTCAGAAGATTTACTAGTCGGAGAGGCGCCTACAGTAACCTATACTCGGACTGTGGTACAAATTTTGTAGGAGCAGACGCCACGCTAGGAAAGAATTCGCAGCAGGATCGAGACAGCTAAAGGAACTTCAGTATTTACTCGCTACAGATGGCACAGACTGGAAGTTCAACCCTCCAAGCGCTCCCCACTTCGGAGGCAAGTGGAAGCAGCCGTAAAGTCAATCAAGTTCCATCTCATACAAGTATTAGTGAATCGCTATAGACTTACGACCAACTCGCTACAGTCTTGACACAGATTGAGGCTGTGTTAAATTCAAGACCGATCGTTCCGCTATATGAAGATCCTGCAGATTTCACCGCTCTGACTCCCGGGCATTTTCTCATTGGTGAACCGCTAATCGCTGTACCTGGACCTTTGCTACTGGAAAACAACACAGCTACATTGCCACGCTGGCAACAACTACAACAAATGTTCCAGAACTTTTGGAGTAGATGGTCATCGGAGTATCTGCAACGTCATCAATCTATATCGAAATAGCATCATCCGCAGCATGACATCAAAGTGGGTACATTAGTCTTGTTGACTGATAAAAGATTCCCACCATCAAAATTCTCCCTCAGGACCATGTCAAGGCGCTATGGGTACCCGCTGCAAGTCGGCCAATCAGATAACTCGTCTTATATCAGCCGGCCAGTAATAGAATTCGCTCTATACCGAGAGCTTAGCAGCCAATGAGGAAAATTGGCTATTAACTACTTCCTGTTGGCGCACTTTTAAGCCAATGAGAAAATTCGTCTTATGCAGCAAGGCTGTCACGTCAACACCAAGAGCGACTTAACGACGCTTTCATCCACAGCTATTCTACAACGTGCTCTGCTACTAGTAACCTCGTGCTTTCTAATCGCTATACTTGATATAATTATTCTTGTGATATAATTCTAAACCGCTACGCTAAATTTTCTCTTTATTTAGTCAGTATATTAAGGCTGCTATTTACTGAGAGTAAATTAATTGATCTCCGCGTGTAATTATTGTATAAATAATTATCGCATCGCTAACCGCTATTGACCGCGTGTCAATTTAATTATACGTGATTCTTTTCTTAGTTCGCATTCGCTATCACGTTTATCAATTAGTCGCATTCGCTCTAACAGTTTAGTTTTTTCTTACAATTTTGAGTGTATATAGTGTAAATAAATATCTAATTTATTTAATAATAAAAAGTGTGTAATTTTTAATTGTTCAAATTCCTACGCCTAAACCAGACCCAATTTGTTCATTCGCTCATTTTACAGTATGATGTATATTTTTTATATATGTTTCCCAGTACATCGCAAAATATATGGTTGTTACGTCCTTATCAAATTAATTAATTAAATAAATATAATTTATTCTATAATAATTTGGAATGAATTAATTTCAATCCGTTTGAACGGAAATATCGCTGATCAGCACTTTTAGAACGTCGACGCAGTCTATCCGTATACAAAACAAAGTGTCTACGTACATGAGAATTAGGCTGCCTCGACGTTCCCAGAAGGAACCTGAGATGCAACATTGTATTAATTTTATTATTTATAATTATGCAGTGTTAAAGAAAAATCAGTTAGTTGGAGGACTCAGCAGAGACGAGTGCTCTGCTAAATCCGGATCTATCAGTCTGCTTTTTACACTTCAATAATTATCAAATAAACCAAAAACTTATTCTAAATTATTCTAAGCTTATTTTGGGGTGCCAATTGGTACCCCAATATTCTCACCTACACTCTGACTTATACATAGCCCTATTAATATCCAGGGGCGAGCGCTGACTAGCAGTTCCACCCTGTTCTATAACCCTGAGCGCTCAACATCAGTTCGGGTTTCCTGCTAATTTTCCTACCATTTACTTGTTATAATAATTATATGGAGTTGGAACCGACATCGAAAATATGTGAAAATCACGAAAATTAAATAAAATTAGTAATTAATAAAATCATCGACGACCAAGGCCCACCGGAGGTCTATCGATACTCCAATGAATCCAAGCCTGGACATTAATAGACAATTGAATATTTAAAAATATTTTGATTAATATTGGAAATTTTCCAGTATGTAACAATGGTACTCCATATATTTTACAATATATTACGTCCAATACATTGAAAAATATATGATGCTATAGATATTTTTCGTCATATGGTGTGTTACATAATAACAACGATACGGTTCAGCTTGTAATTTTTATTTTTATGCTATCGGACAGTTTCTCCAAGAATATATGTACATATATGAAGACTAGTCTTCATTAAATCGAGAAAAATATAATTTCAATATACGGCCAACCATAGATTTAAGCATAAGTTCATTCATACATAATCACTTACACTGAGACAATATATCACTAATTATACGAGTCAAAATATATGGAAATATATGTAAGGTTTATTATATTATACCCGGGAAAAAACCATCAGGTCTGATAATTCATGAATGATGCATGATCCAGACATTACTTTGCACGATCAAGCAAAGACATGTTCAATCATACATGGCCAAGCTTAATCATGAATGATAATGCCTGAATTTCCATGATTAATGCAAAGGCATGCATGCCCATGCAAATCCATGTTCAATTGTGCATGGTCATGAATAACGAGGAAAAAATAATGACACGATTTGTGCAACGTCATGCATGGCCAAACGCAGTCATGAAAGATCATTTAAGACACTGCACGAATTATGCAACGTCATACAAGACCTTGTAAAATCATGCCCACTCATGCAAGAATATATATAACGAGAAATTAATCATCGTGCATGAGATTGCATGACTGAGTATGATTTTCATTAGCATACATGACTACTATGCCTGATTCATACAAAGTGATATTTAATAATATATGATCATGGATAAGTATGTATAATCCGGAATGTATAATAATAATTATAATTAAAAAATTTAGTTGCTTAAAATTTACTTTTTAATAATTTAAAATTATTACATATATAATTTCCTACACGCAATACATGGTGCATCGTTTTAATTTGATTTTTTGTTAGAAATAATAGTTTTCTACTTTCACGGATAGGCATTATATGAGTTATATTCATCTGATGTTTAACATTACTGAAAAATTTTGTATGTTCAATAACAAATTCTTCTAAAACAAAACATATTATTTTCTCTAACTCTACGAAAAATCGTATTGATCCATCAATAATGAAATCATCATCAGCCAAAGTATCTGTACTGTGAAACTGTTAGTTTTTATTGTTTTATAAGCCTTAAGGCTTAGACAAGACTAAGCATGGCCATGTATGAACCATGCACGATTAAGCATGATTCATGCAAAGTCATGTCTGATCATGCAAAAAAATACAATCGAAATCCGATCGAGCTTGAATCAAATTCTATTGAAAGTTTTTAATCAGGAATAATAAAATATTTTTAATGAAAAAATTTTAATAATTGAACATTTATTTTTATTTAGAAGTCAGTAGTTGAAGTTATTTTGGTTTTCTTTTCTTATCGATGATTACAATAAATTTAATTTATAATTTTTTAATTAAACTAATAACACCGGCACACAAAAAAATTAAGTAGAATGTGCATTCGACCGGACCTACCTACGGGTACGTATTTTGGTCCGCTGAATCCGAATTCGAGGTCAGTTTGACCCCTACACTCTCAAAATTTCAAGAAAACTTCGAAAAACCGTAAAAATCAAGAAAATCGGCAGTTTTAATGATAAAAAAAATTTTTTGGAACTAAACTAAGCGTCATTGTCATGAATTTTGATTCGCTGAATATGAATCGAAACTTTATGAAGACCACGAGCCGTTTTAAATGTAAAAAAATCACACAAACCCTCCAAAATTTCGAAAAAAGTAATTTTTTTGGTTTTTTCACTCTCGTTTTTGACTTCTGAAGACTTAATTGCTTGTGCCTGTAACCAGGGCACCTCCACGTGGTGACGGTGGGCAACAGAACCATATGGCAGAGTCTCTGGGTTAACGGCGTGTGTGCCGTCATGGCAGGTAAAAGTCATAAGTACTTTACGATGCAGGGAGTCGGAGCCCCAGTATCGGCGTCTGGTCAGGGTGAGAAAGCAGGCTCGGAGGCGTCGTCATCAAGCGACTGCAGCTCTTCAGAAGTGGGCAACTTGGCTACTGGAGAGTATACTATTACAAGAAGTAATTCTCATCTGTGTAATAAAAGTCCTGATTTATTTTGTTACATTTGTGGAGAATACAATTTGGAAAGGAATCGAAGATCGTTATCTGATAAGATCAAACAAATTTATGAAGAATGTTTTGGTCTCCAAATTACTAATTTGGATTCAGCATGGGTTCCACATACGATTTGTAGTCGATGTAACATGATGTTAATCCGGTGGGAAAAAAACAAGAAACAGGACAACTTGAAATTCACAATACCAATGATAATGTCTTCACCAGCTGGTTTACTGAATTGTTATTTCTGTATGACAGATACTTCCGGGTTCACCTGGAATACAAAAAAGAAAATTCTATACGCCAATGTTTCATCAGTTATTAAGCCACAAAAAATAGAAGTTGGCAAGGAAGTTAATACGGTTGAAGAAATGGATGTAGAAGAAGACGATACGCTAGTTGAAGAAAGTTCGGAAGAAGAACATTCAGAAGACGAAGAGTACTTACCTGGCGGAAAAACAAAAGACCCTGAAACGTTTAGCCGAGATGAACTTAATGATCTGGTTCGAGACTTGGCTTTACCGAAAGATGGAGCTGAATTACTTGCGTCAAGGTTGAAAGAAAAACATTTATTGGCTAAAGGTGTATCAGTGACATTCTATCGAGATAAGGAAAAAAAATTCCGGAAATATTTTATGAACGACGATCAAAATTCGGTGGTATACTGTTCAGATGTTAAAGCTTTTTATCGATTCATCGAAACGAAGTCTTAAAGCTGTTTTGCTTCATATTGGGAATTAATTTGCGCCGATTCCAATAGCTCATTCGACAAAACCGAAAGAAACTTATGAAAATTTACAGATTATATTGGGAAAAATAAAATATTCAGTGCATAACTGGAAAATTTGTGGAGATCTCAAAATCGCAACACTTCTTTTAGGTCAGCAATCGGGATTCACCAAATATCCCTGCTATTTATGTTTGTTTGATAGCAGAGACCGCAAAAATTACTGTCAAAAAAAATTGGCCGTCAAGTGCATTGAATCCAGGTTCCCATAACGTTATACGCCCACCCTTAATTCAGCCTTCCAAATATTCGCTGCCACCACTACATATCAAGTTGGTGACTCATAAAACAGTACGTGAAAGCTCTGAATAAAGATGGTGATTGTTTTGCATACTTGACAGAAAAGTTCCCTGCAATAAGTGATGCGAAATTAAAAGAGAGAATTTTTGATGGACCCCAAATACGATCTTTATTTCAGGATGCAAATTTTGAAGAAACAATGAACGACACAGAAAAAGCAGCTTGGGTAAGCTTCAAAAATTCTTCACAAAACTTTTTTGGAAATAACAGAAGTGAGGATTACATCACTTTAGTTGACGCATTGCTGGAAAACTACAAAAATTTGGGTTGTTTAATGAATCTCAAATTAAACTTTTTAGATTCTCATCTTGACCACTTTCCTGACAATTGTGGAGACTATAGTGAAGAACAGGGAGAACGTTTTCACCAAGACATCAGTGAAATGGAAAGTAGATACCAAGGAAATTGGAGTGTTAACATGATGGCAGATTTTTGTTGGGTGTTAAAAAGAGGAGTACCCGAAGAAAATCGTAAACGAAAGAGGAATCTACTACGAAGATCATTTGAGGATAAAAGAGAGCGATACAAACGAAGGAAAGTTTAGGATTCGTAAAAATCATTTGTTCCTATCTTTTTATGTCTTGTGTATTTCACAGATTTCTAGTTATAAGATATATCTACGTTATAGAGTATTTATTTTAGGCATTAAATCATGTTCAATCAATTTTTTTTCGGTTATGAATGGTAATTTTTACAATTTTTTCGAATTTTTCCAGCTTTAGAGGGTGAATAGACTAAAAAAATTAAAATGCGAATTAAAGACATGAAAAGATATAAAATTTTATCTGAATTGGACCAGAAAAAGTTTTTTTATCATGAAAACTATATTTTTTCGGAATTTTGGAGGGTTTGTGTGATTTTTTTACATTTAAAATGGCTCTTGGTCTCAATAAAGTTTCGATTCATATTCAGCGGATCGAAATACATGAAAATCACGCTTAGTTTAGTTCCAAAAAATTTTTTTATCATTAAAACTGCCGATTTTCTTGATTTTTACGGTTTTTCGAAGTTTTCTCGAAATTTTGGGGATGTAGGGGTCAAACTGACCTCGAATTCGGATTCAGCGGACCAAAATACGTACCCGTAGGTAGGTCCGGTCAAATGCACATTCTACTTAATTTTTTTTGTGTGCCGGTGTAATTAAAATTAATCTTTTTTTCTAAAAGAAAATTAAAATAGATTTAATTACAATTTTTTTTTTTTTTATTAATTGAATAATTGAATAATTAATAATTAAATTTTTGCGAAATTGATAATGATAGTCAATACAATTGCATATTTTTTTTTTCAACTTCCCGCTAAGAAAATAAAAAAAATTTTCAAAAATTCGGGAAGTTATTGGTTTCGGTCTGATTTTCGAAAATCGAATTTCTACCAATTCTTGATGTTATAAGGTTCTAGGAAGCTATTCTGACTAATTTCACGATGATACCCGAGTGTATGTGTGTAAATACATGTATCTTTCGAACGGATGAACCGACTTTGAACTTCGAGGTGTCATTCGACGCGGCTTGTTAATATATAGAAGCTGTAAAAAATTAATCGATCAAGTGCGTTCGGAGATATTCCACAAATAAAGTGTTTTTTTTTTTAATAACTTTTAATTTGCTCGATGGATTGATTCCGAAATCTAATCAGCTCTAAAACTTTATAAGCAGCGTCGAATGCCGCCAAAAAAATGAAAATCGGTTAATTCGTTCAAGAGAAACCGTGAACGCAAGAATTAAAAAATCATTTTTTTTTTTAATTCTCAAAAACGAGTGAATAAATCAATCTCGAAATTTGATCAGCTGTAGAACTTCGCAGATAAAACGCGTTGATTGCCACCTCAACCGTCTCAATCGGTCAATTCGTTTGAGAGATATCGTTGGAGAAAAAATGGTGAAAATTGTTTTATTTCGAAAAGAACGGCACACAAAAGTATTTTCTAGCTCGAAGACTTCGAAAACGTATTATCGACAATTTTTTCGAGCTCAAGGAGCTCGAAAACTGCGGGAAGTTTTAGGGCTGGCCTGCAGGGTCAACCGATAGACCGATTTTTAACTTCCCGCTAAGAAAATCGAAGATTTTCAAAAATTTCGGGAAGTTAGTGCTTTCACCCCGATTTGCAAAAATCGAAATTCCAACAGATGTCGACGTTTTGAGGTTCTAGGAAGCTATTTTGACTAAATTCCAGATGATGTCCGAGTGTATGTATGTATGTATGTACGGACGTATGTAAATATTCTGTAACTTTTGAACGGATGAACCGATTTTGATCGTCAAGGTGTCACTCGGCGCGGCTGGTTGATAACCAGAAGCTGTAAAAAATTGAGCTTAATCGGTTGGGTATGTTCGGAGATATTTCAAAAATAAAAATGTTTGTTTTGAATAACTTTTAATTCGCTCGATGGATTGATTCCAAAATCTAATCAGCTCTAAAACTTTATAAGCCGCGTCGAATGCCACGTCAGCCATCAAAATTGATTTATTCGTTCAAGAGAAACCGTGAACGAAAGAATTGAAAAAAAATTTTTTTTTTAGTTTTTTTGAAATTTCTCAAAAACGACTCGATAAATCAATTTTAAAATTTGATCAGCTCGAGAACTCAATAAAACGCGTCGATCGCCACTTTAACCGTTGCAATCGGTGAATTCGTTCGAGAGATATTGTTGGAGAAAAAATGGTAAAAAACGTTATTTTTCAAAAACAAAGGCACTCAAAAGTATTTTCGAACTCGAAGAACTCGAAAATGTACTCTTGACAATTTTTTCGAGCTCAAGGAGCTCGAAAACTGCGGGAAGTTTTGAGGCTAGCCCGCAGGGTGAACTGACAGACCTATTTTTTTTTTTTTTTAATGAATGATTAAGATTAATTTAATTGTTAAATTTGCTTGTAATTTATAACTAGAATTATTTTCATTCATTATTGAAAAAATATGTAATAACCAAATCAAGATTGAATTCAAATGATATTTTATTTTTTACAACTGGAGTTTATTAAAGATGTTAAAAATCGTCGTAAACTGAACCAGACAGGTCAGCCTAGTGTACAGCGGACGTGTTTTATAACAAGACGGTCGTGGGTTCGAGACCCGTCACGAGTTAAATTTCAATAACACTTTTCAGCCAGTAAACATTAACCATATATCAATACTAACAAAATAAGTTAATTTGAAAGTGAAGTACCATTATTTTTATTTTCTTTTCAATAATTCTAGGGATTATGCTTGCCCAAGCATGATCATGCATGATCAGGTCTGAAGATTTTTTCCCGGGTACTTTATAAATTACATATATAGCATTCATATATGACAGAAATATATTGAGCATTATATAAAATAATGGGAGTGTTCGGCCGAATTATGTCCCGAGTACACTTAGTAAGATTTAGTATAGTAAATATGTTTTTAATATACTAAATCTTACTAAGTTTACTCAGGACTTAGTTCAGCCAAACACGCCCAATATATTACGTCATAATAACACATATTGAGAGTAGCGCTCCTGTTTAGCCTACGCCGAGCAAAATAACTGGGACAGAGCTATGAGGATGACTGCTTATTAAAAATCAAATGGAAATAAAAATCCTTCGTTTTCTAAGAGATAAATCAAAATAATAAAGATTGAATAAAATAAAATTTAATTAATTAAGTAAAATAATTAAAGCAAAATTAAAACAATTTCCAAATTTCTTTAAATCAAAACAATTATTTAAAAATTATTACAAAACGTAATTTTATTCGCATTAGACAATTAAATGCAGTTACAAATTTTAACACTTTATAAAATGTATTAACTCTCGATTTCACTAGTTATTTAATTTATTTAAAAACAATCAATTAATTACTCAAATTGTATGATTAATTATTTATTTGATTAAATTGTTACCTTGATTTATTTGATGATTATTATTATTAAAAATTATTTATTTGATTTTTTTTTTATTATTCTTCCTTCTTAAATCTTGCGAATTGATGAAATTTTATTAATATTGAATTTTATTTATTAAATGAATTATATTTAAATGATTAAACTTGATAATCGATGGAATATTTATCAATATTATTTATTAATTGAATAAATTATTACCTTTTAATAATTCAATAATTATTAAAAAAAATATATTCTGAATTATGTTTTAAACATTCTGTTTATGAATATTTAAACCACCATTTTTTTTTAAGATTTAATAAGATTAAGGACCTTGCCTTTAAACAATTAAAAAATCGTCA
>OZ024706.1:18962048-19012114 GCA_964016945.1 Microplitis deprimator | reverse complement strand
TCAATAAAAACATTAATAAATATTTTTTAATCATGATTATAAAAACTCACCAGTTGGACTCGGCGTGAGTTCCTTCATTGTTATGAGTACGTGGATATCATATCTCTGAAACATTTCTAGTCGAGGCCCCCTCGTGCTCCTCTGCAAAGTGCTGATGGCTGAAGTAACAGCTTTTGTATATTCACGAACTCCAAACGATTTATATGGTACAACCATTCCTACCTGCACAGCATTTTTAGGTAAGATAAGAAATCACTTTAGTCATGTAAAAAAATCATATGAAAACGATAGATTTGAAATAAACAATCATATGAATCACATGAAATAAAAATCGGTTTATTAGTTGACCCTGCAGGCTAGCCCCAAAACTTCTCACTATTGACGAGCTTGAAAAATTGTTGTGAATATATTTTCAAGCTCGAAAATACTTTTGTATGCCGTTGTTTTCGAAAAAAAAAAGTTTTTTACAACTTTTCCTCTAACGATATCTCTCCAACGAATAGACCGATTGAGACGGTTGAGGTGGAAATCGACGTGTTTTATTGAGTTCTAAAGCTTTTCAGATTTCGAAATCTATTTATGTAGTCGTTTTCGAGAGATTTCCAAGAAACTAAAATAAAAATTTTTTTCAAATTCTTTTGTTAGCGGTTTATCTGGAACGAATGAACCGATTTCGATGAATAAGGTAATATTCTATGCGGCTTATGAAGTTTTCGAGCTGATTAGATTTTGAAATCAATCCACTAGGCACATTAAAAGTTATCCAAAAAAAACATTTTTGAAAAAATATTATTTTTGGAATATCTCCGAACTTAACCTACCGATCAAGCCCAATTTTTACAGCTTCCAGATATTAACAAGCTGCGTCGAATGACACCTTGATGATCAAAATCGGTTCATCCGTTCACAAGTTACAGATATTTACATACGTACTTACGTACGTACAAACACACTTATATACACTTGGACATCATCTTGAAATTAGTCAGAATAGCTTTCTCGAACCTCAAAACGTCAAGATCTGATAAAAATCTGATTTTTGAAAATCGGATCGAAACCAATAACTTCCCGAATTTTCGAAAATTTTTAATTTTTTTTGGCAGAATGTTAAAAATACAAGCAACCGATTTGTTATCTATTATATGGATTACTAAATTCAATTCTTTGATAGCTACCTAAAAAATTTTAACGGGAACGTGACAACATATAAGCGATTTTACGGATTCATGTTACAGATTTCAACTGGCTTACTTAAATAGGAACTTCTGTAAATAACAATCCATATTACACAATCAGTGACACACAAAAAAATTATTTGTAGCTACGAAAATGGACAGGAAATTTCTCATTAGCAGTCTTAAAATTTGTACCCGTATAGAAGTATTGAAATTCATTATTAAATAAGTTAAACAAATTAGAGATTCACTATCGAAATATTATCAATGAAGTTGCAATTGTATTTTTCGATTAATTACTTTTAAGTTAGATATAATATTGTTTGCCATATTCCATGTCTGAAAACAAATATTTGGTAGAATTTCGTTATGATTAATCATACGAAAGATATCTCAGTGCTACATAAAAAATAACAGATATTAAGGGGGGTGAGGGTAGAGTTTTGAAGGCGAAAAAAAGCATATTTTTGTGATTTTTTTGCGGTGACATAAGTAATATATAATTTTATTAAATTTAATTACATATTATTGTACAACTTTTGAAGTATGTTAGAAAAAATTTTCAATGAAAATATTGATAAATAAGCCGGTGACGTTGAATCTCCAGAGGCGCTTTGAAAAAATGTGGTTTTGCGGTGAGCATTATGACTCGTTACCGGATCATCTAAAACAAAAAAATTGATATGTATTTTAAAGGTGATGTATTTCTTGAGGTAATCAGGAAGAGTTTTTTTTTCTTATTTTTGCAGCACTTGGAAGTCAAAAACCCGACTTTAGCTCAAAAAATTGCAGTTAATTTGTTATTAGAGAATAGAAAGAAATGAAAAAAAAAAAAAAATTCTTTCTGATTACCTGTTGATTTATGTGAAGAAGTAATGTTCAAATTTTCAAAAGGATCGGTTCAGTAGATTCTGAGTTCTAATATTCACGAACTTTAAAAATGACTTTTTCAAGAAAATCGATTTAAAGTTTTTTATACGTGAAAATTTTAAATAAACCATCAAGTAAAGAACGTAAATTTTTATACTTATATTGATTCATCAGTTTACATCCTTTGAGAGGTATCGAGCGGCTACCGGGCAGGTATAAAAATCAGTTATCACGGGCGGTCGTTTGAAACGCTGTCACTTCGTTAGTTTTACTCGGATTGACTTGAAATTTGTACACAATATTCTCGACATATCAGAACTCAACTGTCTAAAAAAGAGAAAATATATTCCCACCATGTAGCTCACTGGAGTAAACATACACAAGCTACTACCCGCCCGTGTGAACCCACGCTCGAGTTATCAAGAGAAGCCGAGAATAGCCAAAGTGTCTCCCAAATCGCGCTAAAACAATTGGCTCATAAGACGGCCAAGGGAATTTTTTCTCTTTCTCCTCTTTTTCAGATCTAGGGATGATCACGATGAAATGAGGAATATACAAAACATTGATTTAATAAGTTTAACACACAAACGTTCAGCCCATATTTTTCCCGACTAGAAATTTTCATGTGAGACCTAATGGGACCTTATGGGGTAGCTTTATAGGGACCGCACATAGGGATGTAACGCAAAGACCTATTGGACCCTTATTGGTCCCAGCTATGCCTCAATAGGGAAATCCCCAAGAGATCCCACTGAGACATTACTTGGAGGCAGTATACATGGATTTTATCAATGAAAAAATCTAGGTAACTGCTGGGCTTGAGCCTGAAATTTTCCGAAGCAAAATCTTTGACCCTGTCCACTATGCTGACCCACGTGTGGGATCGTCTAAGTGTAAATAGTATATTTATTATGACACTAAAAAATAACCGATGAAGATATAAAAAATCCGTGATGCAATGATGGACGTACTCTTTGTATAAATATAGGGAGGGGGGGGCAAAACGGGATACTTAAAGAAGTACTAAGTTTTCGGGGACTCAAATACGTTGAATTTTTTTTTTTTGATATTCGAAGAATATAGAAAAAAAAAGGTTATTCGACAGCCGAAGTGGAAAGTAGAGTTTCCACTTAATCTATATAAAAAATTTCAAACATACATATCTCGTCATAGATGTGAGTGTATAGTCATAATATGATATTAGGCTCGTTGTCTAAGAGTGAGGGTAAAAAAGAACGACTTTTTTCGATAGAAAACTTCTGATAGTTGATTTGTCAAAACATTATATGAATCATGTATCAAACTAACCTTCACGTGAATTGAGTATAGAAAATTAAATTAGTATGAGATCATAATTGTAATAGCTATTACGATGGTAAGATCAGTTATAATTATAGGACGTTCAGGTACGATTAAAACATCATAAATAATTAAAGAAATACTTTTAAAATATAGAATAGCCGTAAAATTTACAGCTTATTTTGTTCACAATAAAATACGAATGATAAAATTTTATTATAATGAGAAATGCATAAGTTATGTGGAATGAAAACCATATTTTTAACATTTTTCGATTCCATTAGAATTTTCAAGGCTATCAAATTATTGGAAGAAATGGTCGGAACATAAAGTTTGAGGTCATAAATTAAAGCTCATTAGACACCGTTTAGATACGTTTTACGGAAATTGTCTATGAGTATTAGCTTCAAAATTTAAAATAAAGTAAAATTTATTCAATACTTAATTGATATAACGTTAATTCTAATTAATTCTACTGGGGAAGTTTTTATATTGTAAATGGGTATTTGGTTAAATAAAAATAATATTTTCTCTGATAATACAAAACCAAATCTTTCACTGAATCAACCACCAAGCATTCCTTTCCCTTAATAATTAATAAGCGCAATTTTCAGGGAACGAGGCGAGCCCCCCCCCCCCCCCCCCCCCAGCTCATAAGATTAAATTTATTAAAATAATTATAAGTAACCGTGGCCTGGACTAGAGCTAGCCAAGACAGGGTCCACCGGTTATAGAAGTGTTAGAAAAAACTTTACAATATACAAATTTTTATGAGCAATTAACAATTGTCCAAACTTTTAATTTTTTTATTCACTTAAGGGGACCCGGTGGTCTAGAAATTTTGAAAAATCGATTTTTTTTTTTCATATTTCAAAAGTATAGTATTTTAAAAATATACTGTTAACATATGGTAATGATATTCCCAGTATTTCATGCTCTAAAAGCTATTTAGGAGGCGGGCCGAGTGAATAATTTTTATTCTATTTTTCAGCGGGAAACATCTACTTCGGTTTCTATACCTAAGTTATATTAATAAAAAACAAGTCAACATATAATGAGAAACAAGAAAAACTGGAGAAATGCACAAGAAAAAAATATGGTGCTGGAATAGCTGATTAATCGTAAGTATATGTTCAAATCTAGTTTTCTTCAGAATTTCTTTGACTAAAACTTTGAACGCGTTTATCTTAAAACTACTTTTTTCTGCCTGGCGCAGGGAAAAAAAAAAACTATTCGGTCGATTGGTTTCAAATTTAAATATGTTATTTATTACACTAATAGCTATCGCAGAAACTAGAATAAAATTTTTGCGTTGAATATTTATATTTTTTAACATGCAAAATAGTAAGAAAATAAATGCAATTTTTGGATTAAAAATTTCAACGAAGTGCCACTTCTTCAAAAAAATTTTTATTTCATTATTCTAGTTCCTGCGATATATATATTTATATTGATTAAAAATCCATTAAATTTTTTCATTTCCCTTTCCTAAGCTAGAAGGTGTTACCAAAAGGAGACGGAAGAAGATAAAAAGACAGAACTTAAAAAGACGTACTTAACACTTTGCAAGACATACTTCAAACACATTAAAAGACAGAGAAAAAACAGCTGGCGAGAGTTTGTCACGTCAAACGGTAACAAGGAGCACTGGGGCATCGTTTACAAGCTCCAGGCAGATAAAAACCGAGTTAACAGAGTGCTCACCACACTCCAGCGTGACGGACAATCCACAGAAAGCTTTAAGGACTCAGCTAGCTGTTTTCTCAACACACACATTGTAGACGATAAACCAGAGGAGGAAACAGAAGAGCAGAAAGCATCCCGAGTAAATTCAGAAACACCACCAGACACTGCGGACGCCGAATTATTCACCCCGCGCGAACTATACAGAATTGCAAAGACTCTTAAAAATAAAAAAGCACCCGGACCAGACTTGGTAGAGAATGAGGTAATAAAAAGGGCGGCAGTAATTTTATCAGGGGAGTTCTTAGAACTTTACAATAGATGCCTAGAGTTAGGAGTTTTCCCAACCGCATGGAAGGAGGGCGGGATTATTATGCTCCTTAAAAGCAGTGATAAAGACGCGAGTGACCCAAAATCTTATAGGCCAATATGTTTACTTTTGGTAATCAGGAAGGTATTTGAGAGATTAAAAAAGTCGAACCTCGCCACCACAGTCTTAGCTGAAGATAAGATTTCCGATCAACAATTTGGTTTTATGGCCAAAAGGTCGACTGAAGATGGAATTGTTGAGATGCGTCGCTTGCTAGATTCAACAACAGAGAATCTGGCAATCGGACTTCTCTTCGATATTTCTGGCGCCTTTGACAACGTGTGGTGGCCGCGAGCACTCGAGGGTTTGAAGAAAAGAGAGTTCCCCAAAAATGTTTACAGGGTGATACAAAGCTACTTTGAGGATAGGACAGTCTCACTGTCATAGGGATTCGGGAAAGAAAGAGAAGAGCCTACAGGAGGATGTCCACAGGGATCAGTTTTAGGGCCTTCATTTTGGAACATTATGTTCGACGAGCTACTTAAAGAATTGGAGACAACAGAACACGAGAATAAATTTGTAGCCTATGCTGACGACCTCCTTGTCATCATAGAAGGCACTTCACGTGACGACATCGAAAGAAAAGCACAAGGGACGGTAGATTCGATACTGGAATGGTGTCGTTCCGCGAAACTCACACTGTCGGAATCCAAGACCGAAGCAATATTCCTCAAGAGAGATTACACCCAATGCGGTCCCCGCAAGGACAAAGGTCCGTACCCCTACGAAGCGAAAAGACAGAAAAAGCTCAAGTTTGATTCAAAGCCGCTGAAAATCGTAACAGGTAATACAAAAATAGCATTTAAAAAGAGCGTTAGGTACCCAGGGGTACACTTCAACCAAGACCTCAAACTAACAACACACATAAAGACAAGGCGCGCGAAATTAGATAATACTTTTGGTCGTCTACGCCGTCCCGCACGGACTGGATGGGGACTGCCCTTTCCGGCTATGTCCACTATCTACAGGGGCTACTTTTTGCCTGTGGTCACTTATGCGGCAGCAGGCTGGAGTTACCTATGTGGAGTAGAGGAATGGAAGGCTCTTAGGGCCCTGCAACGGCGAGCCCTGTTTACGATGACGTCTTCATACAAGACGGCATCGTATGAGGGACTTTAAATAGTTGCAGGGGCAGTGCCCATTCAGCTTGTGATTGATAAACGTTGCGCCCGTTATAATCTTCGCACTGGCAAACAGGCGACCCTTGGAACCGTGACCGTGCAGCCAGATGACGGAGAAGGCCTTGTCTCCGTTAGAAAAGAAACCTTTCGCAGATGGCAAGAACAGTGGTCCACAACAGACAAAGGACGAATGACTTTTAACTTCTTTCCCGACGTTACCGAACGCCTAGCGAGCAAACACATCAGCCCTAACTTCAGGCTTACCCAGGTTTTAACCGGTCACGGCTGTTTTGAGGATAGACTCTTAAAGTATGGACTCGCAAAAGATCGCAAATGCTCCCAATGTAATAAAGGGTGGGATACCGTTCAGCACTTACTGCTAAAATGCACCGAGTTCGAGACTCAGCGCGAGGTGCTCGAGAGCATAGAAGGGTGGGTCGTGGAGTGGCCACAAATCGGTCGGATTGTTGCCGCATCCCTAAACTCCTTTGAAATTCTCAATGGTTTCAGCAAAGATTGTCTCCACCAAAAGCTCAGCAACTAATTCCAACACCAAGAGGAAGGAGGAAAAGACTACTAGGCCGCGGTTCTACTGTCACACACCCAGTTGTTGTCGGAGCATCTGGGCATAGGTGTGCAGAACTTACGACTTGTGAAGATCCTGTGCATCCCTGGTGTCAGTCCGAAGTTAGGTGTGTGTGAGAATGCGTTGAAGTATGGACGGATAAATGTTAACAAAACTGGGGGTCTTCTCAGGAAGGCAGGGGAAGAAACCAAATCCCCTCTTGACCAAGTGGTATGTCGACCAATACATGAAATTGGTGCTATGGGCGTATCCTTCCAAGCCGGCATGAAGGAAACCGAATGCTAGGATACTCTGGGTATGGACTCGTAATGGCTGTTGGTTCGGCACCCACACGCAAAGGATCTCTGATCCTAAGGGTTATAATATCCGCCAATATTGAGCTTGCTCAATGTTTCGCTCTAGAAAATTAATATTATAGTAGAAAAGAAGGGATTTCGAAGCGCGAGTATGCCCTAAAGGGCGAGGTATCGGCTTTCGGTCGGCGAAGGTGGACTTAGGTCCCGTTACTTTAATTAATTAATTATATATATATTAGGGCGTTTCAAAAAAAACAAGAATTTTTTTTTTTCATGAACTAGACTCAAAATAGTTTTGTTTAGATGCTAAAATAGGCCTCTGAAAATATAAGCCCTTAATATTTATATTAAGGTTTTCCGCATCGCACTTTTCGATTTCCCATAAGAATAACACAGGAAAAAAAATTTCTTTTCTTCTGATTTTTAAAACTAATGAACTGGAGATTACATTATAATGTAAATCAATACAATATAATGTAAATGTACATCAAATGTTTTTGTGGAGAATTGATCGCTCTACAAAAAAAGTTTCTTATCATTTTTTAATAGATCCATCTGTTCGAAAGTTATTGGAGTTGAAAGTCAAATCTACAGTAAATTTCGGGATCTTTTTATTAGGAGTACAAATAAGTTTCCGCCGTTTTATTGTAGATGGCGCGGCACGGAGTTTCGGTTAGCTTTCGCAGATGATAACCGGCTTAAAAAATAGTTTGGACATTCAAGAACAACATAACCTATTAATATCATTGATTTTATATTGGTAAAATATAATTTTTATAAGTTGAAAATGTCAAAATTTCCGCCAAGTAAGCGTCATTTGCGGGAAATATTAGTTTACTTCTTTAATTTAAAGAAATCTGCTGCTGAGGCGCATCAATTGCTCGTAGAAGCATATGGTGAGGGTGCTTTAAGTAAGAGAACGTGTCGAGAGTGGTTTCAAAAGTTTAAAAAACGGTGATTTCGACGTAGAAGACAAAGATCGCAGTGGAAGGCCAAAAATTTACGAGGATGCAGAATTGGAGGAATTATTGGAGGAAGGTTCATCTCAAACACAAAAAGATCTTACTCTAACATTAGAAGTCACTCAGCAAGCAGTCTCACATCGTTTAAAATCATTACGAATGATTCATAAGCAAGGAAATTGGGTTCCGTACGAATTAAAGCCGAGAGATATTGAACGCCGATTATGCTTAAGTGAAATGCTGCTAGCTAGACATAAAAAAAAGAGTTTTTTACATCGTATCATAACTGGTGATGAGAAGTGGATACATTATGACAATCCAAAAAGAAGAAAATCATGGGGATTACCTGGCCACTCGTCAACATCAACAGCAAAACCGAATATTCACGGAAAAAAACTTATGCTGTGTATTTGGTGGGATCAGCTAGGTGTAGTGTTTTATGAGTTGCTTAATCCGAGCGAAACAATTACTGGAGCCCTCTATCGAACACAATTGATGAGATTGAGCCGAGCTCTGAAGGAGAAACGCCCTCAATACTATTCTAGACACGAAAAAATTATTCTCCTGCATGACAATGCTCGTCCACATGTTGCGGCTCCCGTGAAAAAGTACTTGGAAACACTTGATTGGGAAGTGTTACCCCACCCGCCGTATTCACCAGACATTGCACCGTCCGATTATCACCTGTTCCGGTCCATGGCACATGCTCTGACGGCGCAGCGGTTCACATCTTATGAGGATACCAAAAATTGGGTTGATTCGTGGACAGCCTCAAAAGACAAGGAGTTCTTCAGACGTGGGATTCGAATGCTGCCTGAGAGATGGGAAAAAGTGGTTGCAAGTGATGGGCAATATTTTAAATAAATTTATATTACCGTTCTTCTATAATAAATTTTAATTTGTGTTAAAAAACGGCAGAAACTTATTTGTAACCCTAATACTTTTTCAGCAAAACTATCAGACTTATCAAAAAATGTTATAGGACCTTTTTTGTAGACAATTTTACTCCGTACAAATTATTTTTTATTAAGTTTATTCGAATTCCGCATTGTTTTCTAGTTATTTTCATTCTAACGTTAAGTTCTCAAAATCGATTAAAAGACTATTATTTTTGTGAGTTTGCCATTAAAATGAAAGTCACTAGAGAAAAATGTGGAATTTGAATGAACTTTATTGATTATAATTTGTAGGAAATAAAATTGTCTATAAAAAAGGTTTTATGACATTTTTTGAAATGTCTGATAGTATTGCTGGAAAAGTAAAAAGATCTCGAAGATACTTTTTTTGTAGAGCGATCAATTCTCCACAAAAACATTTGATGTGCATTACAATGTAATTTCCAGTTCATTAGTTTCAAAAATCAGAAGAAAAGAATTTTTTTTTCCTGTGTTATTCTTATGGGAAATCGAAAAGTGCGTTGCGGAAAACCTTAATATAAATATTAAGGGCTCATATTTTCAGAGGCCTATATTAGCATCTAAACAAAGCTATTTTGAGTCTAGTTCCGGAAAAAAAAAAATTTTTGTTTTTTTTGAAACGCCCTAATACATATAATTCTTTAACGAATGGCATTTTTGAACCCTACTTAACAAACCATAATTGGTTGTGACAAAGTCCCTTGAAACATCGACCATGAGGACTAATACAATGGTTAGATTTTAGAAAAATCTACCTAAAAAGGCAATTTGTCAGCTGAAATGGAATTAGATTTCTAATTATTTGATTATTTCAACCTTTCAAATGAACATGAATAACGAAAGAAATTTTTTCTTTGACATTCTCAGAAATTCTCAAGTTTATACAACAAAAAACTAATTGTCAAAAAATTTAAGATTTGAAATTAGAAAATTAAAAAACTTATGGGAATGGTAAGTTGAATAACGAAAATTGAAGTTAAAGAGAATCAAATTATCTACGAAAAAGTATTTTGTGTTTTTTACTATAGGATTAATAGTTAATACAAAATTAAATAAAATAATTTGCGTTGAAACTTCAATTTTAATAGATCTAAGTGTCATACTTAAAATCAGTCATATACACTGTCAATAAAAGCAAAATTGAATTTACACACTTGAGTTGACATATCTAGATTTTATGAGTGTTACACAGCAATAATATGAATTCAATCAGTATCATAAATATATTAATGAATCCAATAAATAGAATTCTGTGGAATCTATTAAAAGTAGGAGAACCATCGCAATAGCGAAATTTAATTTAATGAGTGGTAAAATAAGAAATTCCATTGGTCTAGACGCATATATCGGTAAGAAAATTGGAGCTTATTTGAAGAGCGTTCAGATGAATTTTATAGAAAGTCGATAAGCTGTAACAATCAAATAATATCGAAGAAACATTTAATAAAAATATGAATTTTTGACATTTGGAGAATTTTGGAATGCTATAACTTCTGAACTAATCGTCCGATTGAGCTTTCATTAAGATCAGTGTACTTTTTTTTTAAATTACTGTAACTTAGCCCAGTTTTGAGCTATCGTTTTGAAACTAGTTTTTATTTGTAGAATAATTGACGCTTTTCAAAAGTGCATAAAACGGTTTTGGTCTAACTCGATCCATGTTGATTGTATCAGCTCCGAAAGTCAATTTTTGCCTTTTTTCATTTATTTTTGTTAATAGTAAAGAAACAGCTTATCTTAGAGAAAATATGCATAGAACCAATCTTTCAGGAAATTTTGTCCTCTACAAAAGTATCCACGACACTTATATTGCTGAAGTACATTGTCCATGAGATACATGCATTTTAACATTTTACAGTAAAATAGATTAGTATTATAGCAAGCTTACAATTTTTTTACTGTAAAATGTTAAAATGCATGTATCTCATGAACAGTGCACTTTACCAATATAAGTGTCATATACAATTTCGTAGAAGACAAAATTTTCTAAAAGATTGGTCCTATGCATATTTTTTGTAAGATGAGCCGTTTCTTCACTATTAACAAAAATAAATGAAAAAAGTGAAAAACTGACTTTTGGAGCTGATACAATCTCTTGATAAAAGGATGGATATTGATACGCGTGTAAGAAGAACGAGTGATATACTGTATGAACACTAACGTATTTATTTAAACTAACCTTAAACCTAGTAATACAAATATGTATGATTATTGATGATGATAATATTTAGGAGTGTAGATATATTTTGTATATGTGTCGAGTAGTGCCTAGCAACAACGTTGACTCATATCTAACACTTCCCCTCAGCGTTGTTGCTATTCTTCTGATCCTGGATTTTTCAGACCGATTTTGCTGACTATTGTTTTCAGTCGAGTTGCTCGGACCGGTTTTGTGAGAATATCTGCAAGGTTGAATTCAGTCGGACAGTACTGAAGTTTGACGATGTTTTGGTCCTCTAAATCTCTAGCGAAGTAGTGGCGGGTGTCGATATGTTTCGTTCTTTGACTAATTCCTGATGACCGATGGCTGTTAATACAGCTTTGGTAGTCTTCGTTGATAATTGTCGGTGCAGATTGTGTTTTATTCATGAATTCCAAAGCTTTTCTGGTCTCGACGGCTTCTCTTGCTGCTTCTGCTAGAGCCACAATTTCAGCTTCGGTGGAAGAAACTGAAACACACACCCGTTTCTTGCAGCTCCAACTGATCGTTCCCCCGAGGAACATGAAAATGTAGCCGCTATTGGATTTTCTATCCTGTCTTGACTCGGCCCAGTTTGCGTCTGCGTACCCGATCAGGTTCGTGTTTATTGCTGGTGCTTTACTGAGTTGCAGTTCGTAATTTTAGGTGCTTTTCAGGTAACGAAGTACTCTTTGGAGCTCGTTCCACTCTTGTCTTCTGGTATCTGTTATATGTTGACTCAAAATGACGACTGGCGCTGAAATATATGGTCTGGTGTTTACACTTAAGTATAGAAGTGATCCTATAAGTTTCTGATAAATTTTAGTTGGCATCAGTGGAGTCGAGTTCCTGACTTTAAAATATCCAGGGTCCATGGGAATGTTTGAACCCTTCGCATCCAGCAGTCTTGCTTCTTTTTCAGGATATTTTCAATGTAATTCGATTGGTTTATCAGATATTCTCCTGCCTGGTTGCGTCGCACATTGATACCCAGATAGCATTTTAATTCTCCCAGATCTGTCATCGAGAAATGCTTGTTAAGAGCTTCGAATAGTTTGTCAAGAGTATGCTTCTTCTTGCTTGCTCCTAAAACGTCGTCGACGTGCACTAGTACTAGAGTATGAAAGTATAAGAATCGTCAGATTCATTCTTCTTAAACAGACATGAGTCAACTGTACAAGGTACAAAACCGAGTTGTCTGAGTAATTGTGTCAGTGTCTCGTACTATACTCTAGCTGATTGCTTGAGACCATATAGACTGCGTGATAGCTTACATACATAGTCTTCTTTATTTCTTGCTTGGAACATTGGCGGCTGCTTCATGTAAATGACTTCTTTTAATCGGCCGTTGAGAAAAGCGGTTTTTACATCATAGTGGTGGACTAGGTAATTATGATGGCCAGTGATCGCTAGGAAAATACTTTGAGTTGTGTGTCTAGCAACTGGTGCAAAGACTTGGTCATAGTCTTGTCCGTATTTCTGGCTGAAACCTTGAGCGACTAATCTAGCTTTGAATCGAACCTGATCGTTGTGGGAACTTGTTTTGACTTTGAAGACCCATTTGCAACCGATCGGCATTTTTCCGTTCGGGAGAGGTACCAAAGTCCATGTGCCGTTGTCCAGTAGAGATTGAATTCCTTCATTCATGGCTTGTTGCCATTATTTACAATTTGGGCTAGTTAGAGCGTCTTGGAGGGATTTTGGTTCATCCTGCTTGTTTTCTTTGGCTTTGCGAGATTCGTGTGCGTCGAGGAAAGAAACGTCCATCGGGTCTCCTGCTTCCAATAATAATCGTTTCAGCCTGCGGCCAAGAGGAATGTCGTCGACTGAAACGTTTTGAGTATTAGAATATCTTCCACTTGATTTTTTACTGGTGATCAAGGAAGAATCATTAAGTGTTGTATGTGTTTCAGGTTCACGTTCTGGCTTGATCTTGTCTGGTGATGGTTTTTCGATGGCCATGATTCCTTCTTCTTCTTCTTTCTCGTTGATTGAAATTTCGCTTCGGTAGGTATCCCATTCATCTTCAAGAAAACGTACATCTCGGCTGATAATTATTTTGCCAGACTTTCTGTCCGACAATTTGTACCCTTTTGACTCGTGTGAATACCCAACAAGAGTGTGTACTTGAGCTTTTTTGTCTAGTTTGTGTCGTCTTTCCTTTGGCACGTGTGCGAAGACTTTACATCCGAAAACCTTGATGTGTGACAAGTTAGGTTCGACTCCACACCATAATTCGAATGGAGTCTTATCTTTATCTTTTGTTGGTAATCGGTTTTGTTAATAACATGCCGTAACTATTGTCTCTCCCCAATATGTTTTAGGCAAATCAGCTTCTATTAGCATGGTTCGCATAGCTTCGACGAGGTGACGGTTTTTCCGCTCTGCGACGCCGTTTTGCTGTGGAGTGTATGGAATAATTGGTTGGTGTAGAATGCCCTCTGCTTCGAAATATTCTTTGAGTTTATTTGATGAGTATTCTCCACCACGGTCGGATCTGAAAATTTAAGGGACTTGCCCAAATTGGGTTTTGCAATTATTAACGTATTTTTGAATCACGCTACTTGCCTCAGATTTTTTGGATATCAGGAAGAGTTGACAATGCCTACTGAAATCGTCGACAAAAGTTATAGCGTAACGTCGTCCTCCTGGTGTTTTGATAGGCATTGGACCGCAGTTGTCTGTATGGACTAGTTGACGTGGACTTGTGGTTTTATAGTTCGTTTGCTTTGGAAATGATTGCCGGGACATTTTCCCTTGTATACAGCTTTCGCAAGGCGATTTTACCGGGCAGTCGTTTATATTAATGCCAGTAGCTAAGTTGTGCTTTTCTAGGAGTCTGATAGCATCTGGATTTCGATGTGCGAGGCGCTTATGCCATTGATGAATGCAGTTTTCTTTGGGCAGGTTTCCAACTGCCATGGCATTTTGAACTGGTCTCGGCTCATACATGCCTTCTCGCGCGTCATCGATGGCTACTTCAGAACTGTCTTTAAAAAATTTCATCTTCCCGCCGTTGACGGAAACCTTGAAGCCAATTTTGTCGAGCATACTGATTGATATCAAAGAACTATCGAATTCAGGCACAAATAATAAGTTATTAAGATTTAAATCTTTTTCTTGTCCTTGACTGTTTACACATTTTATTTTTCCACAGCCAACACCGAGAACTTTGCTAGTGTGTTTATTTGCTACACGTACAGACGATCTATAATTACTATCTAATTCTGAATAAAAGCTTATATCGCTTGTCATGAGTTTGCTTGCCCCAGAGTCGAAATACCAGGTATTTTGTCTCGTATGTTTGTGTGCGATAAAAGCAAAATCCAGCAAAGATTCTGACTCACTGCAGGCTGACTCATCGGTTAATGCCTGGACTGCATTAGCTCTCATTTTGTTGACGTTGCTTTTCTACTTTTGATACCGGACAATTGGGCTTAATATGTCCAATCCTGTGGCAAAAGTAGCAAACGATTTCTCCGTTATTACTTTTATTGACCTTGAGTGCAACATTACCATTTTCTTCAGATTTTAGCTGGGATTCACGTCTTTTATCATCACTTATAATTGCGTTTTTTACTATGGAATATGTTAAATCCTCTATTGGACGAACTTCTAAGGCTGTTATTAGAGGGTTATACGAGTCCGGTGAACTGCACAACATCAGTGCGAACTTCATTCTTTCCGGCACTGTTTGGCCTAAGCTGGTTAAGCGTTCGATTAAACTGTCCATTTCGTTTAGATGATGTTCCATATTTTTATCTTCTGCGTACTTTAATTGGCATATTTGTTTCAAAATCATTACTTCGGGTGTCAGTGTGGCCTTTCCATGATACTCTTTTAATGCTATCCATGCTTGTTTTGCACTTGTCGCGTTCTTAATTAAATTCACTTGGCTATCTTCCACTACCAAACCGATTACAGCACGTGCTTTGCTGTCTTTCTATGTCCATGATTGCAACGCTGTTCTATCTGTGGATGTGGGCGCATGATCCTCGATGACTGTCCATAAATCATCCCTCATCAATAGCATGTGGATTTTGAATTTCCACATACTATAATTGTCGTCGTTTAATTTGGCAACTGAAAGACTCTCTGCCATGTTTAAACGAAAAAAAAAACTTTTTGAACTTTACTCAAAAACAAAACAAATAAGACTCTTTTACTCTGACGACTTCTTATCACAGCTATATCCTCAACATCCACCTGGGCCCATAACCAATGTTGATAAAAGGATGGATATTGATACACGTGTAAGAAGAACGAGTGATATACTGTATGAACACTTCAACGTATTTCTTCAAACTAAACTTAAAACTAGTAATACAAATAAGTAGGATTATTGATGAGGATAACACCGGCACACAAAAAAAATTAAGTAAAATGTGCATTTGACCGGACCTACCTATGGGTACGTATTTTGGTCCGCTGAATCCGAATTCGGGGTCAGTTTGACCCCTACACCCCCAAAATTTCGAGAAAACTTCGAAAAACCGTAAAAATGATGAAAATCGGCAGTTTTAATGATAAAAAAATTTTTTGGAACTAAACTAAGCGTGATTTTTATGTATTTCGATCCGCTGAATATGAATCGAAACTTTATTAAGACGAAGAGCCATTTTAAATGTAAAAAAATCACACAAACCCTCCAAAATTTCGAAAAAATATAGTTTTCATGATAAAAAAACTTTTTTTGGTCCTATTCAGATAAAATTTTATATCTTTTCATGTCTTCAATTCGCATCTTAATTTTTTTAGTCTATTCACCCTCTAAAGCTGGAAAAATTCGAAAAAATTGTAAAAATTACCATTCATAACAGAAAAAAAATTGACTGAACATGATTTAATGCCTAAAATAAATACTCTATAACGTAGATATATCTAATAACTAGAAATCTGTGAAATACACAAGACATAAAAAGATAGGAAGAAATGATTTTTACGAATCCTAAACTTTCCTTCGTTTGTATCGCTCTCTTTTATCCTCAAATGATCTTCGTAGTAGATTCCTCTTTCGTTTACGATTTTCTTCGGGTACTCCTCTTTTTAACATCCAACAAAAATCTGCCATCATGTTAACACTCCAATTTCCTTGGTATCTACTTTCCATTTCACTGATCTCTTGGTGAAAACGTTCTCCCTGTTCTTCACTATAGTCTCCACAATTGTCAGGGAAGTGGTCAAGATGAGAATCTAAAAAGTTTAATTTGAGATTTATTAAACAACCCAAATTTTTGTAGTTTTCCAGCAATGCGTCAACTAAAGTGATGTAATCCTCACTTCTGTTATTTCCCAAAAAGTTTTGTGAAACATTTCTGAAGCTTACCCAAGCTGCTTTTTCTGTGTCGTTCATTGTTTCTTCAAAATTTGCATCCTGAAATGAAGATCGTATTTGGGGTCCATCAAAAATTCCCTCTTTCAATTTCGCATCACTTATTGCAGGGAACTTTTCTGTCAAGTATGCAAAACAATCACCATCTTTATTCAGAGCTTTCACGTACTATATTATGAGTCCCAACTTGATATGTAGTGGTGGCAGCGAATATTTGGAAGGCTGAATTTGGATTCAATGCAGATCTTGACGGCCAATTTCTTTTGACATAGTGATTTTTGCGGTCTCTGCTATCAAACAAACATAAATAGCAAGGATATTTGGTGAATCCCGATTGCTGATCTAAAAGAAGTGTTGCGATTTTGAGATCTCCACAAATTTTCCAGTTATGCACTGAATATTTTATTTTTCCCAATATAATCTGTAAATTTTCATAAGTTTCTTTCAGTTTTGTCGAATGAGCTATTGGAATCGGCGCAAATTCATTCCCAATATGAAGCAAAACAGCTTTAAGACTTCGTTTCGATGAATCGATAAAAAGTTTCCACTCATCGTCCTTATACGTGTTCGGTTTCAATTCATCAACTAAAGCTTTAACATCTAAACAGTATACCACCGAATTTTGATCGTCGTTCATAAAAAATTGCCGAAATTTTTTTTCCCTATTTCGATAGAATGTCACTGATACACCTTTAGCCAACAAATGTTTTTCTTTCAACCTTGACGCAGGTAATTCAGCTCCATCTTTCGGTAAAGCCAAGTCTCGAACCAGATCATTAAGTTCTTCTCGGCTTAACGTTTCAGGGTCTTTTGTTTTTCCGCCAGGTAAGTACTCTTCATTTTCTGAATGTCCTTCTTCCGAACTTTCTTCAACTAGCGTATCATCTTCTTCTACATCCATTTCTTCAACCGTATTAACTTCCTTGTTAACTTCTATTTTTTGTGGCTTAATAGCTGATGAAACATTGGCGTATACAATTTTCTTTTTTGTATTCCAGGTGAACCCGGAAGTATCTGTCATACAGAAATAACAATTCTTTAAACCAGTTGGTGAAGACCATATCATTGGTATTGTGAATTTCAAGTTGTCCTGTTTCTTGTTTTTTTCCCACCGGATTAACATCATGTTACATCGACTACAAATCGTATGTGGAACCCATGCTGAATCCAAATTAGTAATTTGGAGACCAAAACATTCTTCATAAATTTGTTTGATCTTATCAGATAACGATCTTCGATTCTTTTCCAAATTGTATCCTCCACAAATGTAAGAAAATGAATCAGGAATTTTATTACACAGATGAGAATTACTTCTTGTAATAGTATACTCTCCAGTAGCCAAGTTGCCCACTTCTGAAGAGCTGCAGTCGCTTGATGACGACGCCTCCGAGCCTGCTTTCTCACCCTGACCAGACGCCGATACTGGGGCTCTGACTCCCTGCATCGTAAAGTACTTATGACTTTTACCTGCCATGACGGCACACACGCCGTTAACCCAGGGACTCTGCCAGATGGTTCTGTTGCCCACCGTCACCACGTGGAGGTGCCCTGGTTACAGGCACAAGTAATTAAGTCTTCGGAAGTCAAAAACGACAGTAAAAAAACCAAAAAAATTACTTTTTTCGAAATTTTGGAGGGTTTGTGTAATTTTTTTACATTTGAAACGGCTCGTGGTCTTAATAAAGTTTCGATTCATATTCAGCGAATCAAAATACATGAAAATCAGGCTTAGTTTAGTTCCAAAAAATTTTTTTTATAATTAAAACTGCCGATTTTCATCATTTTTACGGTTTTTTGAAGTTTTCTCGAAATTTTGGGGGTGTAGGGGTCAAACTGACCTCGAATTCGGATTCAGCGGACCAAAATACGTACCCGTAGGTAGGTCCGGTCAAATGCACATTCTACTTAATTTTTTTTGTGTGCCGGTGTAATATTTAGAAATGTAGATATATTTTGTATATTTGTCGAGTAGTGCCTAGCAAGGACGTTGACTTATATCTAATACAATCGACATGGATCAAGTTAGACCAAAACCGTTTTATGCACTCTTAAAAAGCATCTCGGAGGTTGATGCTGATGTTGAGGGTGACTCTCTTCGGTCTTTCGGGATAATGATGGCGACATCATTCTCCGGAAGAGTGAAGGAGTCTACCATCTCATGTCAACATCAGGGTTTGAGTCCAACCGAGCGCGTCCCCGGGTGGCGGATAGGGGAATGGCCCTTACGATTACTCCTAGACGATATCATCTTTGATGATTTTTCGCGTGGAGGAAAGTTTGGGTTAGTGAGTTCCATAGAGGGTTGCTACCGGTTTAACGACTGGTGTGTGACCTGAAAAAGGCTCACCGCGGACCACTCAGGAGAAGCTATACTCCTTAAAAACAGAGACGGGTGTGATGTTTAAGGTGTTGAATTTCTTATTATGATGTCACAACAGAGTAATGAAAGTTCGTTTACGGGGCAGAGGAGGGATACCTCAGCCGCGGCAGCGTCAGGTGGGTTAGCAGCACCTGCGCGGTCGACTACATCCAGCGACTGCTCGACGCCCTTGGTTGACCAATTGGCCAAGGGTAACACAACCGTCGACACGCCAAGTGAAGGCCTAGTGAAGGCGACTGGGAGCTGTGGGAACGAGATTCTCACGCTGCGAGATGCGGCGATTTCCCAGGAAGACTCTGGACTCGAGGAACTTCGGGATGTCCTCAAAGAGACCCTGCGGACTATCTCCAGAAAGAGAACCGTGGCATCCGAAGTTACTGCTGGTGTGAAGGAAGCTGCGTTGATATTAACGCAGTTACTTGTCCACCGCAAAAACTGGAAGGACGCTCAGAGGAAGTTAGCAGCTACAGAGCTGAAGGAGCGGGAGCACCTGGTTCAACAATTGCAGCGACGGGAACTACTTCTGAGGGAGGCACGGCAAATCGAGACCCCGAAGAAGAAGAAAAAAAATGAGAAAGTTGTAGAACGGATGGAGCTAGAGCACTCGAGCCCACCAAAAGGGCCTGAAGAGTCAATAGTGTCCACCTACTCTGAAGCCACAACCAGAGGCAACACTCCCCGTAATAACGAGGCCCCGAAAGGGAAGCGCCCGTTGGCATCGCCCGAGGAGGGTGAACGGGAGCAGAAAAAGAGGAAGGAGAAGGAAACCTCGGACAAAAAGGCAGGTGACGAAGATTTCACCGTTGTGGAAGGGAAGCGGAAGAAGAGAAAGAGGAAAAAAAAAGAAAAAGGCTGCGAAAGCAGCGGGCAATGGAGAGCAGAGACCAGGACAGGATGGGACAGCAAATGGACCAGAGACGCAACGGACCACAGCATCCAGGGAGGCCAAGCAGCGGAAGAGGCGACAACGGGCGGAGGCCGTGCTGATCACACCAGGTGAGTCAAGATCGTCTGGAGAAGTTTTGAGAGCATTGCGATCGAAACTTTCCCCGGAGGATCTTACTACTAGTGTAAGGTCAATAAGGACAGCCAGGAAAGGCGGTCTTCTTATTGAGTTCGAGGGATCTGTTAAAGATCGCTCTGCTCTCGATAAGAAGATCACCGAGGCGGCTGGTGGAGTTGTTGCGGTGCGCCATCTCGTCCCAACCACTACAGTGGTTATCGATGGGCTGGACGCTGCAACAACAGTCGACGAGGTGAGGGCGGCCTTGCGTCGGAGCATCAATGAAGGTGCGGAAAAGCTGAAAATAAACATCACAAAACCCAATAAATGGGGGGCTATCCGTGCCTTTATTGAGGCAAGATGCGCGGTCGCCGCTGCCTTGGAGGCCTTGGGAAAGGTCAAAGTGGGCTGGTTGGTCTGCCGTATCCGCCGCTGGGAACGGCTCGATCGATGCTTTCGCTGCCATGATCTTGGTCACTCGACCAGATCATGTAAGGCGGAGGTTGATCGGTCGAGTCTTTGCTGGCGTTGCGGCCAGGCGGACCACCAGGCCAAGACCTGCCCCAATCCACCTCGCTGCCACCTCTGTGTTGGCGTAGGGGACGGGCGATCCGTGGACCACATAATCGGTTCGAAGCGATGTCCTTTCCACAAAAATGGCTAAGGTGCTGCAGGCGAATCTACAGCGGTGCAGAACATCGCTGGATTTGCTTCTTGCACGGAGACAAGACTGCAGAATGGATATTGTTCTGGTTTCAGAACAGTACCATTCAGCGTCTGAACCAAATTGGTTCTGTGACCTTTCGGGGACAGCGGCAATTTGGATTCCGGACCTGGGGTCTGTTTCCGTGGGAGATAGTGGATCCAGGGATGGCTTTGTATGGGTAGTTACGCCAGCGATCACCTTCGTGTCGTGCTATTTCACACCCAATGAACCTATTGCGGCCTTCCGAAGGAGAGTGAATGAACTCGAAAGAGTCATTCGCAATCTTGAGGGAGAAGTTGTAGTAGGTGGTGATTTCAATGCGAAATCTACCGATTGGGGGATGGAGTGGACCGACACGCGTGGGTCTGAGCTCTTAGACATGATGGCAGGTTTCGATCTTGTCATTATGAATAGGGGAAACACTGCAACTTTCCGCAGAGTGGGCACACGTGGGTCAATTATTGACCTCACCTTTGCTACTCAACGGATAGCTGCGGTGATCTCGGACTGGGCTGTTTTGGAGGAGTTTACGGCCAGCGATCACCAATATATCTCGTATACGGTACACAATCTACGAGGAAACCCTGCGATAGTGTGCCAGAGTTCAATGAAGCGGGTAGGTTGGACGGTTTCGAGGCTGGATGAGGATACTTTACAAAAAGCAATGTCAGACAGTGTCGTGGCCTTTCATCCTATAGCTGCTGAGACGCGCGAAGATGTGGAGATGATTGTTGACCGTACGATGAAGGCTGTCGTCTCAGGCTGCGACGCTGCTATGCCTCGACGTTCCGCAAGCTCACGCAGAAAACCGGCTTACTGGTGGTCTGATGAGATTGCGCTGCTCAGGGCTGAGTGTTTGCGTCTTCGGAGGCAAGCACTCAGGACGCGAAAGCGTGATACTGGGCAGCAAAAGAACGTAGAGTACAAGGCGGCGAAGAAGCGACTGGTTATGGCGATCAAGGAGAGCAAAGGGAGATGCTTGAAGGCGGTCTGCGAAGAAGTAGATAATGATCTATGGGGCCTTGGCTACCAGATTGTTACTCGAAAATTCGAGGGTCGCAGTCCAGTATCTCCTATGGAAATAAATGCGATACAGGAGATTGTTAATGTCCTGTTTCCGGAGCGCGAAGATCGGGACAGTCCTGTTTGGGCTATACCCGATGACGAGTGCCCACCTTTCTCAGCAGCTGAACTGCGGCTGGTTGTGAAAAATCTCAAAGGAGGAAAGGCCCCGGGCCCCGACGGTATCCCCGTTGAGGTTTATAAGGCCCTCCTCCCTCAGCACGAACAACTGCTTTTGAGTACTTACAACTGCTGCATTTCGGTTGGAGTTTTTCCTGCACGATGGAAGCTGCAAAGGTTAGTCCTGTTAGACAAAGGAAAGGGTCCGCCCTATACTCCTTCGTCCTACAGGCCACTTTGCATGCTGGACGTAGCTGGAAAAATTTTCGAATCGTTAATTCGAAATCGGCTGAGAATTGAAGTTGCGAATGCCGGTGGTCTAGCGGAAAACCAACATGGTTTTCGGCCTGGTCGCAGCACAATCGGTGCTATTTCGGAAGCGCTTTCATTTGCTAGAAGAGCTTGGACGGGAAACAATCGAACCCGTCCAGTATGCATCATGATGACATTTGATGTCAAGAATGCATTCAATTCGGCACGATGGCCGGATATAATGAAAGCGCTTCGGAAATTAGGTCTGTCCGAGTATCTCATTCGGATCATTGACGATTACTTACGTAATCGTTTCTTGATCTATGAGACTACTTTTGGCGAGATGATGAAGAAGCTGAGTGGAGGAGCGGCTCAGGGTTCGGTTTTAGGACCAGAACTCTGGATCATTCTTTACGATGCTCTTCTACGTCTAGATCTACCGAGTGAAGTAATACTGGAGGGGTTTGCTGACGATGTGGCGGCACTAATCCTTGCGCGTTCTTACGAGAGTGCGCAAAGATTAGCAAGCCTGGTCCCGACCAAAGTGGACGCTTGGCTAAATGACCATGGTATGGCATTAGCTAAAGCGAAAACTGAGGTTATAGTACTCACAGCCCAGAGGTGGTTTCCGAGTCCTTTCCGTGCTCTCGTCGTGGATCAACACGTCGAGAGTGGGAGTTCTTTGAAATACCTTGGGGTGACAATCGATACGAAACTCACGTTTCGCGATCAGATTGTCAGTGCGGCTAAAAAAGCGACAACGTTGGTAGCGAGTCTTTCTCGGTTGATGTCTAACGTCGGAGGACTGAGGAGCAGCCGTAGACAAGTTCTCATGAGCGTCTCAAACTCGATAATGCTCTACGGAGCAGAAATCTGGTGTGAGTCACTCAAAGCAGAAAGTTATCGTCGACGACTGGCATCCGTTCAACGAAGAGGTGCGCTGAGGGTAGCTTGTGCTTACCGTACGGTTTCGGAAGCAGCCGTGATGGTCATCGCGGGTGTGATTCCAATCGACCTTTTGGGGTTCGAGAGGAAGCGCATCTGGGATGCCCGTCGGGCTGGGAAAGAACCGTTGGAAAAAGTTAAGGTTCGAGAACGCGAGGAGACCCTGAAACTCTGGCAAGAGCAATGGGAATCTGCGGAAACGGGACGTTGGACATACAAGCTCATTAAACGAGTCCGTGATTGGATGACACGGAAAGACGGTGAAGTAGAATACTACCTAACCCAATTTCTGTCCGGTCATGGACAGTTTAATGAGTATTTGTATCGCATGGGGATCCGAACCGATCCTTATTGCCAATACTGTCCGCAAGTTGTCGGCTCTGCCGAGCACACTTTCTTTTTCTGTCAGCGTTGGTCTGAAATACGGCTGCGCTTTCAAGAGGAGAAAGAAGTGCCAAATGCCGCTGACCTGGTAATCCCTTGGATGTTGGTGACGGCAGACAATTATAAGACGATGACAATGTTTGTAAGAGAGGTCCTGAAGGAGAAGAAGAGGGAAGAGAGAGAGTGAGAAAAAGACAGCGACGGAGAGAAGAAGACGAGGACTAGTACTGCGAAGTAATGCTTGCGTGGTCCCGCAGTACTAGGTCCGAAGAGGGAAGGGAGTGAGGTTTTTAGCCGGTAGGGCCCCCAGGGATACAGTTATCTTAATGATACATCCTTGGGGGAGGAGCCCGGCACACGGAGGGCAATATGCATATGAAGAGCAGTTTATGCTTTTCATATGGGTATTGCCTTCTACGGTGCGTCATAGCATTTTTCCCTCACCCTCTTCCAAAAAAAAAAAAAAAAAAAAAAAAAAAAACTCTTAAAAAGCATCAATTACTCTACAAATAAAAACTGGTTTCAAAACGATAGCTCAAAACTGGACTAAGTTATAGTGATTTAAAGAAAAAGTTATTCGATTCACATGCTGTTTAAATGGGAAAACTTTGATGCTCGAGAGAAAGTACTTGAAATTGAAATTAAGAGCTTAAATTTTTAGGGAATTTTTCTCTCAACATGAATAGCAAAATTTTCTTGTGTCCGCTAGAAAAAAATGTTCATTTCAAATACAGCACCCTAATATATATATATATATATATATATATTTGGGTGATTAAAAAAATAACAAGTTTTTATTTTCTTCTCCGAAACGGGTTCAAAAGTTTTATTTAGATATAAAAAGATGTCTGTGATAGTTAGAGCTCTTGATATTAACATTAAGAGGTTCCGCATTGCACTTTTCTATTTTCCATAAGAATGACATGGAAAAATTTTTTTTGCATCTTCTGATTCTTATAACTAGCTAACGATGCATAATAGAAAAAATAAGCAGGCATATTTTCGTAGGGAGTTGAATGCTCTACAAAAAAAAGTCTCCGATCATTTTTTGATAAATCCATTTGTTCAAAAGTTATTTGAGGTTGAAGTTGAATTTATATCAAATTTTGAGATCTTTTTACTTTTCCGGCGAAACTATCAGACTTATCACAAAATATCATAGGACCTTTTTTGTAGACATTTTTATTTCCTATAAATTATTACTCATCAAGTTTTTTCAAATTCCGTTTTTTTTCGTAGTTATTTTCATTTTAATGTGAAGTTCATAAAAAAAATAATCTTCTGATCGATTTTAAGAGCTTAAGATTAAAATGAAAATAACTAGAAAACAATGCGGAATTTGAAAAAACTTTATGAGTAATAATTTGTAAAAAAAAAGAAATGTCTACAAAAAAGGTCCTATTTTGTGATAAGTCTGATAGTTTTGTTAATAGTGAGAAAAGGCTCATGTCACGAAAAATATGCATGAGACAATTCTTTAAGGAAATTTCGTCCTCTACGAAATTGCTTATAACACGTATATTGCTAAAGTGCAGTGTTCATGAGATACAAGCAGTTTAACATTTTACAGTAAAAGAAAGTGGAAAATTTACTTTCGGTGCTGATACAATCGACATAGATCGAGTTAGAGCAAGATCATTTTATACACTTTTAAAAAGCAACAAATACTCTACAAATTAATTCTGGTTTCGAAACGATAGCTTAAAATCGGGTTGAGTTATAGTAATTGAAAAAAAATGTTTTTCTATTTACATGCTTTTTGAATAGGAAAAATTTGATGCTTGAGAGAAAGTACTTAAATTCAAAATTAAGAGCTGAAATTTTCAGGAAATTATTTTCGTAACATGAACAACAAAATTTTCCTGTACCAGCTAAAAAAAAATGTTCGTTTCAAGCGATAAACTCTACTGTAGACCCAAAAAACAAAGCGAACAAATTTAGGAAATTTTTTTTTTTCAAAACTAAAAATGAGGCTTGTGGGGGTTCATTCAAGTTCCTGAAGCTGCCCTTACAATTATACTATGACTGTTAGGTACTAAGATATCAACTAATCAAAGACAAAACAATCCTTTGTCATTTAAAGGCTGATATTTCAGCAGCAGATTCTTGTACAGAAAAAAAAAAAAAGCAAATTGAAGCTGAATAAATTTCGTTAATAAGTTAGTTGTTATTTGGTTTTATTAAAAAAAATTTCCTCGCCCTGTAGACTCAAAAAACGATACAATAAAATTTAGAAAATCGTTGTCGCAAGCGATTTCTTATAATTTCGCTATACCCGTGACTGGAAAAATAATTTTGCAAAAGATCTTTAAAATAAAGACTCTAAGCTTCAAATTGTTTTTTAAATTTTTCAATACGACTATTATTCACGAAAATACGTCCTTCTAACAATCACTAAAACATTTGTAAATTTTTTTTGGTTTAGTTAATTTTGCGGTTTAGTATATGCAATAAAGTTGTTTTTTTAGAACGATCTTCAGAGTGTTAAGCTGTCCCCAAAGAATACAATAAATCGGAAAGATCCCCAAACTATGCTTTGAAGCTATTTTTTCAGAACGGTCTCCAGAATATTGAATTGTTCCTAAGCCATGCAATATATCAAGAAAATGTCCGTAAACTATGCGATAGATCGGAAAAGGACCCCCAAACTATACTTCAAAGCCATTTTCCAGAACAGTCTTCAGACTATTGAATTGTCCTCAAACCATGCGATAAATCGGAAAAATGTTCCAAAACTGTCCGTTGAAGCCTTGTTCTTTAGAACGTACTTCAGAGTATCAAGTGGTCCCCAAAATATGCGATACGTGAAGAAAATATCGCCAAACTATGCGATATATCGAGTGAATGTCCCCAAACTATTCGATAATGTTTTTTTTCTTACCTCCGGGCGAACAGCGTCAACTTTTGTCCCGCTGTGCAAAACAATGTTGCCGCTTTCCGCCTCTATCGAGGAGAAAAATAGTATACATTCCTCGGGAAGTGAATAAGAAAGCCTCAGATCACATGTTTGTTAACTTTGGCTTCGCCTCGAACAACACTTACATGTGGTCTGAGACATTTCTTACTTCACTTCCCTAGGCGTGTAATATACTATTTGTTTAGAACGGTCTTCAGACTATTAATCTGTCCTCAAATTATGCGATAGATCGTGAAAATGTCCTCAAAATATGCGATATATTAAAGAAATGTCCCCAAAATTTGCAATCACGTCTTTTTTTTTAAACGGGTTTTAAAGTATTAACTAAACTACACTTGTCTTGAAAATTAAAGGAACGACAAAATTTTTTTAATTTTTTAGGGGTTCTTCAAAGGCTTTACTTTCATAATAAATAGTCGTCTCACAAAAATAAAGGAACCAATATGAATCATTGTAGACAAACAGTTTAATGAATTGATTCGAGAATAGACAAAGCTTTTACGGGTACCTAGTTAGCATTCAACAATATTTCAGAATGTTGCATTCATATTATATTATTAAGATCGGTACTAGTATTGTTCTATTATATTTTATGAAAAGTAAAGATTTAATTTTACAAATAACATTTATAATTTATTTTATACCGTAAGATGAATAAGAGAGTTTGAAGATTCATGTATCATTAAGCTGTGAAATCAATTCGCAGCATTAATCTTCCTGATGATATTTGCAAACTAGCAGTCGATTGACTTAAATCCTACAGAAAGTCAATTTTTTTACATTTTTCAAATCGTTGTAAAGGATGAAAAAAAATTTTTTTTCTCTCAAAACTAAAAATAAAACTTGTTGGCGGTTTGTTAAAGTTTCTGAATCTGCCTTTACGATTATTTTGAGACCGTTAGTTGCTCAGATATCAATTATCAAAGACCAAATAATTCATTTTCATTTAAAGGCTGATATCCTATCAGCGAATTCTCGTACAAAAAAAAGAAAAAGAAACAAATCGATGCTGAGTAGATTTCCTAAACGAGTCATCAATTAGTTTTATTGAACAGAAATTTTCTGGTCATGAAGACCCGAAATATAACCAAAAAATTTTTGTTTCAAGCTATATCATATGATTACCTTATAACCGTTGTTGAAAAAATCATTTTGCAAGAAATCGTCAAGTTTACATTTATAACTTTGAATTGGTTTTGATATTTTATCGATACAACCATTTTTCACGAACATAAAGCCTTCGAGAAATCACAAAAAAAATTTTTTTCATCATTCATGCAAAATAAGTGCTATCTTAGCGCACGCTTTTTTGTTCGCCAAATAGCTTGTTGCACGCAAATTTACTTGTTGCACGCCGATAATCGTTTCACGCACACAAGTGTCGTGGAAATAGTTGAATGGGCAAACAGCTAATTGGGGGATAAAACAGCAAATGCTTAAATAGTACTCATATCACATAAAAGATAAAAAAATATGTTCCATTCGTGTGGTGTTGTCAATGACCCATACGGGCCAATGAGCGCTCTCACTTCGTTCGTGCGCTCAACTCTGCTCTCATGGCCCATTGACAACTTACCGCTCTAGTTATACAATATACTATTTGGTTCTTCTATTCTTTTGAATAAGTGTATGTGATGACGTTTTTTTGTTAGAACGGTCTTCAAAGTACTAAGCTGTCCCGAAGCAATGTGATAAGTCAGGAAAATTTCCAAACTATGCTATAAGCCATTTTTTCAGAAAGATTTTTAGGATATCAAACGGTCCCCTAACTGTGCGATACATCGGGAAAATATCCCCAAACTATGCAATATGGCCATTGTTTGAGTGCGGTTATCAGAGTATTGAGTTGTCCTTAAATTGTGCAATATATCAAAAAACTGTCCCTAAAGAAAAATAACAATGCTTTAAAGCCATTTTTTCGAAACGATCTTCAGAGTATTAAATTCTCCCTCGAGCATGCAATATATCAAAAATTGTCCCCAAACTATCCGATATAATTATTGTTTGAGAACAGTTTTCAGATTATGGAGTTGTCCTTAAACTATGCGATGTATGGAGATGTCTCCAAACTATGCGATAAAGTCTTCTTTTTGAAAACGGTCTTTAGGTTATTAAGCCGTCCCCGAACTATGCAATATATCGAGGAGATGTCCCCAAACTATGCGATAAAGTCTTTTTCTTAAGAACGGTCTTCAAAGTATTAACTAAACGACACTTACCAAAAACATTAAAGAAACGATAAAATTTTCTAAATTTTTCTGAAATTTTTGAGAGAACTTTTTCTTCATGCCAAATGGTCGTATCGAAAAAAACAAAAAAAAAAAAGCAATTTGAATGGGTCTGGACACAGTTCGTTGGATGAATTTGAAAATTCACAATTCTTTTGGGGGAACATTGAGCTGTTGAGTCGATTGGCAACATTAATCTTCCCACCAATACTAGCAAAGTAGCGGTCAATTGCCTAAAAACCCATAAGAAGTCATTTTTTTGTACGTTTTTCAAATCTGTATTAAGGATGAAAGAATTTTTATTTCTTCCGAAATTAAAATAAGGCTTGTGAGATGTTCATCCAAGTTTCTAGAGCTAGCCTTATAATTACTCTGCGACCGTTCGTTGCTGAGATATTAGTGTCGAAGACAAAATAATCCTTTTTCATCAGAAGGCTGACATTTCAGCAGCGAATTGTCGTACAACGAAAGAAATAAACAACCAATTGTAACTAAATGAATTTCCTCAACGAGCCATGAATTGGTTTTCTTAAAACGAAATTTCCTTGCTCCGTTGACTCGAAAAAAAAAAAAAAAAAAAAAAAAAAACAAAGAATTTAGAAAATTCATGCCTTGACCTATTTCTTATAATTACTTGATAATCGTGGTTTAAAGAATTATTTCGCCAAAAGATTTCAAGCTTAAAATCGCGTTTTTTATTTATTTGATATGACCATTTTTCACGGAAAAACTGCCTTCCAAAAATCACTAAAAGATTTGTAAACATTATTGTGTTTCTCTTTTAGATAAGCGTTTGCAATAAATTTTTTTTCAGAACGCTGTTCAAAGTATAAAGCTGTCCTAGAACTAAGCGATGTATGAGAAAAATGTCCCCAAACCATACTATGTATTGGAAAAGGTCCTCGAACTATACTTTACAGCCATTTTCTCAGAACGGTCTTGAGAATATTGGAGTGTCACCAAACTATACGATACATCGAGAAAATGTCCCCAAACTATGCGTTAAAGCATTTTTTTTTAACGGTCTTTATAGTATTAAGTTGTCCTTAAACTATGCGATAGATCGATTAAATGTCCCCAAACTATGCTTTAAAGCAATTTTTTCAGGATGGTTCCAAGAATATCCAATTGCCCCAATCTGTGTGACATATATACAGAAAATGTCCCCGAACTATGCGTGAAAGTATTTTCATTTAAAACGGTCTTCAGTATTAAGCTGTCTCCAAGCTATATGATATACAGAGAAAATATTCTCAAACTATGCGAGAAAGCCATTTATTTTGAAGGTCTTTAGAATATTAAGTTGTCTTCAAACTATGCTATGCATCGAAAAAATGTCCCTGAACTTTGCGTTGAAGTCTTTTTGTTTAGAATGGTCTTCAGAGTATTAAGCTGTCTACAAGCTATGTAATATATATGGGAATATCCCCAGACTGCAATATATCGACGAAAAGTTCCCAAACTATGCTTTAAATTCATTATCTCAGGACGGTCTTCAGAATATTAAATTGTCACGAAACTATGCGATATATCAGGAAAATGTCCCCAAACTATGCGTTAAAGCCCTTTTTTTCGGTCTTTATAGCATTAAGTTGCCCTCAAACTATGCAATACATCGAAAAAATGTTTCCAAACTTTGCGTTAGTCTTCTTGTTCAGAATAGTCCTTCGGCTGAAGAGGATAGCCCGTATACATTTTGTTGGCACCGGGTACACTCAACGGTTTCTTAAGTATTTTGAGCCGAGGATCACGAAAATCGGGTCCGTTTTGTTCGCAAGTGGTGTAAACAATTGTTAATAACAATTTAATTGTTTAAATCGAAATAAATCCGGAACGGCTGGATTGTTGGGGCAGTGTAGAAAACACAAAATGTTCAGAATGAAAAAATACACAAAAAAGGTATCGTAGTGTTTTTTTTTTATCTCAAATATTTCGCGAGATATGACCAAAAAACGACCGATGCGCTCGGACCTCTCACTCTCGCACGAGTAGCTGCCCATGCGCGAGCTCTTTCTCCGCCAAATCGCGTCAGATGCTTGATAGGCCGGAATTTTTCGAAGTTTTTTACAGTAAAAATAAACAAAGACTGCCACGTTAACCTTAATCAGTCAATTCGTTTGAGTGATACCGTTGGAGAAAAAATGATAGAAAACGTAGATTTTCGAAAATAACGGCATACAGTAGTAATTCCGAGCTCGAATTTAAAAATGTTTTCACAACAATTTTTTCGAGGTCATCGAGCTCGGAATTAGCGGGAAGTTTTGAGGCTGTCCTGCAGGGTCAACTGATACACCGATTTGTTTTCAACGGTCTTCATAGTACTAAGTTATCCTCAAACTATGGAATACATCGATAAAATGTCCTCAAACTATGCATTAAAGTCTTTTTGCTTAGAACGGTCTTCAGAGTATTAAACTGGCCTCAAGCTATGAAACATATCGGGAAAAGGTCCACAAACTATGCTTTAAAGCAATTTTTTCAAAGCGGTCTTCAGAATTTTGGACCATCCCCGAACTATGCGATCGATCGAAAACATGTGAAATTTAACGCTCTACAAAAAAAGTCTCTTATCATTTTTTTATAAATCCATCTGTTTAAAAGTTATTGGAGCTCGAAGTCAAGTTAGAGTAAATTTCGAGATCTTTTTACTTTTCTGGCGAAACTATCGGACTTATCATAAAATGTCATAGAATTTTTTTTGTAGACAATTTTATTTCCTACAAAATATGTTTCATAAATTTTTTTTGAATTCCAGTTTTTTTTTTTTTTTTAGTTATCTCCATTTTAATACCATGCTCCTAAAAAAATAGTGTTCTGATCGATTTCAAGAGCTTGACATTAAGTGGAAATAACTGGAAAACAATGTAGAATTTCGAAAAAATTTGTCAAACATAATTTGTAGAAAATAAAATTGTCTGAAAAAAAGATCCTATGACATTTTATGATAAGTCTGATAGTTTCACCGGAAAAGTAAAATGATCTCAAAATTTACACCAACTCGACTTCGAGCTTCAATAACTTTTGAACAGATGGATTTATTAAAAAATGATAAGTCTTTTTTGTAGTGCGTTAAATTACCTACAAAAATGTATGCTGAGCTTATTCGTACAATGAGCCGTTGCCAAGGTAAACAATTCCAAACTAATAAATTTTTTTTTCCATGTTATTTATATGTAAAATCGAATTTTTCAAGGAGTGAAGTGTCTAATCGCTTTAGAATTTTTTTTTTCAGCGGCAATATTTTTTTTATCTATGAATTATCAGATTTTCAGGTAGGAGCGAAAAAAAACCGAGCGTCGGTTAGCCCTGCGGGCCAGTCCAAAACTTCTCGCTGTTTTCGAGCTCGAAAATGCTATTGCATGCGGTTGTTCTTTTATGATCTTTTCAAGCTCTAACAAGTTACATTTCATGCTAAAGTTTGTAAATTTAAGAATCGAAAATCATTAATGAAGAAGCGGTCTTAAAAATTTAATTTCCGACTATGTTCAATATAATAAGTGTATTGACGCAGAAATCAATGTCAGTAATCAAAATCAAGATTAAAATAAGTTTTGACTCATGTCAGAGCAATAATATATAAAATATCCGAGAGAAATATTAAAAACTGTAATTTTTCAATTTTTTTGTTGATAATATAATTTAAACTAAAGAACAAGTTAAATGACATCATATGATGATCGATGGAAACCATAAAGAGGAAGAGTTGGTATGATTTCAGACAAATTTTAGTAAATTATATTATGATTTATCCAGAAAAATAACATAAAATGTTATTTTTTTCACTTTTCAACGCCGATATCTTTTGAAATAATTAACCGATTTTGACGTTTGAGGAATCGATCGGCGCGTTTCATTAAATTCTAGAGCTGATTAAAATTTAAAATTAATTGATATTTTGGAATTGTATGGTCGAGTTTTCTCAAAGATGTTCGCAAATAACTATTTTTCACCATTTCTTTCTCCCGCGATATCTCTCGAACAAATCACCCCATTAAGATGGCTAAGGTGGCAATCGACGCGTTTCATCAAATTCTAGAGCTGAATAGATTTTGAAGTCAATCGTTCAAGTCGTTTTTGAGAAATCACTAAACACTAAGAAAAAAAATTTTTTTTTTTGTAATTCGCCAATTTTTTCGAGTCTACATAGTCAAATGATCTGAAATTTTCAGGAAAATTGATGGCTAACAAGCTCTTTTGATTGCCACCTTAACCATCCAAATCGATTCATTAGTTAAAAAGTTAAAAAGAGTTTACATACATACATACATACGCACACAAACTCCATACACACACTCGGACATCATTCTGAAAATAGTCAGAATAGCTTCCTAGGATCTCAAAACATCGACATCTGATGATAACTCGATTTTCGAAAATCGGGGTGAAAACAATAACTTCCCGAATTTTTGAAAATTAACAATTTCCTTAGCGGGAAGTTAAAAATATCGCCTAAAAATGAAAAACCCTAATATAGTACCTTATGTGAGTGTAAGAACACATATGCTTTCCTGCTTAACAGCATTATTTAAGTTATTTATGTATTTGGTATGGTAAACAACGAATCATTTAGATGATTTAAATTATGCGGTTAAGCAGAAGAGTATATGTGTTTTTACTCAAGCACTCTCTAAATATGAATTAGTCAAAATTAGTGTATATTCACTGATTTGGAGTGCAAATCGAACGACTAATTTCGAAAAGTTGTACGATTGACACTAAATTAGTAAATATTCACTTATTTCACTAATTCATGTTAAGAGAGAAAACGGGGCTTTATACATGATGCGTTCCACACTTACCAGTATTACGAGGAAGGAAAATTGGGATAGAAGGGAATTGGGCAGGATAAAGAAGGAATTTTCTCAATGAAAAGTTATAAATAAATTGAAAAAATATAGATAGTCCATACTGGGAACCGAACTCCACCAATCCTGATCTTGATGTCTTTACCCTGGCTTTTAAAAAAGTAACTCTATATGTATAAAGTGACTTGGCCTTGAGTCAATGTGTTTCTTGAAAGGACTAAAGTCGAAAGATTATCGTTGAATAGAAAAACTTCAACTTTTATTCTCGACCACATCTTCTTTGGCCGCAAAGCCTCTTATCGTAGAATGACCCATATATATATATATATATATATATTGTTCAGTCATGAGCTTAATTTAATTTAAATTAGCTTCGTGCATTTCCGCCAAGTCCGGGAGCTGCCGGACTCGCTATTGTCCAGAAAGCGTAGAGTGCCGGGTCACTCGCTATTTGGGCTCAACACATACTAAAAACTCCCTCAGGACCGTGTCAAGACGCTATGGGAACCCTCTACCAGCCGGCCAATCAGATAATTCGTCTTATATTGGCCAGCCAATAAGAAAATCCGCTATCAACTACTTCCTGTTGGCGCGCTTTTAAGCCAATGGGAAAATTCGTCTTATGCAGCAAGGCTGCCATGTCAACACCAAGTGTCGACGACGACTCAACGACTTTTTCATCTACAACTATTCTACAACGTGCTTCGCTACCTGCAACCTCGTGCTTTGAAACCGCTTCAGTAATTATTTCTTGTGTGATATAATTCAAATCGCTTTGCCAATTATCCTCAATATTTAGTCAGTAAATTAGGGCTGCTATTTATTGAGAATAAATAAATTGTTATTCGCGTGTAATTATTATCTAAATTAATTTCCGTGAATCTAACCGCTCTCTACCACGTGTTAATTTTTATACGTGAGTTTTACGTTGCATTCGCTTCCGTGTAATATTTGTCGCATTCGCTATTAAGTATTAGGGTTACAAATAAGTTTCCGCCGTTTTTTAGCACAAATTAAATATTTATTATAGAAGAACGGTAATATAAATTTATTTAAAATATTGCCCATCACTTGCAACCACTTTTTCCCATCTCTCAGGCAGCATTCGAATCCCACGTCTGAAGAACTCCTTGTCTTTTGAGGCTATCCACGAATCAACCCAATTTTTGGTATCCTCATAAGATGTGAACCGCTGCGCCGTCAGAGCATGTGCCATGGACCGGAACAGGTGATAATCGGACGGTGCAATGTCTGGTGAATACGGCGGGTGGGGTAACACTTCCCAATCAAGTGTTTTCAAGTACTTTTTCACGGGAGCCGCAACATGTGGACGAGCATTGTCATGCAGAAGAATAATTTTTTCGAGTCTAGAATAGTATTGAGGGCGTTTTTCCTTCAGAGCTCGGCTCAATCTCATCAATTGTGTTCGATAGAGGGCTCCAGTAATTGTTTCGCTCGGATTAAGCAACTCATAATACACTACACCTAGCTGATCCCACCAAATACACAGCATAAGTTTTTTTCCGTGAATATTCGGTTTTGCTGTTGATGTTGACGCGTGGCCAGGTAATCCCCATGATTTTCTTCTTTTTGGATTGTCATAATGTATCCACTTCTCATCACCAGTTATGATACGATGTAAGAACTCATTTTTTTATGTCTAGCTAGCAGCATTTCACTTAAGCATAATCGGCGTTCAATATCTCTCGGCTTTAATTCGTACGGAACCCAATTTCCTTGTTTATGAATCATTTCTAATGATTTTAAACGATGTGAGACTGCTTGCTGAGTGACTTCTAATGTTAGAGCAAGTTTTTTTTGTGTTTGAGATGAATCTTCCTCCAATAATTCCTCCAATTCTGCATCCTCGTAAATTTTTGGCCTTCCACTGCGATCTTTGTCTTCTACGTCGAAATCACTGTTTTTAAACTTTTGAAACCACTCTTGACACGTTCTCTCACTCAAAGCATCCTCACCATATGCTTCTACGAGCAATTGATGCGCCTCAGCAGCAGATTTCTTTAAATTAAAGAAGTAAACTAATCTTTTCCGCAAATAACGCTTACTTGGCTCAAATTTTGACATTTTCAACTTATAAAAATTATATTTTACCAATATAAAATCAATGATATTAATAGGTTATGTTGTTCTTGAATGTCCAAACTATTTTTTAAGCCGGTTATCATCTGCGAAAGCTAACCGAAACTCCGTGCCGCGCCATCTACAATAAAACGGCGGAAACTTATTTGTACTCCCAATATAATTTCTTACAATTTAAAGTGTAAGTTAGTGTAAATAAATCTCTAATTTATTTATAGTTCAAAACTGTGTAATTTTTAATTGTCCAATTCCTCACGCCTTAACCAGATCCAATTAGTTTATTTGCTCATTTTACATATATTTATATATATATGATTGGGTTGTCAACATTCTCAGTTTTCACATTCTACTTTTTTGCGAGTATTTTATGTCATTTTTTTTATTTTTTTAACAAATCATAGTAGAAATTTTATTATTTTGGCTGAAATTTCCTTCTATTTTATTCGTGTATCGTGTCAGTGTTGTTAGTGCTTCTTGCATAGTTTTTAATCATATAACCAGAGGCACGTGGATTTTGGGGTTAGGTCTCAACCTAGACGTGTATTATTTGTGGTTAGAATATACTTTAGGCACGTGGTGTCTCTGGATAGAATCCATCTTTTAGAGGTGGCCTAAATGGACCATGAGCTACAGATGTGCTAACCTATCAGAATTTAGAGACTCCTCTGATTCAGGAACGAATACGCCTATTAACATTATCAATTGCCCGTCGAATCCTCTTGCCGTATGTACAGTGAACCTTGCACTTAAGCCATCCGCACTCGAAAAACTAGTTCCAGATCACCAGGTGACGGTCTCAGATCTCAGCACTCCATCTCGAACAAATCTTCATCTTCCTCACAAGGAGATCGCCTCTGCCTCATTCAATGCTGTCGAAAAACAATTGAGAAAGAACAATATCATTGTTAAAAGCTTGACAGTGACACCTGGTAACCAACGTGATATTTTAAACAACTTCCTACAGACGAATCTTGGTGTTCTCAACTCTGTTGTCAGTGTGTCTCTAGTTGGTAAAAACAATGACACTATTAAAGCGAAGTTATGCGACAGCTCAGCAAAAAAAGCAATTATGCCCAAACAATCTAATTTAAAACCACCGGTTTATATAAATCACGACTTAACCCCCTAGGAAAGACTTATCGCGATAAAATTGAGAGAAGAACACCGTCGTTTGAAGCTTTCAAATAAGTTGGTCAAAGTTGGCTATCAAAAGATAACGGTGGACATCATCAGTTTTACATTTAATCCTCTCCTAAATCCCATAGTTCAATTAAAGCCTGAGGTTGTGAACCTTTTCTCTAATTCCACAAGACTGAACATCGAGCAGTGCTCCTGACACAAATAAGAAACAAATCCTACTGGAACCAAATGCCTTAAACATAGTCTTCTGGAACTGCCGCATCATAAACAATCTTCAAGATATCTCTCCCCTTAAACCAAGCATTATTTTCATCAGTGAAACATAGAGATCCTCAAACAATACTTTCCTAATGGGTTGCTTTTCATCTTGGAAATCCTCTTGGAGTACAGCTATCAAGGACAAACCTCAGGGCCGCGCAAGCGGCGGTCTTCTCACTGCTTCCGACAACAGATTTTATTTCGACACTTACTACACCTCCGACTGCTGCATCTTTTCTAAGCACTCCATAAATAATCTCACAGTCATTATAGGCTCTATCTACTGGAAACCTTCAATTAACTTTAAAAATGCCTGCAACTCTCTCCAAACAACCTTGAATGACATTCTGGACATAGCCAATTTTGATATCTTAATTATTGGAGGAGATTTAAACGCTCGTGTTAGCCAAATCCAACATTCCGAACCTCTTATTCTTGCAAATCCACCTCTGGCGAATGAGCGCATCTCGCAGGATAACTTCACCAATGAAGAAGGTCTACTTCTAAATGAATTGTTGAAAGAAAATGGCTTTATTTTATTAAACGTCAGAACACCCGGTGATATACCAGCCAAATTCACCTTCGGCAACGTTCTAGGTAAAAGTACTATCGACTTGGTATGGATTCATTTTACAGGCTTAGACTACATCAGCAACCTTACCGTCAACCATATTATTACCGAATCAGACCATTTCCCGGTGACTCTCTCCCTGAAACTAACGTACGCCATAGTGTCTCTTTCTACACCGGAGCCTATCCAACCACAGCTCAGGTACTAACTCTGTTAGTGTTTTGCACAAAACTCTAGAAAATGCAGTTCTTCAATCAGCATAAGCACTAGAAATGTTCTATGTCCCTAAATCAGGCTCCAGGTCGCTCAGCGCCAAGTGGTACGATAAGGAATGTAAAAACCAAAAATGGCTGGTTTCTAGGTATCTACACTTTTGTAAAAGAGAAGGCCCTAACTTGCTCTTATGGGACTTCTTTTACGCAGCTAAGAGAGACTATTTCGCACTATTAAGACACAAGAAGACTGCTTATCAGAACTCGACCACCAGACTATTCGCAAATACAAGGAATCCCTTAGACTTTTGGCGTGCAGTCAAGCTAGCAAAACCGCGCGCCAGGAATACCTCCATTATAACACCATCAGTCTGGGTGGACTTCTATAAGAATATTTACCCACCCCACAATTTTACCTGCGTCCTATTTCATGTTCCATACCCCACAAATTCTGTCTCAAGAACTATATCGTATAAGGAACTCCAGCGTAGTCTAAGCAAAGCCAAAAGTGGCAAAGCACCTGGTATTAACAACATCTCCAACGACTTCTTGAAGGCCCTTCCAGTTAACTGGAAACAATATTTACTCGCTCTCTTTAATAGAATTCTTGACACCGGAGATGTCTTGCAAAACTGGTCCAAGGTATGCATTTTCATGTTGTACAAAAAAGGTGACCCAGGAGACCCATTCAACTAGGGGGTATTGCCTTGGTAGATAGCATAGTGAAAATTTTTACCAGCATCATCAATGAGAGGCTGAGGTCCTGGGCTGAAGATAATGGTCTACTTCCCGAAGAACAAGCCGAATTTCGCAAATCTAGAAGCTGCGACGACAATATCTTCACTCTCCAATCAATCCTTCAGCTATCTCTTAGACACAAGGGTGCTCTCACGCTGGTCCTGTTAATAGACTTCCAACGGGCCTTCGACACCGTTCCCCATGAAAAACTCTGGAGCAAACTCGCAGCCATTGGCATCTGTCCTAAGCTTATTAATATTCTCATAAAATTCTATGCCGCCACCAAGTTGTACGTCAAGCTATCAATACCCTCTCTAAACTGATCGAAGTCACTGAAGGAGTATTACAAGGGAAAATTTTGAGCCCGCTTCTCTTCCTCTTTTACATCAGTGACATGGTGTCTTTTTTTGAAAATCGAGAACGCAAAGGCCTAAACCTAAACGAAGTTAGTGACATCCTGCTGCTTGGCTTCGCTGATGATACAACGGCAGTTACATACTCAGCACACAATCTTGCTAAAATTTTGAAGGTTCTTGAAAAATACTGTGATACGAACAACCTGGTAGTAAATATAAAAAAAACCAAGATTCTAGCTTGTAAAGTCTCTGGTAGACCCAGTCATAAGCTCTGTACTTTTCTCTACAAAGGCCTGAGTATTGAATTCGTTAAATCTTACGTCTACCTTGGCATACCGTTCTCCTCTTCGACTTCAGGGTACCTAGCAGCTGAGGCGGCGTTTAAAAGATCAAAAATAGCTATAGGAGCAGTCCTGACAATTTTAGCTCGCCTTAAATCTGACACCTGGCCAAGCAAATTGAAGATATTTAACAGTATGGTCAAAGCCACACTCCTGTACCAAGCTTACATATGGGCCTTGGACCCAAACATCGTGGAAAAACTCGAATCAGCGCATTTATATTCCTTCAAGAAACTCTTCACGCTGCCAAGATGTACTCCCAACTATGCACTAAGGCTGCAAATCGGTATTGATTACATCTCCACGGAGGTTATCAAGAAAGCAGTAGACTGGGTAATTCGAATCCTTAAGAGGCCGGACTCTCGTCTACCAAAAAAGTGCTTACTCAAGCTCTCTCAAACACAATTACTAGGTCAAGAGAAATTTAACTGGATTATGCGCTTTAAGACTCTCCTAAAGCCGATAGACGAAAATGAAATGCTTGATAATCTTTCTCTCCCCATTTGGCTGAGGCGCCGCGATAGGATCCTGAGTAAATATCGTGATTACAAAACTAAGCTAGACATCAATAGATAAAACCAATCCAACATGCTACAATTTACGTTTGCTAATCACTTAACGCCGACTCGTCTATAGCTAATTAATCCACACTATTTGGTGAAACCTAAGATTCAGCTCAAATTAGCTCGTGCTTTGGCATACAACCTAACTCTAAACGGCATAACACATAGATTTAAACCTGATGAGATTTGTACTCAATGTCATCTTTTTACCGAAGAAACGGCAGCACACATTCTGGTCGAATGTCCTGCCTACGAACACCTCAGGCACCTACATTTGCAGCGCTGGACGCCAATGTATGATCCTACTTCGATACTCGATTTAGAATCTCTGACATGGACTAAGGCACTTTTTTCTATCTATGCGCGGCAGTCTCTCTCAGAAACAACAATACTTCCCTTCTGCAATCTAATTTCATCCTGCTCAGTAAAGTAGCTGGCTCTAGTTCTCTTCGATATGTTTTTGTTTTTACTAACAAAACTTAGTCAATTATAACTGTTCTTGCTTAGATGTATTTATTTCACTTTATTTGCATTTGACACCTAATCAAAATGTACCGTATATCAAGGATTACCTTCCTAAAATTGTACGTAAAAATTTAATAAATAAATGAATAAATAAATAAATATATATATATATATATATATATATATATTAGGGTATTCGTTATTTTTCAAGTTGGCTTTTTCCACTTGGCCGTGATATAAATCATTTACTTGTTACCCAAAACTAATAAAAAAAGTACTTTAAAATAGTTGATTTTGGTGCCATTTAGCTCTGTTTAAATGATGATACTTTCTCAACATATAATGCAATAAAAAAAAATTATTACTCGCTGAAAAATACGCATGTATCAATGACCAACATATAACTTTGTAGAAAATTTACTACCTCTTATTAAACAAAATGATTTAATCAATGATGGACGTATACACTGAGAAAATAATATTCTTCTGACAAGTAAATTTTAGTTATGACAAAGAAATGATTTGATTGCCCATTGCCAATCATATATTTGGTTGTTTTAACGATACATTTTATGATCCACCAACAAAACGAATCATTAGACTGCAAAATATTTAGTAAAAATAATTACTCGTTAAGTAGCAAACATAAAATCAAATTGATTGCCTGTAGAGCTTATAAAGTAGTCATAATAAGATATATTAGTGAGCCTTAGAGAATGAGTTACCCACCAAAAACAGCAAAGCTGTGATAGATCGCGCTAAGTACACGTTCAAAATGCGATGATATATATATATACATATATATATATATATTCACTCTATTACTTTAAAAAAATATTGGAAATCGTCAAAATATATGCTAAATTCATATATACCGTTTGAAAAAAAAATATTGGAGAACAATTTAATCGATATAAATGTACTTGGTGCGTCTTAATGAAATAAATCGATAACTCAACGAGGAATGCCGTGATAATAATTTTTTTTGTACGCTGGAATTGTAAATAAACTTATTCATTCAAACTTTCAATAACTTAAGAAGAAATTCCTACCTGAAATTGAATAAGTCTTGCGAAATCCAAGTGAAATACTATATCTATAGACACATTGTTTTTTCCAGATTTCAATATATTGAAAATTGAGACGCACCAAGTACATTTATATCGATTAAATTGTTCTCAAATATGTTTTTTTTAAACAGTATATATGAACTTGGCATATATTTTGACAATTTCCAATATTTTTTTAAAGTAATAGAGTGGATATATATATATATATTGAGACAAATCGCTTATGTCTTCCCGATTTTCACCAGCAGCAACCAGAATTCGCGGGTTGAACCCTGGCTTAGGCTGGCCTCTACGAAATTTTTATTTATGCTGGACAGAGCAGTGGACTAGGGTTCTTGCAAAGCAAAGAACCGCACTTATTTAAACTCGGCAACGTATCAAAAGCTTATCAACTTACCTCACGGCCTATTATAAAATTATTGATGGTACTTATATGATAGATTATTCTTATTAATAGTCAAATTACTACTCGTAACTCAATTTCGAATTGTTAAATCAAACTATTAGGTAGTCTTACCAGTCATTTAGGATAGGGATAAAACAGAAGGTAATGGATAATGTAAAGGATTAATTTTCTAGAGTTATGCAAGTTTATTGCCAATCGTAACAAAAGTTCATTTACTTACAGTTAAATTTCCGAAAAGTACAATAATGGTCCTGGTTTAAACGCCGGGTGTCAATCAGTGGCCACGTGGAAGCACGCCAATTAATACACTGATTCTATCTCTTAATTATAATATTATTACCGCGAATATATCGCCGGTAACGTATAATATTTTCAATGTACTTAAATTTAATTATAATTACTAACTAATAAACAAAATAAGTATTATTGTGCAAGGTAATTGCCAGAAAAAAAATATAAAGTATACAAAATATAAAGTATGTGAATATCGCAAGTATAATGGCTTAATAATCGATGTTAACTAAAAAAAGACTTATGAACGCTAAAGGATCCAGGATCGAAGTGGTGACCGATAATTTTTGGGCATAGGGCTAGCCTCCTGGCTCTGTCCCCACCTTCTCCTAACAGGCATGCGTCAACGTAACGAGTTGTCATGTGACCACGGCACTATGACATGTGACATTAGACGGCAACGAGACGGATAAAAGCGGGAACCGCAAGGCTGAAGGCGACGAAGACAATTCACATTGTCTCAATATATATATATATATATGTATATAAATATATCTATATATATCATCGCATTTTGAACGTGTATCTGGCGTGATCTATTACAGCTTTGCTGTTTTTGGTGGGATTTCAAGTCATTTTGTAAAGTTAATGCATTTCAATAACCTCAATGTAAAAATATATGCTATATGATTAGGCTATATATTCGATGATGATAAGACTTTAACTTTTCGCGAAGAAGTACTTTTATCAGTAAAAAGTTTTGAACATGTATTTGACGTATTTTTTTTTCTACCATGTATTGACTTTTATAAGATTTTTTTTTATCGTAAATTATTTTAAATAATTCATTTTTTTTTACTAACACATTGTTGTTATTATACTTAATGTTAGTAATGGTAATACTTAAGTTAATTAAGAATTAAGAGTCAATTTTTTATAGCGTTCTCAACTTTGTTACGCGGGAACCGTTATTAAATTCTAAAAATTACCAGACGTAAATTTCAAGTTGGTCAATTGACGTCACAGCAAGTATTTCTTTCGCCTTACACCACTAGCTAAAATTCAGCTGATACAAACTTCTACTCTGATAACGAAAGTTACTCAATAGAAAATTGTTGTCAGTTAGCTGTGATCTATTTGAAGACAACTTTACAGCAACTATGATATAATCCAATTTCTAATTACAATGTTGAGATAATTAATATCTACACTTTATCGTGAATTAACATCTGCTTTTTGAAGATGAGTTGACAAAAAGTCGTAGGAAAGCTGCCATCAACTAATTAAATGACAACACTTTCCAGTCAGCTTGAAGTTAAATTCCGGCCATAACTGTGAGTACATACGCTAATAGCACAGTTTGCTATCGCAAAAGTTTACTTTACAAGTGTTTCCTTGAATATTTCATCAAATGTCCGTCAACTTCAGACTTTTTCGTTTTTGACGAAAATTTGTATACAACTTGCTATATAATTTGACGTAAATTTGGTACTCAAATTAGAATGCTAATTCACTTCAAAATTTGACTAGAAAAAAGTTGTCGTCAATTTTAAGTCAAATTATCATATTAATTTGTCGTTATTATGATTGGAAAAATTATTTAAGTATTTTTTTACCGTCAAATTGTAGACAATTTTATGTAACAATTTGCTTACCTTCTGTAACGGTAAGAATGAACATTACCGACTTTTTTTTTCCTAGTAAAAAGTTACCTCTTAATTGAGGAAAAATTAACCAAAAACTTCTCCTTCCAAATTTTATTCTCAAATTGTCGACAAATTTGGGGGGCAAATATCAGATCATTTCAATGTCAAATTAGTGTCAACTCCAAGCTAAAGTGGCCGTTAGGGTAAACTCTTTAGATATAATATATGTCGACAGTTTGACAGAGCATATACTAAGTATATTGAGAGTAAATGAGAGCAGTGTTACCACAATAGCATTTGTCAAATTTTCCGTAAAGTGGCCTAAGAAATCTGTAGAATATAAAAAATGGGGGTACTATAGTTTATGCTATTTTTATTTCTTTGTAAAAATAAATTATTGCAAAATAGTGAATAATTTCGATTTTCATTATTATAATAACTAATAAATAATAGTTTTTTGAACTTATTAACTGCAAAAGTAAATTTGTGGTAAAAATAAAATTTATAACCCTTAAAAGTGCATACGTAAACGGTATATAGAGGCACGGTATCTCGCGCGCACACGCAAGTTTGAACGTGTACTTGGCGTGAGGCACTACCGTGCCTCTGGACTAATAATAATTAAATATTATTTTAAATTGAAAGAATATTTTTTTAACAATTTAAGAAATCGATATTTAGAAAAATAATTTATTTCCTTGACACGTACTTTTTTTTGTACTATGACAAAAATTGTTTGGGAAACATCAATATTAAACATTATTGTCATAGTGTATACAAGATACCTCTATATTACTATCAAATAAGCAGTGGGTAACGCGTCCCATAAATGCTTCAAGTTGCGGATATAATAACTCTGAAATAAGTTTTTTACCACGGACACTAAAACTAGTGGGCGTCATCCAGTGGCAAGCGCTGCACTACTCCCGCTGCTGTTGCCTAGCACCATAACTTTTTAAATCAATAATCATTAGGTTTAAATATATATTTATTAACCTCGAATCAATATATATATTTATTCTACATAAATATATTTTTTTTTGTCTAAGTAATATTTATCCGAGTTGATAGAATAATATTTTGCTTTAATATTTGGGTTTGTTTGTAGTATAAAATAATTTAGTTGTCTAATAAATAAATACTTTCTTAACTTTACCAAATGATTTTATTATCTCAGAGAGAGAAATGTTAATGTCGACCAAATAGAGTCTATTAAATCATTTGTTCAAAATAACAAAATAGATTACGTTGACTTAATAAAATTTAGTTGTCCCAAATGAATTTTAGTTTAACAGAATTCTACAAACCAATTTAATTGTCCGAAGAGAAATTTTTTCTTAGTGTATCTATATACACTAAGAAAAAAAAACTTTTTCAAGTTCATAAATGTTTGAATTCTACCGAATAAATATTCGTTTAAGCTTAGTAAAAATGTACTCGAACCAAGTATATTTTCCTAAAATAAGTATAGAAATTCTTAAATCGAGAAAATATCGTCCACCAGTTGAAGTTCATATTTACTGCGATTAAGAATATTCTTTGTTGTTATAGTACCGAATAACTATTTGTTTAAATAAATTATTTATACTTGGGAAAAGTTTTTTTCTTTTCAGTGCATCTAATTAAGAAAAGGAAAAAATCTGCGTTGGACTTATCCACTTGTTATGATGTTACAATAAATTTATACCAAAGAGCAAAAGAAAGTTTTATAACGAAAAAATTAGCTTTTTCGATCCGTTCTACATATAATGAATAAATAATAATATTAATAAATTATATGAAAACTTGCAGTGGGATAAAATTTTAGATTGTTTCCAAACATCGAACTTGAGATACGAGCTCTTAAATTTAGTTTCTGTACACTAAAATGAATGGTATATAGAATATATTAGGATGAAATTAATTTTATCTTTCAATTGTTCATTTGAATTTTATATCGGATATTGAAATTTCCCGCGTTTGTAAACTTATTTTTGACACATTTATGACCTATGTGATCTTGGTTCAAGGACTACTATCGCCGTCTGAGGGATTAGTTCAGTGAGAGTCACTACGAACTCAAAGTAGTGGGGGAGTCAGAAAGAGCTGCTCAGCAGATGTAACTATTTAACTTAAGTCAAAATTGACGCTGAGCTTTCCAGCGTGCAAATCCAAGAGACCCCAGTGTACAAAGAAAGGTCCCTAAAAGTACCCTTTCTTTTGGAGGGGGGGGGGGGTGCTGTTATATCCGGCTTGCCGTATATAGTAAAGGGGTCTCTTTACCGCGCTCGCTGTAAAGTGCAGCGTTAACAATTTTAAGGACAACAACGTCCGCCAACACCTCACTGCACGTCGTCAACGTTTCCTCCAATCTGGAAATTACACTTGACTGTATTCTAAATTCATCCAATTATATATTTTAAATTATCCTTTCCAGAACCGCGAACCAAGGTAATAAAAACAACGAACACCAAAGTGCGGTAGCCTAAGACGCTTGAGAAGTTATTGTATCTTCCTTGTTGGTCTGCGTGAGTTCTAAACCGTGTTCCGCTTAAGCAAACCTCTTGTTCTATTTTTTATATCTTCGAAACCGATTAGTTAATTTTCATTAATAAAATCTAAACAGTCAAGTATACTATAAAATCCCACTTGAGGCCCACGCGACCATTACCAATAATTAATTATTTATTAATTATACAAATCCGGACATAACAGAGCTGATTTTTGGTGGCAGAGATTTCGTGTAGCAATAATGCTATTTAAATTTCAAGAATTTACAATTTCCAGTATGAAATCTGTACATTCGTTTTAACTTAATTTCTCAAAAGTTTTTTAAAAATTATTATATTATTTTTTTCGTTCATCCCTTCCGGTAATTCATCATACATTCTAAAACCTATATAGATGATTGATTTTTCCGCTGTGTGTGTTCTGGTATGTTTGATTTTCAACAATGATTCGTTTCTCGCATTATAATTATGCTTTTGTTCAATAATATGCTCCGATAAATAATCTGGCGTAGTTTTATTTTTAATTTTATGCACTTATATGTAACAATTATATGCAATTCGTTATTTAATCGACATCGAGCTTAAAGTATTTAACATGTTTTCTACTCTCGTATCTCTTTCGAAACCTGAAATAATTCGCATTAAAAATTTTACAAAACAATTCAAGGAACAAGTTTTGTTCTTTAATATGTGCTATCATTACCAAAATGAAAAAATTAATTTTTTTCGAATTTTTTTTTATTTTTGCGTTAGTTATCCAGTAAATGTAAAGTAAAAAGAACACGGAAATCACTGTTGACAAGCAGACGACTATCTCATCGTCTGTCATTTCCAGCAGAGCTTCATCAAGAAAGACACCGTTCTTCTGAAGACGCCGACAATGATATTGGAAGACGACAAGTATATGTCTCTAAAAAGACACACTACCCTAAAGACCAACTTAACACGGAGAACCAAGAACTATCTGCACGGATTCAGAAAGATTTGACTCTACTCACCACCAATCAAGCTGTCTACGATGCTGCTTCCTCACTCTTATCTCTAGCATGGAGAAATACTTCTTCTCCTGAGGCTAAGATGAATGGGCGCATTGGGCAGCATTCACTAAAGATTGATGGTCTCCGGAAACACGTCTCCCGCATTCAGTGTGTGATTGAGTATTTAAATGCTCGTAAAACGTTTACATCTAAAGTCCGCCATATTATGACTAAACTACGATACCAGCATCACACACTGAATAAGATATCAAAGAAGAATCCCTTAATAGGTTGCGGGCTCTAGTGAATGCTAAAAAGTCGTTAGAGAAAAAAATGAAAAGGCCTACCGATAACTCTTCGTTTCGCATGAGTCCTTCACGCTTCCAGATACCTAAGACATCTGGTTCTGGCGATCCCTCATCCATCGAGGGAGTAGAAGCTTTCTGGTCCGAGTTGTATGGTGACGAACCGAACGTGAACTGTGACACTCCAGCTCTCAACGACTTCAAAGCATTCTGTCAACAACACCGTTACGACAATGCTGATGAAGATAGCCCTGCAATCAGCGTGAAAGAAGTTCGTTCAGCTCTAAATAATGGTAACAACTAGGCTGCTCCAGGTCCAGATGGCATAAATTTATTTTAGTGGAAAAAACTAACTTCAACTTATAGTCATCTGGCCCGGATATTTACAGTGTTCATCAGAGATAACAAACCAATTCCGTGCTGGCTTGTAGAAGGGTGAACCGTGCTCATCCCAAAGAAAGGTGACTTGTCTGACCCGAAAAACTACAGGCCTATTACTTGCCTGAATGCGGTTTATAAGATTTTTACTAAAATCTTCAATAATCGGATTCTACAGGTAATAGATCCTGTATGGCAGCAGATATACGAACAGTAAAAGAGGCCTGTCAGGTTGCAAAGAGAATCTGTTAGTAGATCGTTGTGTCATTCAAGACGCGATCATCTATTAGCGCAGGCTGTCAATGGTCTAGATTAACTAGCGTAAGGCATTTGACTCAACACCTCATGAGCTTATTCTCTTTTTGCTAAAATGCCTTGGGGTCAATCGCAATACAGTGGGATGCATTCAGCGTACGATGCAACTTTGGCGAACACGGTTCCACATTTCATGTGGCAACGACAAACGTGTAACCGAAGTTGTACAGTACAAAAGAGGAGTCTTCCAGGAGGATTCCTTGAGCCCTCTGCTGTTTTGCATCTCATTGCTGCCGATATCTGTTGCGCTACGCCGTACCCGTGGATACTCAATGGGTCCACCCTCTGATCGAAAGTACTCGATCACCCACTTACTCTACATGGATGATCTGAAGGTATATTTCTGATGAGGAACACCTTCAGACAGCATGGAATATCATAGCGGAGTATACAAAGGATGTTGGCATGGCATTTGGGTTGGACAAGTGCGCGGTCGTTAATCTGGTGAAGGGTAAGTGCTCTGATGTGCGTGAAGATATCGAGTTAGTAGATGGGAGCGTCATTGATCATCTTGACGCCGAAGAGTCTTACAAATACCTTGGGATTGACGAAAGTCCTATGCAGGACCTTCCTAAAATCAAAACGACTCTCTGCAGCGAGTAAGTGCAGAGACTCCGGAAAATTTGGTCATCAGAACTGTCCGGGAAAAACAAAGTCTTCTAAACAAAATGCTTGCTGTCCCAGTACTTCTCTGCTCTTTCGGGGTCCTTAAATGGGCCCAAAGAGAGCGCAGAGACCGTGATATCAAGACACGCAAAGTCATGAATATGAATCGGAGCATGCACGCTAAGTCCTCAGTCACCAGATTATACCTTTTCCGGCACATCGGAGGGAGAGGTTTACAGAGCTTGGAGTGTCTACACGATCGTTTGGTTTTGGGTCTAACGTATAAAGTTGTCAATTTCACAGCAGATGAAAACGACTTCCTTATGCAAATTGTTCATAGTCATGAGAATAAGCATAAGGGAGCGTTTTTATATGAGAGTGCAATGTACGCGGCACAATTTGTTGGTCTTGGAAGAATAAACCCTCTCATTGATCTCCTAAAGGAGAAGTTTAAGAGGGTCATCAGGAACGCTGAGTAGCAAAAACTGCTTAGTACATACATGGACAAGTCCATGCACAGCGTGTTCTTCAAACACGAGCGTGACCATGGCTTGTCTACCCAGCTGACGTTTGCCTTCCTTAATTCAGCTGGCCTAACGTCCGAGACTGAGGGGTTCATTTTTGCCTGCCAAGATGGTGTAATAAACACTCTCGAATACCGTGCTAAAGTGCTCCAGAAACAGCTACCTGACACTATGTGTAGGGTATGTAAGCAAAATCCTGAGGCGCTTATGCATATCATATTAGCATGTCCTTTGCTGGCAAGAGATGCGTACATTCAGCGTCACAATGCTGCTCTGCGAGTACTTTATTACCCCCTTTGACATACACACGGTATCGATAAAACACCAGTGCTGCCTTATCTGCCAGGAGATATTCCGCAAGTTGTTGAGAATGACCGTTGCCGTATTTATTGGAACGTTCCATTCGCAACAACGCGGAAGATCGACCGCAATACACCTGATATTGTGCTCTTCGATAAAACCGCTCATGACATTTATGTTATTGAGTTTTCAGCACCAGCTGAGTATACTATCACGGTTAAAGAAGAGTACAAATATGAGATATATCAGGATCTCCTGTTCAAAAGTGGCAAACTTTACCCAGGCTACCGTGTTAAGCTTGTTGTACTCATTGTTGGCGTCCTAGGAGGGATGAAACAGAATTTTGTATCTGCATTGGCTAAAATCCCAACTTGCTCAGCGCAAGTTGAGTTTTTGGCATCGAGGATGCAAAAGGCTGTAATTCTCGGATCCCTCCGTCTCCTAAGACAACGACACTTGGCCTGCTGCGCATGCTGATCATCT
>OZ024706.1:18940367-18961848 GCA_964016945.1 Microplitis deprimator | reverse complement strand
TGCCTTATTTGCCAGGAGATATTCCGCAAGTTGTTGAGAATGACCGTTGCCGTATTTATTGGAACGTGCCATTCGCAACAACGCGAAAAATAGATCATAATAAACCTGATATTGTGCTCTTCGATAAAACCGCTCGTAACATTTATGTTATTGAGTTTTCAGCTCCAGCTGAATATAACATCACGGTTAAAGAAGAGCACAAACACGAAATATATCAGGATCTCCTGTTTGAAATTGGCAAACTTTACCCAGGCTACCGTGTCAAGCTTGTCGTACTCATTGTTGGCGTCCTAGGAGGGATGAAACAGAATTTTGTATCTGCATTGGCTAAAATCCCAACTTGCTCATCGCAAGTTGAGTTTTTGGCATCGAGGATGCAAAAGGCTGTAATTCTCGGATCCCTCCGTCTACTTAGGCAACGAAACTTGGCCTGCTGCGCATGCTAATCATCTTGTTGATGAAGCATCGCAGCAGTAATGATTTGGCGCTCAGTTGAGGCCCTCGGTAGAGTCGGACTACCGGGGATAACCCCCTGAGCATTTAACTTAAAAAGAAATAATAATAATAATAATAATAATAATAATAATAAATTAACAAAATATTCTTTTGACTGCTATTAATAACAAATTGGATAAAAATACACAAGGATTAACACCAACCGACGACTAAAACGAATAATTTTCAACCCCCAACGATAGAGCACGCAGAAATTTAATAGCGTCCGGATGAACGTTAACACGTTCACCACTGCGCTCACGTCAAACATCGGACAATGATTCTGATAAACCGAGCATATAATCAGTCGAGGAAACAAACGGAATAAATATACCATTAGGTGAAGGGTGCTTAACAAAGAAAACGTTACAAAAACTCGCGAACATCCCGAAAGAGAATAAAATTTTCTTAATGGACACAAAAATATTAACAAAAAACGAATTACTATTACAAGCGAAAAATGAGGTAACGGAAGTACAGCACGCATTTGTAAAACTGCGTTGTTTAAATAATTAATAACTAATTAATTATAAGATTAGAGGATGAGAGGATCTGGTGTGTCTGAATTGGTCGGTAGCTAATAATTTTATTTAACACTTTAAATTTTAGTAAATAATAAATATAGCGATTTATTTACAATATTTACACTTTATGAGATTTAATTTGCATGACCCTAGATTAATTGTCTTTAGTATTTATTTGAGATAATTTTCACTCACGTGCCACACGTGGCCAATTTGGCGTCGCGGCGGGAATAATACCGGTACACGCGGTGAAAGCTAAATTAATTTAATGCACTGAGATAATTTTATGAAAGCAAAAATATTATGCAAAATATTTAATGTAAATGAATTAAAGCAAAATGAGACAAATTATAGAATGAGAACGCAACTGATTACTAAAAAACACTGAGATTATGAAATGCACGAGGCATCAGCCATGAGAACACTTTTAGCAATAAGAGAGAGTGAGAGCGTTGATTGCGTGAGAGAGCGCGAACATCCGTCTTCTTCATCCTCACTATGCGGTGAGAATGCGACTAGCGGAGCCGCCTCTGATTGATTGGTGATCGACTGTATTAACGATCACTTATCCGCCGTGAGAATAATGATGAGAGCGCGGGAAATTTGAACATTCTCCCCGCCTTCTCCTACTTGTTGGAGAAGTTAGATGACCCATGAGAATCTTCCGCAGCTGATGAGATTGGTAGCAGCACGAGTTTGCTGATCGGGCGCTTGAGAACTGATGAGACTGTCTTGAGAGTGACAACTCTGGTGAGACCATCGGCACCAGGATGCAATTGGATCACACGAGCGAGCGGCCATTTTGTTGGTGGATACCGCTCGTCTGAGAGGAAGACAAGTGATCCAACTCGTATGTCCTGATAAGATGTGTTTCATTTCGAGATCGATTGATGCGATTGCAAGCGTTCGGTTGACCATCGATCCCAGAAATGCTGCAAGCGTTCTTGGATATGCTGCAGATGAGAGAGCCTTGATGATGAGATTGAAGTGAGATGGGGTTCCGGTATTGTGTTGACAGCTGCACCACGGATGAAATGTCCGAGTGTGAGTGCAGTGAGATCGTCGGGATCCTCTGAGAGTGCGCTAAGAGGACGAGAATTGAGAACTGCTTCGACTTGAATGAGAAAAGTTGAGAAATCTTCATAGGTGAGAAGTGTATCAGCAATAGTTCTCTGAAGATGATATTTGATTTATTTTACGGCAGCTTCCCATTTTCCGCCCATATGAGGAGTCCCAGGTGGATTAAATGACCACTGGGTTCTGTCATTGGTGAGATGCTGCTGTAGATGAGATGATTCCTTGAGAGCGCCGGTGAGAAGTTGCTTGAGAATGAGATCAGCACCCTTGAAGTTTGTTCCACAATCACTTCGAAGTGTGCGGCAGATTCCCCGTCGACTAGTGAAGCGGCGGAATGCCTTGAAAAAGCCTTCAGAGGAGTAGTCGGTGACAACTTCCAGATGAACGGCTGATGATGAGAGACACACAAAGACAGTGATCCAGCCCTTGTAACATCTGGTACCGCGTCCTTGATAGAACTTCAGAGACACTGGACCTGCGTAGTCAACTCCAGTGTTCTCGAAGACGAGAGATGGTGAGACCCGATTTGATGGAAGTTGACCCATGAGCTGCTGAGATCTGACTCGCCGCATGCGCACGCAGGTGAGACAGCGATGAATGAAGTTTTTCATCGGTGCTAGTCCACCAATTATCCAACACTTCTTGCGAACATGAGATAATGTGAGTTGGGTACCTCCATGCATTGTGCGAATATGAGAATCTGCGATAATGAGACGTGAGAACGTACAATCCTTTGTAAATATCGCTAGATGCTTGCTGTCAGAATCTAATGGTGAATTCTGCAGACGTCCACCGACTCTGATGATGCCAGCTTGGTCGATGAATGCAGTGAGTCTGGTGAAACAATGAGATTTTTTGAGAGCTGTACCTTGAGACAGTGATGCGATTTCTGATGAGAAATATTCCTGCTGAGTAGTTTTAATCCAATGGATCAGCGCTGCATATAGTTCAGCAGGAGTGAGAGGTGAGATGCTGAGTTTTGCTTCAGGTATTTTCTTAAAGCATGAGATTGCTCTAAATACGGTTGCTGTGCGACGTAAAAGAGCTGTGAGAGTAGTCCATGAGTGAATGAGAGATGAGAGTGGCATGAGAGGTGGGCTAGTTGAGACATGATACTTGCAAGGTCACATTTCTGAGCTTACTTGCTCTGTTTCATCTGGTGATGAACTGAGAACTTGATGAGATGGCCATTGTGTGGGAGGATCAGCTAGCCAGCTAGGTCCTGACCACCACAACTGATGATTGAAAAGTTGAGATGCTGTGAGACCCCTGGAAGCACAATCAGCAGGATTCTGCTTCCCAGAGATGTATCTCCATTGTGCATCTGGAGAATGCTGCTGAATCGCTTCAACGTGATTTTTTACGAATTCCTTCCACTTATTAGGTTCACTGGACACCCAAGCTAGTGTTGTGGATGAATCAGTCCAAAGATAGGTCGGAACATGAGATAGTTGAAGCGTTGATGAGACATGAGATGCAAGTTTTGAGAGCAATAATGCAGCTGAGAGTTCAAGCCGCGGAATCGTAAGCCGTTTGAGAGGTAAGACCTTGGTTTTTGAGCAGATGAGAGAAATAAGAGCCTGTTCGCCAGGTTGACAGACTCTGAGATATAGTACTGCAGACATTGCAGCTTTAGAGGCGTCAGAAAATTCGTGAATCTCGATGCTTGATGAGTTTGGGATGAGATTGATCCATCGAGGAATTCTGAGCTGAGTAAGTTGAGGTTGTTCATCGCGAAACGTCTTCCATTGGTGAACTATTTCTGGAGAGAGTGCATCGTCCCAGTCGACCTTTTGCAGCCAAAGGTCCTGGATGAGAATCTTTGCTTTGACGATTACTGGTGAGATCAAACCCAGAGGGTCAAATAATTGAGCAGCCTCTGAGGTGATGTTGCGCTTGGTTATGCTGAGAGTCTGAGAAGTTTTGCCAGTAAAAGTGAGAATATCTTCTTGACAGTTCCATGAGAGGCCCAATATTTTCGAGAGAGAGTCTGAGAACGAATGAGAATCTTCTGGACTGAGTGATGATGAGATTTTGCTGAACTCAGGATGATTGCTCTTCCATTTAGCTAATGGAAAGCAACCTGAGTTGCAAAGTGCTTCGAGATGATTTGCAATGTCGTTGAGATCGCTGAGATTGTCGGTACCATCGCCGATGTCGTCGACGTAGCTACCTTTCTGGAAGGGTTCCACTGCTAGTAGATATTGAGACTCTTTATCGATGAGAAGTTGTTTGAGAGCTCGGCCAGCGAGATAAGGTGCTGGTCGAGTGCCATATGTGACAGTGGAGTTGATAAGTCACGGTGAGACCATTCTCAGTCCAGAGAATGCGCTGATAGTCCCTGTCATCAAGGTGAATAAGAATTTGACGAAACATCTTCACGATGTCAGTCAAAAATATGTATCTGTGACTTCTGAGATACAGCAGTACATCACCGATCTTTGATTGAAGTCTTCGGCCGATATGCAGATGATCATTGAGAGAGCTGGCTGATGATGCTTTGCTTGAAACATTGAAGACAACTCTCAACTTGTTCGTTTCGCTGTCTTCACGAACAACGCCAAGATGAGGTAAATAATATACATGAGATGGTTCAGGCGTTGATGATAAGACTCGCTGCATGTGGCCGAGTGCTTCATACTCAGTGAGAAATGCGGTGTATTGACTCTGCTGTTCAGAGTCCTGAGAAAGTCGCTTGATGAGACGGTTGAGACAGCGCTGCGCAATATGTCGAGATTCACCTAGCTTATGAGATGACGATTTGAATGGTAAACGGACGATGTATCGTCCTGATGCGTCCCAAGAATGAGTAGCTAGAAAGTGAGCTTCACATTCAGCTTCCTCGGCGGTAAGAGTTTCGTTGCAAGACTCTGGAACCTCTTCGAGTTCCCAGAACTTTATGAGAAAGTCATGCAGTTCAGAATTTGAGATGAGATGATGAGACAAGCTAGGTAATTGATGAGATTGTTGAGGAACAGGACCCAGGATAGTCCAACCGAGTATGGTTTTTATCGCAATCGGTTCTGATGAACTTCCTGATCTGAGACCTGGTTGTATGATATGACCGTAGAAATCTGTGCCGATGAGAAGGTCAATTTTGCCAGATTTGTAGAAGTCTGGGTCGGCAAGTTCTAGATCTTTAATATGAGACCAAAGCATTGGTGAGATTGAGACTGATGGAATCTGCGCTGTGATGTTCTTGAGTATATGTGCGTTGAGAGTTGCTTGTTCTGATGAGATGGTAGAATGCAGTGTGAAAGAGACCATGCCTTCTGTTTTTCCTGATGAGATATTGCCGACTCCTTGTAGAGGTATATGGCAAGGCTGAAAGATGAGACTGCAAGTGCGAACAGCAGCCTGAGAAATCAGAGTAAGCTCTGATCCAGGATCAATGAGAACTCTAATACGATGAGACGAGCCTGATGGATGAGAGCATATGCGGTTGCCAACAGCACTGTCGGTCAAGATGTCACTGGTTTGTGATCTGGAGCACTACTGATGGCAGATGAGATTAAAGCTGCTGCTTGAGAATGGCAAAATTGCTATTGCTAAAGCTGTTGCGGCTGAGATTCTGGCTGAGATGCAGGTGGTGATGAGATCTGAGGTGTTTCAGCCGTGACTGCAGGTGGCTTCTTCGTTAAACTCATGAGACGAGAATAGTGCAGCATAGAATGATGTTGTTCGTCACATTCTTTGCAACGACGACGTTCCTTGGTTCTGCAATTCTCAAAACTACGATCGCCAAGGCAGTTGCGATACAGATGATAATGCACTGCAAGCTGGAACCTTTCATCAGGCGTCATTGCCTGGAATTTAGGACAACCGACAATGAAGTGATTTTTTCACAGCAGGCGCAGTAATCAGATTTGAATTAGAGCGTATGTCTTATAGCTGATGGCTGAGTCTAAGACTTTGGAGGCTGAAACTGCTGGGTGCGTAGCGTTTGATGAGACTACATTTGAGACTGATGAGATTGAGATTGCTGAGACTGTCCATGCGTAGCTACATGAACCTGAGCAGATGAGATGCGTGACTTATTGCTCTGGTTACTACGTGCTGAGGCTTGCGGGGTGAAACGCCACACTCCATGGCTCCACGCGCTCCTGCGCGACCGGTGAGAAATGTACGCAGATCTTCGTAGTTGGTAAATTCCGTAGATGTGCCAAGATTGACTTCCCAAGCCTCACGTAATGAGATGTCCAGTTTCTGGACGATGAGATGAACCAAGATCTGGTCCCAATGCTCAGTAGGTAAACCCAGGGCCTTGAGAGCTTGCACTACCTCGTTAGTAGTGTTGATGATCGCCTTAACCTGTTTGGCAGAGTTGCTGTCAGCTGGTCTTATGCTGAACAGCTTTTCCAACTGCGCAGAGATGAAAAGACGCTTGTTGTCGTATTGTTGGACAACAGCGTCCCAAGCAGATGCAAAAGAGTCCCCAGTGACTCTGATGATAGCAATGAGACGGGCGGCATCACCCTCCAATGCCGATTTGAGGTGATACATCTTCTCTACTGACGTTAGAGATGTATTTTCTCCGATGAGAGACACAAACATGTCGTGAAAATGCTTCTAATCCTAGTATTTGCCTGAGAATTCGGGCACAGGGATAGTAGGGACTTAAAGCCTTCTTCCGACTGGCACGATGAGACTAGAGTTGGCGAAAGCACTACCTTGCGATGGTAATGCCAACTCCAACTCATGAATTCGGTGTAGTAGTGCATCTTGCGCTCCTCGAAATAATTTTAGGGCCTTTTCAAATGATCCGTCGGTGAAATACTTATGCTCAGTAGTAACGTCTGTTTTTGATGATAGCAGTTTCTCGTGATCTTCGACGAATTTTGCCCTGTAATGAGAAAGCAGGTCGAACTTCGCGTTGGCTGCTCGTAGTGAGAGAGTATCAATGACACCTGCTTCTGCGGATGCAGAGACTGACGTAAATACTGAGATACGTCTCTGCTGCAGGGTAATTCGGTTAGTGACAGCAGCCATGTCTGAAAAAAATGCAAGTGAGACACAAAAAGAAAAAATTCTCAAGTGAGAATATTAATGAAACGAGGAACGAACTGACAGTAGTCGCTGCTCAGTAATGAGATGAGATACTGGCTGAGATCTGTTGCAGAGTAGATGTAGATGAAATTTATTGCAGATGAGATGCTCTGATGATGCGAGTAAACTAGTACACTTGTCACTTCACAATAATTAATTTGCACAGTGGTGTCGCTTAATTATTTTCCACAAGTACAGTACCACGTACAGGGTACTCCGCAATGCACCTCTGTTGAAGTGAAAATATGCACTGCACAAAAGTCACTCTGCGTCACTGAGAACGTTTTTTAATTAAAATTATTCAACCAATACACACGATCCGGCTCGAAGGACCATAAAATGTTTAAATAATTAATAACTAATCAATTATAAAATGAAAGGATGATAAGAACTGGTGTGTGTGAATTGGTCGGTAGCTAATAATTTTATTTAACAATTTAAATTTCAGTAAATCATAAATATAGCGATTTATTTACAATATTTACACTTTATGAGATTTAATTCGCATGAGAAAACACTAGATTAATTGTCTTTAGTATTTAATAGTCTATTGGTCGACCAGCCCGCGCGAAAGACCGTCGGCATCCCCACTCTAGCCACAAATGACGTCTTCAGTTACGAGTACACATCAGACACTGCATCTGAATGTGAATATTCGGATAATGAGAATGGGGATGCTAGTTCTGGTAAGACATGTAATTACCTTACCGTCAAGGCCACCAGTCAGCACAATTCCCTCTCTTTCGCCTGCCCTTATGATACATAGAGTAAGTGAAGTAAATGCCAAACGCATTTTCAAAAGCTACGCCCCTCCGGTCCCCTCGTCGTGCAGACACACTGTCTCCGCAGTAGTTACACTCTGTAATAACAATTACGCGGGTATATTAGATACCAGTAGTGAGCGTAGTTTCATTAGCGGTAGCGTCTTCGATCAAGAATGTACGTTACCACGCTGTGGGCCACTCACCGATGCAGTGTCACGCTATGGCGTACAACTAACGCAGAGTGACCACGTCGATACCCCGTGTTATTCGGTGAAGTTCATAATAGACATCTGCGACTTTCATGGTGAAGAATGCTTCTCGATCTTGGACGGTCTAGCTACACCGGTTATATTAGGAATGGACTTCATACTTGTAAGAAAAGTCAGGATAGACGCCGATATAGGGTTTCGTACTATAAAAGATTTACGCTCAGAGGTCCCATTAGATCATATGTGCACAGCGATCAGTTCCATTAACACCATTCAGCTCTAACAACTGACCCTACATGAGCAGAACTACCTAGAAAGGTTCCTGAACGCGAAATTTCTTGAACAAGAGAATTTGGTGCCCGGAAGTACCACCAAAACGCGTAATGTAATCGAGTTATTCAATAAAATGCCTATAAAACAACAACTATACCGATGGAGTCCAACGGTAAATAAATTATATTTCGGTAAACGACGAAATAGACTGGTTGTTAGAAAAAGGTTATGTAATTCCGAGTGAAAGTTCCTGATCAAGTCCACCAGTCTTAGCGTTAAATAGAAACAGTAAATACCGATTCTGCATAGATTATCGTAAACTAAATAGTCACGAAGAAATCCGTGTACTCCTCACCACGCATGGACGGAATACTAGACGCTTTACTCGGGGCAGTGGTTATTAGCAACATCAACCTGAGTGAGGCGTTTCACCAAATCTCGATGGACCCCTCCAGCTAAGCGTATACCTCGTTTGTTGTCGAAGGTCACGGATCTTCCAGCGTTACATGAATGAGCTCAAGAGTAAATTTGTAACCCACGTACGCGAAAGGACATTACTGGAGAAGTTCGTTACGCGAATTTTTGCGTACTTAGACGACTAGATCATCATTTCTGAAACGTTCGCGGAGCATGTTGTCTTATTAGACATTTTATTCGAAACTTTTACAAGTGTCGGTTTGAAGATTAACTAGAAGAAGTCCCACTTTGCACGTCAGTAAGTTGAGTTTTTAGGTTTCATACTAGACGGTGATGGACTGAAACCAAATCCCGAGAGCATTGAACCTACGCTCAACTATCCACGCCCTCGTAATCGTAAGATATAACGAAGATTCAATGAGTCAGTCAATTGGTACCATCGGCACCTACGCGATATTGCAAAAGTGCGAGGCCCATTGAATAAATTATCGAGTCCAAATGTCACATGCGTCTGGATGGATAAATGCGAGTCTGCGTTCCAAGACGTCAAAAATGAACTGCGCCGGGCGTTAACATTATCTGCGCCAATACCCCATTTACCCTCCATTTTATACACCGACGTAAGTGATATAAGACTTGGTGCGATATTGACTTAGAAAGATGAGAACAAAGTGTACCTGATAACTTGGATCAGTCGCCTCCTGCGCGAAGCCGAGTTGAATTACACAGCCACGGAGAAGGAGTGTTTTGCGGTTATCCACGCGGTGCGTAAAGCGCGTTGTTACCTCGAGGGAACTCCTCCCACAGTAGTTATGGACCACTCAAGTTTGAAGTGTTTGCTCTCGCTCGAAAACCCGCTCGGTAGGCTCGCAAGATAGGCAATGGTACTTTTATCGTACAATATTACGATAGAACATCGCCGGGCCACAATAAACGAAGCGCCTGACGCGATCTCCCGCGTTTTCGATAAGGAATGCGAGGAAAATTTCGTCAGGCTATTCCACGCAAGCGCAAATAAGTTCTGGTACGATGAATCGGTAGAGGCATTGCACGAAATCCCAGACAAGATCAGTCAATACCACTTTGGCAAAGACGAAAAGCTATATTATTATAAAAGCGATAAACTAAAAAAATTAATAGGTGACGAGGATCCGTGGAAAATAGTCTTAAATGAGAATGAGATAATTCCCATAATAAAATTCTACCTCGATACTCCACAGTCCGCGCACCCAGGGGTCAAAAAAACACATTACGCGATCTCGCAGAAATACTATCGGCCGGGAATGCGCAGAGACATAAGTGAATATATAAGCTCTTGCGAAACTTGCATTAAGTGCGAAGCTAATAATGCACCGCCACATGGCTTGATGTACCCAAGTAAATTTCCGAAGCCGTGGGAGAACATTTCAATCAAAATCGTGGGTCCATTCCCCCACTTCAAATCGGGTAAGCAATATTTATGAGTTTACGAAGATACTTATACGCGCTACTTAGAATATTATCCGTTATCTAAGGCGGATGGCCCGAGTATCGTACGTTTTCTAGAGTGTTTAATCAACCGTTAGGGCACACCGCGAATTCTACTTACGGATAACGGTACCGAATTCGTAAACAAACTTATTAAGCGGTTTTGCGACGATGCAAAAATTACTCAAGTCACTACTCCTTTGTGTCACCCGTAGTCGAACCCCGTAGAATGCATCAACCGTAACTCAAAAGCGATGATATCGAGTTTACTCGGGGATAACCACAAGGAGTGCGACGAAAAGCTGAAAGAAATTCAGTTCGCGTATAACATCAGTGTACGCTCGTCACTAGGGGTCACCCCAGCCTTCCTGAATCGCGGTTACGAACCCAGTTGGGTTGGTAAGGAGTTGTTAGAGTTAACGCTTGATAACGACTGGTCTAACGACAACATTATCGACTGGACTGAACGCATGAAACGTATGGATGAATTACGAACCGAAATTGAAAGTTATATGACTAAATCTAAAGGAAGACAGTGTGATCATTATAATAAAAATCGCAAATCTAGCCTAGATTACGTAAAAGTTGGGGATTTGGTTTATTACCCGAACAAAACACTCTCTAGTGCTGCATCTGGTTATAGCCCTAAGCTAGCACCCAGATATAAAGGCCCGTAGTTATCACTAAGAAATTGTGGCCTTTGGTAGTCGTAATTAGCGATCTACACAATAGAGAAATTGGCGAATACTATGTAAATGACCTTAAACTAGCAAGGTAAAGCGCGCGTCCCCCTAATCGACTTAAAATTATTACAGGTGAAGACCCCGCAACGACAGAATAATGTTGTACCAACCTACGTCCACGACGTCAACTGCGTCCATCTTCATTATGACATCCCAAGAGGAAGGCCTTGTGAGGGCTCTAGTCACCGAGCTGGTGGAGTCAGCAGCCCCAAAATGTGGATCCGATTTCGGCTAACCATTAGTATGGGAATATACTTCCATACCAGAAGACTATCTTATTCACAAGAAGAAACATCAGCACAGAGAAACTCAGATCATGACTCAAAATACGTCGATTTGATCTTACACCAGTCTCAACAGTTACTCTTACAAGTTTAAAGAATCAAGAAGTTAAAGGTAGTATACCAGGACTTTATAAAATTCTGCACAGACTCTGCCGACGAGACACAAAAATTGACGAACGAGAATCAACGTCTACAGTGTGATTTTGACTCACGCATCCAGGACTTCCACAAGGCTACAATGAAGCTAAACGTCGTGGCCAGGATTAGGACGATGTACACTAACCTCGTAAAAGAAGTGTACCAAGCTGAGGTAAAGCAACACCTAGTCAAACTTCCACGTCTCAAAACCGAGAATGGATGCCTGAACTGCGGTATTGGTGAACATAGTCAGCGTTCATGCCGTCAACCGTATACTCGGGGCTACTGCCAGCATTGCAGTACCCCTGGGTTCTCAACAGCAGATTGCTCCTGGCGTCATTTCAAGGGATATGAAGTCGTAGTAAGCGCGGAAGTCCGTTGTAAAGGGTGCCATCGCCCAAAGATGGATCCAGACAACGCCTGCGGCAATTGTCGACGTAGGCCCTCGAAAAGGCAAGAAATCTAAGGTATACAAGTCAATCACGCACGAAAAGCGTGTAAAGAAGTTCGAGGCTCAATTAGCGTCCCTCTTCATAGCAAAGTGTGCTCAGACAGCTGACGCACAAGCGCAGACAGATGATCAGAAAATAGAATCACCAACTAGGAAACCCAAGCCGACACTGCGGCCCGAATCTACAGGAGACGCCGTCACTGATGATAACGAACAAGAGGAGGGCACCGACAAAGAGAATTCAGTGAAAAACGACGCTGAACCTGAAAAGGAGTAGCTACCCCAATTCAGCCACTTTGCATAAATGCGCAATTTAATATTATTCATTTAAATTACTTCTATCCTCCTTCTAATGAAGAATTTTCTTGTTACTTTAGCGCCGTTGCGCATCTTGATAGATTGCTTCAGATTTTTTTTTATTATCATAATTTAATTTCTATTTTGTTTTTATTATTATTATAATCAGTAGGTTAATTCTAGCACCGTTGCGCACCTCAATGAATCATTTAAGATTTGCTTTTTCACTATCATAACTAATGGGTTAGTTATAGCGTCGTTGTGCTCGAAAATAAAGATAAGAAAGGATTTAAAAAAAATTAAGTAATTAAAACAAAAACTAACCGACCCCTAGTATAAGAATAACTATAAAATGACTAGTAAGTTAAGACCACGTGAGTATGGTTATGGTGAAGGATTTATATTATGTTTGTGATCGTTGCAAGGTAATTGAATGCCAAAATTTTATGTTTTAGTGTCCAGTCTCACCAAGGCCATACGCAAATAGAGTGCAAACACAAGTGGTGTGAACTCTCTGACTTAGCCGGATTGAAGTAGTAACTGCAATCAAAAAGGGGGGTTTGTAACGACCCCGTTACATTATTTCACATTATAATTAGCGTCTGTCTGCTTCATCCGTCAGCAGGATAGGTTGCGTATGAACATGGTCGGACAGTAGTTTAGTTACACTGGCTAACCACGAGTCTTCTTTCTTTCATGTTACACACCAAAAATGTGACATACTACGGCGGCGGCCCGGCCGATCTAAGTCAAAGAAGGGCGGAAGTCAACGACGAGCCGTCCCGCGCCCTTCAGCCACGGATCGTAATGAAGAGATACGAAGGAGACACGAGACACTTTGCCTCGTGTTCGCTAAGAGTTTGCCACGTGCGATTGGAATAAAAAATTATTATTGTTTTTCCTACGGGGCATATTATAGTATGTAAACGCGTGAAATAATTGATTACAACTGATTATTGCTGCGCACTGTGCGCTAACTGTTGTATTGCGCGTTAGCCACGATAATTCAATTGTAACAGCGTGATTTTATTGATTGTAAAAATAAATCCAGTGTGGTAACGCTAATTGTAACTACAAAGAATAAGTTAGTGAAATTTTTAACCTCCACCCATTATCCTGCGTAAAGTACGCATCATATTGTCGTCACGTTCATCAAGGCCAATGACCTGCGTACTAACAAAACAAAGGTAAGTCAGAGAGTTAATTGAATCTAGCCTCTTTAGCCCGTACAGTAGATAACTTGTGCTTGCACGCTGTGATCCTCACTTGATCGACGTGCGATCTTGTGACCCCCGTCCAGCCGCCCTCAGATATAATTAATTAGAATAAAATAGGTAAATATTAAACCACTGGCTGGGCTGTGCGTCACAATCTATATAAAAACACTCATACATACATATCTTGTGATACATGTTAGTATATAGTCATGATATGAAATTAGGCTTGTTTTCTAAGAGTGAGGGTAGAAAAAGACATCGAATATTTTCGATAGAGAACTTCGGATAGTGGATTTGACAAAACATGAAACAGGTAATTTACCAAACTAACATTCACGTAAATGAAGTATAGAAAATTTAATTAGTGTGGGATTATGATTGTAACCGCAATTACGATGGCAAGACCAGTTATAATTATAAGACGTACAGGTACAATTGAAACATCATTAATAATAGAAGAAATACTTTCAAAATATAAAAAAACTGTGAAATTTACAGGTTAGTTTATTCACAATAAAATACAACTGACGAAACGGGATTTAAATGGGACATGCATAAGTTATGTCGAATGAAAACCATATCTTCAATATTTTTTGATTCCAATAAAATTTTCAAAGCTATCAAATTATTTGAAAAAATGTTCAAAACATAAAAGTTGTTACGTCCAGCTAAATTCTGAACCTTATATTTGATTATTCCCATTCTTTTTCTCTAATTAAAATAACGCGGCGACCAGATTTTATTTTTCTTTTTTCCAATATTCGTAGAGCGATAAGACATGACGTAGTTTAAGAAAAAACTTCTTTTTACTTGTTTGCTTTGACATTTTTTGAAATGCTAAAGCAAAGACCTTACTGTAATTTTAATGACCCCCAAGTAATTGTGAAGGCCCAAGGGCCATCTGGAAACTTCCTTAAGTAATAATCGAAATTGTTTATTGACAAAAGCGAGCTTGGAGTAGGTAAGAAATAAATAAATTTTAAACAAAAAAAAAAAATAATCTTTACACAATCTTAATCCCGTACTTTCACTCTAAGTGCACTTTTGTCGAAACAGTTCGGTTTAAAAAAAAACAAATAGACGGAAATAGATTTTGATGACGAAATGATCATTAAGCAAAAAAAAAATATTTAAATAAAAGAAATCTAAACGAAAGAATTTTATTTAAAAGAACAAATTTTAAATAAAATAATTTTGTTTAAACAATATTCAATAACAAATTTCCTATAAATCGAATAGATTAAAATTAAAAGAATAGATATAATACTTTATATAAATAAATAAGCAAATTAATAAATTCAAATGAATAAAAATTATAAGAATAGATTAAAATTAAAAGAGTAAAGATAAAATTACGAGTTAATAAATAAGCAACTTCATAAATATTAAATAAATAAAAATTATAAGAATAAATATAAAATTTTATATAAATCAAATAGATTAATTATAATAAAATTTAAATGAGTAAAAACCATGGAAATAAATTTAAAATTTTATATAAATAAGTAAATTCATAAAAATAAATAAAAAAATTCATGCAAATAGATATATAAATAAATAAGTAATAAACTCAAAGAAATAAAAATTGTAAGAATAGATAGTTAACTTTATATAAATAAATAAATTAATTAATAACATTTAAACAAGCAAAAAATCATGCGAATAAATATAAATTTTTCAGAAATAAATAAGTAAATCAATAAACTTAAATAAATAAAAATTTATATAAACAAATAGAAATAAATTTATCATAAGGAAAATTCATCAAATAATGTATAAATTTCTATCATAATAAATAAATTAAAAAATTGTTAAACATAGAATATTGTGCATGTGGGTGTATGTGTGTATGCGCACACACATAGGCCTGCATCAGGGTGTGCCTTTACCACTTCCCTAGCGGAAAATCCTAGGGAAAGGGAAAAGGCCCGGGGAACTGTGTTCCGATTGGACGCAGTTTTCCCCCAAACGATCCACCAGATAGAACCCGATAGGAAAATATAAAAATTGTTGACACCCATCAATCACTCAGTTTTCCAGTAGCTTTTGTTCCGAGTCAATTACGACAGGGGAAGTTTCACAAGTGTCCACACACTTAAACTTCAGATTTTATTACAAGTGTCCACACACTTAAACTTCAGATTCTATTACAAGTGTCCACACACTTTAGCTTTTAAAAATTTTTATATACAAGTGTTCTCACACTTCTACATATTAGATTTTATATTAATTCAACGTCAGAAGGTAGTGTTGTTAGTGTTTGTTTTACTAATTCGAAATCATAACAAGTTGTAACGCGAATAATAATTTAGAAGCGGTGAAAAAAAAAACATTCAATATTCCAGTTGCTGCAAAACAAGGTACTGTAGTTTTAAGTTTATAAAATTTTCAAATCGCGATAGTGTCGGCAGGCGACAACTTATACCATTCATAGCGTAATTTTAAAGTCTATTGTATTTATCGTATCAAACTCTAAATTGTAAACTGTAGAAATATCATCAGTTTTAAAATATATATAATTAATTGTAACCTAAGTTTTATTAATCTTCAACCCAGACAAATATCCTCATAGATTCCCAGTCTATTAGCCACTGGCTTGGACTAAAATAAATTTAAAATTCAAGTCCAATAATCTGGACGTAACAAAGTTAAGGTCATAAATTGAAGCTTATTAGACAAGCTTTCAGATACTTTTCACGAGAATTGGCTATAATTTTTAGTTTTAATGTTCTGTTAATTTTAACAGTGAATAAAATCTGATTTTTTTTTAAATTGTGAAAATTTCGAACAGCCATTATTTCAAAACTAATCGACCGATTTAGCTCATCTTCGAATTTGATCAAGATAATCGCCTATAGAATGAGTTTTGAAAATTTCGTTAAGAACCAATAAGAACTGTAGATGCTTTCATAATGACGAAACCAGTGATAATCATAGGGCATAGAGGTACATTTGAAACATCATAAGTAATAAAAGAAATGATTGTAAGATATAAAATATCTGTGAAATTTACAAGTTTTTTTCTTCACAATAAAATACCACTGATGAAACTGAATTATAATGCATAAGTTATGTGGAATGAAAACCATATTTTCAATATTTTTCGATTCCATCAGAACTTTCAAAGCTTTCAAATTATTGCAAGAAATGGTCAAAACATAAAGTTTAAGATTATAAATCAAAGCTTATTAGACAAGCTTTTAGATACTTTTTACGGACATTGTCTATGAGTATTAGTTTTAACATTATGTGAACTGGAAAGTGGATAAAAACTGATTTTTTCAAAAAACCGTGGAAATTTCAAACAGCCATGACTTCTCAACTAATCGAACTATTTAGCATATCTTTGAACTTAAACGTGATAATCGCCTATATTAAAAGTGTAGAAAATTTTATCAAGATCTGATAAGAATTGTAGACGCAATCGTGTCCTCAAAACTGTGTTGTATCACATATATTTATATATATATATATATATATATATATATATATATATATAAATTTTTTAACGAATGGTATTTTTGAACCCTGCTCAGCTAATTATGATAAGTCGTGACAAAATTCCTTGAGAAATCGACCATGAGGACAAATACAATAGTTAGATTTTAGAAAAATCTACCTAAATAGAGCCATCGGGCCTTACCCGAAATTGAAAGGTAGATTTCATATTTAAATACAATGAAGTTACTATAGTGGAGTTAATCCTTATTTTGTAAGCTTAAGCGTGAATTTCAAGGAAATGAGTCATGCCTTATCATTTCGAAGTTATTAAAGGACTAAGCTGCGAGAATAAGCTTTTTCAGTTTTTTGTGAAATTTTCGAGATCATCAAATTGTTAGACAAGATCTTTAAAAAAACAAATAATATACAGTGTTGCCAGATTGGGATATTTACCGCCAATCGGACTATAAGCACTCTAGATTGGCGGCTGAATTTTATTGTAGGCGGCAAATAGCTGTTTGGGATATTTGGAGTTTTTAGTCATAAAAAATACTAATCTTCGTGGAATAAATCAGAGTGTTCGAATCTCCCGCGCTTGCGTTTCTCGTCGCTACTCTGAGGCCGGTTAAATGGAGCTGCGTCGGCGCGTTATCTTACGCAGACGGCTCCACCGGTCCCATTCTCATCTCAAGCTCCGCCCTCTTATCCAAGTGGGGATGAAGAAGAAGACGAAGCCATTATCATTATCAAAAATTCACCGACGCTAACAGCCACGTGCTTTTTTTATACAAATTCATATCCATTGTGATCGCAGTAATTTTCGTTATTTTTTATCTCAAATTAATTCGCAACTCATCATATAAATTATTCAATATTAAATTTAGTGATTATTTCATTAATATTTAATTTAAATAATTATCAAATAATATTATTCATCTCACCGCGTGGTTTGGTTGCCGCCAACCGCCATCTTTTTTGCAATTATATTCCCGCGTGTTACCGGGTAATAAAATATACATCTCAAGATTAAATTATCAAGTGCAGTGTAAATAGTGTAAATAATATAATAAAATATTTAAATTATTCACTCATACATAATAAATTAAATAAGTGTTAAACAATATTTATTTTAATATTAAGCACCATCTCATCCAAGTTCCCGCCAATTAAGCGTCCCAGCATCTCACTCTCCTACACTTAAATTTAAATTTAATTTTAATTAAATAATTTTAAGTGACTTTTTTCACAGAGTCTCTTCGCTTTATCACAAAAACAATGTCCTAAACTACAATTAATGAAATTTAGCTGTCATTCCTTAAATTTATGCGTTTCTAAAACTTGTAAAGAGCTACCTTCCAGCTCAGAATTTCTATTGTGGGAAAGAAAAAATTGGTTAGCCCGCTCCACCAATTGACCTACAAAGAAATGTGGAAAAAAATAAATACAAATATTCCACGCAATAACTTAATTAATTGAAAAATGACTAGCCACTTGCAGATATAAGTTTAAAGACGTCATGGCTGTCATTAGTGCCATCATAGTATATTGTGTGAGAAGGGATGAAACAAGACGATTTCAGACTAAGGTGGACTTGGCTGCCCGAGCCGTAGGCGAGCCGTACACCATATTTTTCATGATGACCTTCATTGGAATTTCAAGAGTCAGTGTCAGCAGTCAGTAACAAACAAGTTAATTTCAAGCCGATGATGCAGAGGACTATTAGAGAATGAGAAATTTTTAATTCACAGTAATTTATTAAATAGTAAATAAGATAAAAATATTATTTGCACTCATTTTTTATTAATTTCATTTGGTCAATTAAGACTGTCACTTAAAAAATTAAATGTGTATACTGAAGTAACAAGCAAACAAATGTGAGTAATAAGGCTGCAACTGAACATAAAATATAACCGACACGGGGCTGAAACAATTGTTATCTATCCCAAGGAAAGAAACCTACATGTTTCTGATCGATGTGTGAAGGTATTTGTGAATTGCGAAATCGCTCGTAGTTGTTTGCAGCATCGGCTTAACATTAGCTTGTTCTGACTGGCTGTAGAGACACTGAAACTTCAAGTTTCGATGCTGGTATCATGAAAAATAATATAAGGAAAAACAGTTTTTAAATTTAGAATTATTATATTGCTATGAAACATTCTAAGTAAAACTATATAGACAGGATTATTCATTAGATTTATGTTTAATATTTATCAAAATCTGCTAGAAGCGCCTTTAAATGAATGTAAACAACTTGGCATTATATTGTAAAACATTTATGTTAAGATATTTATGATAAAACAATTATAAACACTTATCCAAAAAATTAAAGGAACAAGAAAATTTTATAATTTTTTTAGTGATTTTTGGAAGGCTGTTTTTTCGTGAAAAATGATCGTATCGAAAAAATAAAAAAAGCAAATTGAAGCTTGAAGCTCTAGTTTAAAAATTTTTTAGCAAAATAATTTTCTGAGCCACGGTTTTTGCGAAATCATAAGAAATAGGTCGAGAAAAAATTTTTCTAAATATTTTAAATTTGTTTTTTAGGTCTACGGGGCCGGTAAATTTTTTTTTGAAAAAACCAATTCATGGCTCGTTTAAGAAATTTATTCAGCTGCAATTCACTTTTTTTTTGTTTTTCTGTTCGAAAATTTGTTGCTGAGATATCAGCCGTCAAATGGAAAAGGTTCATTTTGTCTTTGATTATCGATATCTCAGCAACTAATGGTCGCACAGTAATTTAAAGGGCAGTTTGAGAAACTTGAATAAATTCCCTACAAGATTTATTTTTGACTTTTAAAGAAAAAAAAGTTATTTTATCCTTAATGTCAATTTGAAAAACCCACAAAAAATGGCCATTTTCTGGTTTTTTAGTCACCTCATCGCTACTTTGCGAATATTGATGGAAAGGTTAATGTTGCCAGGTGTTTTTACAGCTTAATGTACCCCTAAAAACCCTGGAAATTTTCAGATTGATCCGTCGAACCGTATGTCCGGGCCGTTTGCTCAAAGTTTTACAAAACAATTAAACGAACAAGTTTTGTTCCTTAAATTGTGTAATCATTACCAAAGTGAAAAAATTAATTTTTTCGGATTTTCTTTCATTTTTGCGTTAGATATTCAGTAAATGTGAGGTAAGGAAAAAAAAAATTTTTTTATTCCAAAAAACGAGATAAAACAAGGATATTTTTACTTTTTTTTTTATGTTTTACTTGGATTTTTTTTCTTTTTTTCGTTTTTGGGATAAAAAATTTTTTTTTTTCTTACCTCACATTTACTGAATATCTAACGCAAAAATAAAAGAAAATCCGAAAAATCAATTTTTTTACTTTGAAGGTGATTACACAATTTAAGGAACAAAACTTGAACCTTTCATTGTTTCGTAAAACTTTGAGCAAACGGCCCGGACATACGGTTTGATGGATCAATCTGAAAATTTTCAGGGTTTTTGGGGGTCCATTAAGCTGTAAAAACACCTAGCAACATTATCCTTTCCATCAATATTCGCAAAGTAGCGATGAGGTGACTAAAAAACCAGAAAATGGCCATTTTTTGTGGGTTTTTCAAATTGATATTAATGATAAAAACATTTTTTTTTCTTTAAAAGTCGAAAATGGAACTTGTAGAGAGTTTATTGATGTTTCTCAAACTGCCCTTTAAATTACTGTGCGACCATTAATTGCTGAGATATCGATAATCAAAGACAAAATGAACCTTTTTCATTTGAAGGCTGATATCTCAGCAACAAATTTTCGTACAGAAAAACAAAAAAAGTTAATTGTAGCTGAATAAATTTCTTAAACGAGCCATGAATTGGTTTTTTCGAAAAAAATTTTCCCGGCCCCGTAGACCTAATAAACAAAACTAAAAAATTTAGAAAAATTTTTTCTCGATCAATTTCTTATGATTCCGCAAAAAATCGTGGCTCAGAAAATTTTTCTGCTAAAAAATCTTTAAACTAGAAATTTCAAGCTTCAATTTGCTTTTTTTATTTTTTCGATACGATCATTTTCCACGAAAATACAGCCTTCCGAAAATCACTAAAAAATTTATAAAATTTTCTTGTTCCTTTAATTTTTTGGATAAGTGTATATTTAAGTAACTCATAATATGCTCTATTTATTACATATTTATTACATAATTAATAATTTAATTGTTTTCTCAATTTTTAAGAAAAAAAAATTTAGTTAAACAGTTACGTTTTATTATCATTACAAGTTAAAATATATTACTTAATATTAGAAGTTGTATTTTTATTGCCAAAAATTATTTACAATGTAACAAAATTCAGCAATGTTTAATAATTTTTTCTAAAACGTTTTTATTAATGTTTTTAAAATTTTCTAGAAAAGAAAATTTAAATATTTAGTAAAGTTATGTCCTTTCGGTATTGGTTATTTTTGGGATAATCGAACGCCACTCATCGGCGGTTTTTGTTAAAACTTTTCTGGCAACACTCGCAATAATGTGAAATTAAAGCTAATCGTGCGAATTTTGAGATATTTTTTACGGAATTAAGTTATCATTTTCGTTTGAAAAGTTATTTAAGGATAAAGCCAGAAAATTCAATTTTATGAAAATTAAAAAAAATTTTAAACGCCCACAACTTCCAAACTAATCGAACGATTGGGCTTATCATCG
>OZ024706.1:18869443-18940167 GCA_964016945.1 Microplitis deprimator | reverse complement strand
AGGGTTTTCTGGCGGAACCTCGTAACTCGATTTCCGACGATTTTGAGTTTTTGTCGGAAAAGTAATCGGTAAATGCCCTTGCATAATTTAATAAAGTTGTAAATAAAAATATTCGATGGTTTTTTTTTTATTTAACAAACTGCAATCACGTATCTCAACTAGTGAAACCATGTCATACGCAACCTCGTATCTCAAAAATATCAGATAGCGCACAACTAAATTTGCTCGTAGCAATGTGATTCAGCTCGTTGTTGTATATAAAAGTTTTAATATTTAGTTAGTTGAATTATCAATCAGAATGAAAAAACGACAGTGAAACAATATACTTTTTCATTGTCGTTACAGGAAACAATATCACGGTGGGTAATAAACATAATTAAATATGAATTCTCACCTAGCACTATCATGGTCATGGCCTAGAAGTGTGGCTCCACATATTTTTCGAAGTACCAAGTGCTTACACCTTAAAGATCTATAATTAAACTTTTTCCGCGTGTTCAGCTACACGGCAGATTAAATTTTCTGTATGAGTTTCTGTCTCTAACACTAGATATCTATCTGAACCTTGCAGTTGAAAGGTGCAAAAATGATAGAAATAACACAAAATCATGCAAATTTCCAAAAAAATTTTCAAAACTAAATTTTTCTAATAAATATAAGTAATTTCATATAATACCGTACGATGGAAGGTGGCGATAGAAAGGTCTATCTGAAAGTTACAAATAATTTTTGAACTTGTAATAGTGAAAATCAGCATATTTATGTCATTTCAGTATTTTTAATTTATACAACAGCTCACATAACATTTTGTTGAAGGTAGTTTGAATGTTATCTGCCTCCCTTTGCTAGTATAGTGTCTGACTGAAGCCCATACCACTGTTTTACGCTGGCGCGTACTAGTAAGAGATGTAGTCTCACGCAAGAGTGCGTTAACATAGCCTTACTGACGAGTCCGTTAACCTACTTAGGACGAAACTACAAACATTATGGAAAAGAGGCATATACCTTAAGTTTTAGTGGTTGACTTAAGAGTCAATACATAGAATGATAAGAAAAATATGTCAAATAGTGCAGTGTAGCACGCAACTGAAAAATAATGAACTAAACAGCTAAATCAAGCATAATTTATATCTTTGGTATACACTTATAACTTACTGTGGCTTACATAACACCTAATTAAACACAGGTATCTTCAATCCGCCCACAAACGCTAAAGAATGAAACTTGATTCATAGCGATTTGTCCATTCTTGGATTTTCGCTTGATATAAACAGGTGGAGCCCCGATTGTAGACCATTACCTCAAAAATATCCATATGAGAATCCAGCGTAGATTCCTAATCGGGTTCGACGAAATCCACAACATACCAAATCCATATGGAAAATCTAGTATGGATTCCCATGTGGATTTTTACGTCGCTTCCTCATTGAACTCTGATGCACCATGTCGAAGTCCATATTGAAATACTGTATGGGTTAGGAATTAGAAAAATTTACATGAAACGTCACGTTATCGATAGAAAATGGTTATTGATGCAAATATCATAAACGGCGTATGTGTTTTCATATACTTTCCTGGAGTAAATGCCTTTGTACGATTCGTAATTTAGTGTTATATGAAAATTATTCGTAATTTCTATAAAGATGTAATACTTCTTGAGATAATTAATGAATCAATAACTTATTACAAATACTGATATAAAGAGCATCAATGGCTCAATTTTTCGTTGAAAGATTTCCTGCCAATAGAATACTAATCTGTTCATTTATTCATATACGCGTAGCAATAAACAATAGACATAAAAATCCAGATAAGCCGGATTCTATAGAAATTACTTAGATAGAAACCCAAATTCCTATGCCAATTTTCTACATAAGTATTCAGATGCTCACAATTTCTCTTATCAGAAATCTAGTGTAACAATCGATTTATATAAATTGCGATTTAATCAACCAAATTAACACTTTTTATTATATTTTTTCATTTCTGTAAACAAGAAGTACTCGACTACGCCCAACTCTGCGGTGATAAATTTACCTTTCTCAGGTATCTATGTAAGTGCATGCACGATGACCATGAGCAGGCAAAGATCGACAGAAGGAACAATATTGTATATACCTGTATCACTCTCTCTGCCATCTTTTCTCAAACCAACTATGATACCTAAGAGTATACTCATCTTGCATCCACACATACCTGCGTACTTCTTGTGACAATATACTTACAAGAGAGTGTGTGTGTGAGCATAGTACCCAATAGATGACCGAAGTAATGATGAAATCACCGTCTAAGTTATCAGGGACGCGTGCACAGGTACACTGGGCCTCTAACGATTCAGCAGTGAACTAAATTTCACGAGCTAAATGATTTACCTTACTTATAACCTAAATTCAATATCTCGAGTTATATTTCTATTTCCAAACCTCTGAAATATTTACTAATAACACAGATTGCTCAACATGTTTACTTACTTGTTTGTCACATAGAATGACCTCCGAATGCTGAATATATCCACATCATATTTTTGACTATTTTTCTCTTGGGACAAATCTTGACTCCCTATTACCAATGTTAGACCTACAGCGTAGATTACTTATTTGTTTTTCACACAAGATGACCTCCGAACCCGGAACACTTACGCATCATTTTGTTTTTGACCATTTTGAGACGTATTTTGATTCCCTAAACCCGGAAAATATTGCTACAACGTGGATTACTCATTTGTTTCTGACGCCCTATTAGATCATCACATCGATGAGCCAGACCAGGAAATCAACAGGAACCATACGATTCCCCCAATCAATCCTAGGGTATATAAACTGCTGAAAATCTAACGAAGTCAGTCAATCGCTAATCTGTCGTAATCTCTGCTGGTCTTCGGTCTGGAAATTCTACCAGTCTAAAGTAAGATTAGTTCCAAACGGCTATGTCCGATTCGTACCGCGAATCAGAGTCTGAAATTTTAATCGTTGTCCACGTTACGGTCCACCGCCAAGGCAATTGGACTCCTTGGCCAAATACCTAAATTTCAAAGCTCGCAAAAATCTCGGTTGATTCGACTCACTCAAATCAGGATCATCGGTCTCGTGACGGTCTACAACCTAGGAATCCAGACTCCTAGACCGAAATCCTTATTCAAATAAAATATTAACATTCGTGCTCGATAGATAGGGGAGTGTATCCGCTTGGCACCCCAGTAGCTCCGAGTCCGAATAGTAAATCTAATTACCCTAAAATAAAATCACGAAGCCACAGTGCCGTGTCCCAGCGTAATTGAAAATAAAAATTATAATTGTGCAATCCGCAATCATAAATTCAAATTGGTGAACTGTGAGAGAGTGTGATCAGCAAAATCGCAAACCACTTCAAGCTGAGTGATAAGTCTAATTATATATTGTTGGTGCTAAAATACATCAAATGTAAAACAATATTATTATTTCATATAAGAATATAAATTCTTTTCCTTTTTAAAAAAAAACATCTTTCTCTTATTTAAACCTCTTACTCTGATATTCATAAGTCAACGGGTACAGAAAGAGACAGACGTCAAGAACAGGGACTTCTCGAGGGCCCATATTAACCTACCTGCTTTCCTTTCGCTTTAATATCCCGGTCCTATCCTAAAGCCACGTAGGTCAACAGTCGAGATAGTCTATCGTACTTCCGCTCGGTACGAAATAGACTTATATAGTATCTAAGAATATTACCAGATATTTAACATTCTCACACTAGCCACGTGACGGTCCTGCTAGGCTCCTTGGTTGTGTTATAGAATAAATATTTTAGATAATTGCTTTTGCTAAATAATTGATTAATAAAAACCCTTCGCCCGTCGCCTTCACTCTCTCCGATCGTGACACTAGATACCTATGATTTCCTACGTAGATTCTTATATAAATCCATACACTCCTATATTAATTCCTATGGATTCTTACTTAAATCCGTACTTTCCTATATGGATTTCTATGGATTCCTATGCAATCCCTCGAGGATTTTTTTCTTAGGGTAGTCAAATGAGCAAGGACCTTTTTCTTTAAAACCTTCGATACCCAAAGATTATAATACTTTTTATGATAATTTAAAATACATCCGTGAAAAATAAACGTACGTTTTCCTGTAACAGGTAATATTATCTATAAGCGGTGTTGAAATATAATATTTTATATTTGTTTGATTTCATAATTTTATTTGAAATGATGAGAAGTATTATTGATACTACGTGATACTACGATAGATAATAGATAGATAATAAATTTTATTCGACCATGAGATCTTGATCTCCTGTAGCGGTTCAAAAAAAAGATATTTACATTAGTTTTGCATATATAATTACAATATTTGATCATATAAAACAAAGATAATTATTATAATAAAGGTGAAACTAAAGATAATATAATCCTAGAGATAATATAATCTTCAAAATAATCGTAAAAATAAGTTCCATCATCAAGTGCATCTCGATTCGAGCTTTCTAGTTCAAAAAAATAATTATATACAGCACAACGAAATTCGATAAATATAGGGAGAAATGTAAGGCTCGAAGGAAGTGTGTTCTAAACATGAATCGCAGATACAATAAATGATTTATCATAAAAAGCAAGATGACTGATAGGTAGACGTAAATAGTCCTGCCTTACATCTCCCCTACGTAGCATGGGCTGCAGAAAGACTAATTCATTATCAAATAATTGACCCTGATTCATGTATATTGCTTTAAATAATAAGCAAGATAGAACGAAATGTCTTCTAGTTTTCAGAGTTATCCAACCTAGTCTGCGATAATATGGTGTAATGTGCTCAAATCTACTAACTTTAAAAATGAAACGAACGCAAGCGTTAAGCTTTCTTTGTAATTTACATTGTTGATTTTGAGTAATATTAGTGTAGATTGCAGCACAGTAATCAAATATTTGGAAGGTCAATGTCGTAACAAGTTTAATTTTAATATCTTCACTAAAAAATTCATTATTCATTTTCAACTGTGCTAGAGTTCTCATGCTGCGCTTACAAACATCATTTATTCGTTCATTCCACGATAAAGTATTTTCAAGAATTACTCCTAGATATTTTACCGAATTCACAAATTCAATTACAGTACCACTAACAATAATGTTGTTACATAGCATACATTCATTACTATTGACATTATACGAGTTACCAAAAATTACAGCCTTTGTTTTCGCAGCATTTAGTTTAAGATCATTTTTATCACACCAACTACAAATTACTTGAATTATATTATTAAGCTCACTAACACAATCATTAATATCAGCAGTATTACAGGATAAATAAAGAACAAGATCATCCGCGTAGAATAAGTATTTGCAGTTAAGTAATTTTCCAAGATCAGAAACGTATAGAGAATACAATAAAGGCCCAAGTACACTATCTTGAGGAATACCTCTTAGTATTGTTCTCCGTAGTAATGTTGTGTCCTTATTATTATCACGAACTGATTGTCTTCTTTGATCAAGGTAAGACCAAATCCACAGAATAGACGCTTCAGAGAAACCCATATTCCTTAATTTATTCAGTAATTTAATATGACTAACAGAGTCAAACGCCTTACTGAAATCAAAGAAGACTGCAATTGTGATTTTTGAGTGAACAACTGCGAAACGAATATCATCGATTAGTTTAATAATCGCTGTTTGAGTATTCATACTCTCTCTAAAAGCTGTTTGGTATTTATCAATGTAATCATTGTCAACAACATATTTCAGAATTTGTTCGTATACACATCGCTCGAGTGCTTTTGATAACGTACATAAAATAGATATTGGTTGATAATCCGAAAATTGTGATGGATCACGTATTTTTGCGAAAAGTACTACATATGATTTTTTCCATAAATCCGGAAATTTACAAGTTGACAAAGATAAATTAAATAAAAATGTGAAGATATTTAAAAAGTACGGTAACAAAATTTTATAGCTTTTTATCGAAAATCCATCTGGGCCGATCGAGTTAGAGCTAATTCTCATTATTGATTTTTTAACCGTTTCATTACTAATATCTTTAAAATTGAATTGCGACCTCAAATTATTATGTAAAATATTATACGAGTTATTTTGCATATTGGTAGCAAATAAATCATTATAATTATTATTATCATTATCATTTGTGACATTGATTTGAGCACATTTTATAAAATAATCATTTACTTCGTTAATATCAATATTTAATGCACGTTCATTTTCCCGATTTTTAATGAGTCCTAGATTTCTAAAGTCATTCCACAAAGATCGCGAGTTATGTTCACTTGAAAATCTTCTTTCCAAGTAATTCTTTTTTTCCTCTGTAATTCGTTTTTTAATCAGTCTACGTACATTTGAGAATTCTGTATACGCAAATCCCGTCCTTTTGAATATTCTGTATAGTTTGCTTCGACGTCGTTGAAGTTCCTTAATTTAATCAGTAATCCAAGATGCTGGTGGACGTTTAATCAATTTTGATTTGATAGGAGCGACTTTATTTAAGACATCATCCATTAATGTATGAATATAATCATTCATCAAATCGACAGAATCAAAGTTATCCATAATCGTAATATCAATATTATCACACATCCTTCGTAAGACCGATTCATCAATATTGCTCCAATTTCTGTATTGTATCATACGTTGCGTTTGTTTCCGCACATGGTAGTTATATTTAATTGATATCAGGTCATGTCCCGATAAAAAGGGTTCCATCGACTGTTCTGATAGATAACTTGTGCTGGATCACTTACCATACACATATTAAGCCAAGTATCAGAAAAAGCTGTATGATGAGTTGTTTGATACGGTATTAAATGTAGTCCAAGGCCATCACAAAATCGCCGCAGCTCCCTAGATTTATAATCGTTGTCACATAAGCTTGCATTGAAATCACTTAATAGTATGACATTTTTATAATGGGGCATTACATCTTCAAGTTCTGACTCAAGTATATTCAAGTGACCAGTATTTAGAGGACGATATACAACCCCCATTAAAATTTTATGTCGAACAGCAGACCAGACTTCAATAAGCAGATATTCAGGATGCTTAGGTAGTAAATTTTCTGATGACACAAGATACCGTGATGACAAGGTATTTCTCACATATATTGCAACGCCACCGCCAATTCTACCTCTGTCATTTCTGTACAAAGTATATGACGGCAAATGAAACTGTTGATCTGATGCATTTTCCGAAAGCCAAGTTTCGGAAATATTGATGACATCATAGTAATGATCCGGATGAAGATGGACTCGTTGAAGATATTGTTGACGCTGGAACTATAGCTGGTTAGTCTAGCTGACTACTGATATAATCTAGTCCTGTAGATGGTAAAAGTTGTAACGGTGGCTTATCACTTGCAATCCTTACAATATAAGCTATAATGCGTTGTCATAATCAATAAATAATAGCAATAGTAAGTTTAATAATAATATTGTTATTTGATTGAGAATAATTGATAAGTTGATGATATATTCCTGAATAAAATAATCCAAAAAGCTTATTTATGTCTGTGCTTTCATTTCTATTAAGAATACCGCGAACGTATGTTACATTTTTCAGCAATTTTTCGGTGTAGCAAACACGAATCTCATAAAATGAGCAAAAAAATAATAATTAAATTCATTTAATATTACAGCTGTCTTGGAAATTTGTAGGAAGTATGATTACTTTGTAGATCTGTAAAAAGAATTCATAAAAAAAAAGCCAAAAGTTAATCATAAAACGTTTTTTGTCTCTCCTGAAAAGTACTAGTTTTTGAGATACGACGTTGCGTCAAAAAACTCTCGATATTCATACATACATATATATACATATAAACTTATGACTGAATGCTATTTTTTAACTCTACTAGGTAAAATAAGATATATGGTGGCAAAATTTTTTGATTATTTGATCATGAGACCCATTGCAATAGTCCGATTTCTAAAGAAATCTACCTAAAAATCTAGATCTAAATTTACCTACAACTGTTTCCGTAAACCAAAACAAGAATGCGAAGAAATCAGTGAGGCATGCTATAAAAAATACCTTGCTCAAATGGAAAACTTAATAAAGTTGCACTTTGGTAAATTTTGGAACTTTATCAAAAATAAAAGGAGAAGTGATACGGCCATTCCATCATCAATGGCCTGGAAGGAAATAATGGCTAACCACAGGAATGGAGTCAGCAAATTAATTGCATCGTTCTTGAAAAGTATCTATAAAAGTAACGCTGACATCACCTCAACGCCTAGAAATCTGAACAATTAATTTCAGTCTAACCAGGATGACAACCTCTCAGAGCTAAATGTTAAATACGAAGATGTGCTAAATTAACTGCGGAAACTTGCTTCGAAAAAAAGGCGCTGGACCTGACGGGATACCCAATCTATTCTTTAGAAACTGTGCTCTAGATCTTACTGAACCAATCATTCACATATTTGGTAATTTCCTAGAATCGGAAATATTCCCAACAGCCTGGACAACGTCTTTTATATATCTGATACACAAGGCAGGTTCTAGATATGACGTGACTATTTACAGACGTGTCTGCATTTAGTCTTCAATATCTAACCTATTTGAGAAAATTGTTCTGTCACAAATAACTTCTGCATTTCGAAATATCATATAAACAAAGTAACACGGCTTCATCGGTGGTAGATCCACCACCACAAACCTCTACCTGTGCATCAAATATCTCTTGAATGCAATCTGAAGTAGGGCACGATTGTCCATGCAGCATATACGGATTTCAGCAAGACTTCCGACATGGTTGACCATGAGATATTAATCATTAAACTAAGCCGATATGGTGTGTTACGTTAGGGTTTACGTACAAACTCTATGTGAGGTGCTTATATACAGCTTCTCGTGAGTCTGACCCTACTAGCTCAGATTGAGACTCGACTTTATGAATTTTTACCTGAACTGGCGTTACAATTTAAACTAATATTAGTACTTAGCCTAAATTGGAGTTCGGTGAGCGTTCTAGATGTCCTCGAACTGGCTTCTGTGGTGGTCCTCCAGGATACCTCTTTTGGAACCGTGATATATGCCTTCAGCAGCGGTTTCGCGTACACTTAATTGTATGAGTTGGTTAAGAAACACAGGTGAATTCACTCAAACACTGGTTTAATGTTAATAGAATAAACATTTATTCAACTAATGTTATTCAATTTGCCGCAACACACGCACACTGGTTGCAAATATTTGGTATTAATCGACTGTGCTCTCATTACCATAAAAATGTTACTGTAACTAATTGTACAGGACCTTTATCAATTCACTAATTAACATCCTGATTTGACCCGATAATTGTCTAATAGTAAATGATTGTTGTATTAATTAACTAAGTGTAATTCATACACTGAATAATAGACTGAATTAACTAAATGTAACTCAATATAATGTCTGGTAATTACTGACTATATCTGGTACGAGACTAAATGCTCTCAAATGCAAGCAACAAGTTACAAGACTACGTGCTTTTAAAGTAACTGATAGTAACTACTAGTATTAGACCTAGTTAGCAAAGACGATAAAAGTGCGTATGCATGCCCTTTTATAGCCTTCGCGCCAAACTTCATCACATGACAATTACTACCCCGAATCATTCCGGAGGCGCACGATCCCACAGGTCTTAGGTGAATTATTTAATGGGTTCCGATCATATTTATCAGGCAGGCTACTATGAGTACGAGTAAATATCTTCATCTCAGCTGAGTATGAGGTTACCTCTGGTGTCCTACAAAGATCGCACTTAGGACTAATTCTTGTTACCATATTAATTGATGATATTAGAGATTAATTTAAATCAGAGTACCAACTCTATGCCGATGATCTTAAAATCTTTAAAAAAATAAACGGTGTTGATGATGTCAATACTCTTCAAAAGGATATCGATTCACTTAACAAATAGTGTCTAGTGAATAAACTTAATTGCAACATAAATAAATGTATGGTAATGTCGTTCTCACATTGAATTAACAAGCTACCAGCTATATATCATTTCAATCAACATCAACTTATGGAAGTAACTTCGGTAAGAGACCTGGGTGTTACTGTAGATAACAAACTGAACTTCACGAAGCACATAGATAAAATAACATCACAAGCCTTCAGTATATTAGGATTCATACTCAGGTCAGGGTAAAAATTCAAGGATGTCTATACGTTAATACGTCTTTTAACATCATTGGTCCGACCAATCCTTGAACATCGTACGACCATATTCACCTCATATTCACGTCCTGATTGAGAAGGTAGAAAAAATACACAGGAAATTTTGTAAATGTGTGTCGTATTATATGCACACCCGGGAAGTAAATTTGAATACAGATAACGTATAGCGTCGATTTAGGATCGGCAGCCTCCTAAGTCGACGATAGGTCACTGATTTAATATTTTACAACAGGGCTATGCTATTTCTCTGGTCGTCCTTACTAAGGACACCACTGAAAGTAATACGGCTTCCCAGAGCCGGATCTTGAATCGTCAAGGTCGGTGTAATCTTATTAATTGTAAGAAAAGGAAGAGGAAGGATAATTTATAAATAAATTAGATTTATTTAATTTTACACTTTTAATCTTTTTATTTATGTAACCTTTTATTTTAACCTTATAAACCTCTTATCACTTAGAAACCTTATATACCTTGTGAACCTTATATGTCAACTACCTTTGACGATTTTATCTAAACTTTAATTAGGCCAACTACCTTTGGTAATTCACCTTGAACTGCACCAACTACCTTTGACAACTTCACACACACACAGACGCAACTTATTAGACCTTACTAAGCCGACTACTTTTGGCAATTATTTTAAAATCAACTTATTATAAGCCAAATACCTCTAGCATTTTCTTTAACTATCAATTTGAAATTGCTTTACCTTCGTGAAACATTAATGTACTATCCTCAAAATAATTGATTATTATGACCGATTACACGCACACACTTACTCTAGTCCCTTGGACTTATTTCACACACGCACTGAATTTAAAATGGCATCCTGCCCCTAACTAATTTCCCGCCGCGACTTACGATAAATAAATTAATTGATTTAAAGATTTAAAATAATTATTAATTAATTCATTATTACATTTTCTTCAATTCTCATTATTCCTTTTTATATTTTCCCTGTTACTTTTTCAATTAATTAGTATATCTAAATACTCGAAGACTTCGTGCTTCGCTATATCACTACCATTTTCACCCAAACATGATTTGACACAAAGTTCCTCTATTCAGTGCCTCAATATGCATGCTTTCCTAAGTGATATCTTTCTCTCCAGGTACTTTTATACTCACAGAATTTCTTCATCTTTATTGTAGTTTTTTAATTATCTACGATTACTTATTAATTCAATTTATTTATGACTTATTTTATTAATTTGAATTCTTTTCCGGTGACCCTGACCGCGAGACTTTTATGAATTTTTATCGAGACAATTTATTAATTTTATTCCAAATCTTATTTTATTTTATTAATTAATTAACGACTAGAATTCTGACTAGATTAATAATGGTTCCGGCACGTGATTTCTACGATCTGCCTGGAAACTTCTAGAAAATTTCCGGAAACCTGTCTGAAAATATCTTCTACATAGTGGCTCCAGCAACCTGCCTGGAGTTAATTAATTAATTTTTAGGTATAATAATTCCGGTTTAATTGAATTAATTCTAATTTACTAATTAAATTATTTCGAACACTTAATTTAGACGCGATGAAACCTAACGTACGACTACGTATTTAATAAATTTTTCCGGTTTCCTGCATGGAATAAATTAATAAATACCTTTACAAAAATCTCCTCTAAATCCTTTCCTCGTCGTGATACTCGTCGTGTATCTAGTCCTGGTTTCGTCCAGTTTGTCTCGTTCTGTCTCGTTTCCACTCTCTAGACTCTCTCTCACTCGTTCTAACCCTCGTTCTCTCCTTCAACTTGTTATTCAGACGCATCAATAATATTTCCAAAAGTGCCGGCTACCTGCCTGATATCTTTTATAATTTTGGATTTAATTATCACTTGATTCCGCAATAGAAAATCAAGTCACAAATGGATAATTACCTGATATAATTTGCAACGTCTGAATACTCGCGTCTCCTGAGTTGTTGGCTCTTTCTTCTTTAATCGACCTCTGTCAAGTCCAGTCGTTTCGGTAACTAATGTGGCGTTCCGCTTCCGTCTTCCGCTTTTACTAATTTACTCCCGCGTGAATTCGGACATCTTCGGAATTCGGCCACTCTCACTTATCGCTAAGTGTGATTGACGGATGGGCACTTTCAATTTTCACTTCCGGAAGACTAGTCGCACCCTACCCCGGATAACTCTGGAGTGGTATTTGCAGCATTATTAACAGTTCACATAATAGATTTTATTTTGATTTAAATACAACGCGGTAAATCAAAATTACCCCGTCACAATTTTTTTATAAAATCATCAACGGTCAAATTGACTCACCTCAGATACGTGAACAGTTTCAGCTTATATATCCAAAGTGAGGTTTTAGATATCATAGACTGTTGAGCATAACAGAAACATCAAAAAGTTACAAGTACCACAAGCCAAGGAACCGAATAGCTAACCTAGTCAACGAATACTGATCGGATATCAACTTCCTCGATGATTCTTTATCATCTTTTACATCAAGGGTCAAAGAAACAATACTAATCAACTTATACCAATATAATATCACCATTATCTATCTGTTATTAATTTTTACTTATTATTCATTTTTTTTTATTTTTCTTTTTTTTTTGCAGCGTAATTCTTAAATTTTTAGTCATTAATTATGAATTATTTCTATATGCCCGTGGAAAATAAATCGTATATGGCCCAATATGTGCTTCATGTATGGCCATATATGGAAATTGGCCAGACATAACCATATATGACTAGATATATCCATATATGGCCATACATGACCGTGTATGATCATACATGACCGTGTATGGCCATATATGACCTAACGTCACCATTTATATAGTGTTCAGGTATGAGCATGTATTACCATACATGGCTTGATATGGTCATATATGACTATGTATAAATATTTTAACTAAATTAAAAAGAAAAGATTTAAAAAAAATTTCTTTTTTTTATTATTTTGGTGACGCAGAGATTATCAAATGTGCGAATGATTGCATTCCAAATCGAATTAGAAATTGTTAATTCAGGGAAAAAACGCTTGACTTATTAATGACAGCACGCGCTTGAGTAGGATTCGAACCCGATACCTTTTGCATGAAAGACCGATGCTTCAACGACTAGGCTATGCAACCGCCAGAAACAACTGAGTTTATTTGAGATACGTAAAATTGAAAGAATATATTGTCTTTTCAGAAAGCAGACTGAGATTATCAATCCGCTATTAGTAATATCAATGATACGTTGCCGTAATATTTTATTGATTAAAATAAATTAATTATTTTTGATGAAGTAATTTTATGCGATGTAACCGAAATCGGTTACGATAAGAGAGTCACCGTGGCTAGCGGGTAGTCAAAACAGATGACGATGCATGAGACCCGGGCCACGACGATTTTTTCACAGGGAACCTGAGACGCAGTGTCAACATTTTGTAAACTATGATGGCTTATTTATATTTTTATAATGACAAAATAGTCAGTCTTCAGAGAGAGCTCCTGGAGCTTGAACCTCTGCTCTCCATAAGTAATTAATAAATTACAATCAATCTGTAAATTACTTCGACCTGATTTTGGGCTGCCAGTAGGCAGCCCAATACTCTATGACTTCACGCTGATACCGACTGCTCAATAATTTATCCGTCCTGGGCACTGCCACCGGCTGTCCAGGATTATCCAAATCCCGCATCCTCTTAAGTAATATGGAGACCGTGTCGCAAACATATTTTAAAATCGCGAAAATTAAATAAAATAATCAACAACCACGGCCCACCGGGGGTCCATCGATACTCCAATGAGGCCAAACCTGGACATTAATAGACAATTGAATATTTAAAAATATTTTAATTAATATTGGAAATTTTCCAAAATGTAACAACAAAAAAATTTCTAATTTTTTTTTTGCTCTAAAACATCCTGTATATAAGTAATTGTGATAGTCAGCTCAAATTTATTAAAAAAATCTGCATGTCTACATATAACCATTTATGTCCATGCATTGCCATATATTGCTATAAATATAGTGTGCTATCATTTATAATAAACACAACTGCGCATTAGGAGTATGCGAATAGTTCGAACTTACGAACTATTTATTTTGCATCGAATCAAGCTATTCATATTTGAAAATCATTTGGAACTTTTAGATATTATGTGCATCCTACATTTTTTTTGAATGATTAGTATTATCAGCAATTGACACATTTTACTTAATAGTAGATCAGCTGATATCTCATCCGTGAAATTTTGAAGATATTGATCGACCTTTGATAATTTATATTTTGACTTTAATTTTGAGCAATTCGATTTCCCATTTATGTACCATGGGAAATTTTATTTTTCGGTTTCAACTTGATTTTTTTTCATTTAAAGAAAATTTTTAGTAGATTTTATAAAAATCTAACTGTTGTATTGGTCCTCATGACGCGACTTTACAAAAATTTTAACATTTTCTATATATTTTAGTCACGTAGGTTCCAAAAATACTACTGGTGAAAAAATTTATATATATATATATATATATATATATATATATATATATATACGACATGACGCGTGGTTTTCCCACGATAGCGTCTACAATTCTACACCGATCTTGATGAAATTTTTTACATAAATTCTTTAGCATAAGAGCTCGGTTCAGTTCGAAGATGAGCTAAATCAGCCAAAAAGTTTAGAAGTTATAGTCGATTAAAAATTTTTTAATTTTTGAAAAAATTCAACTTTTCTCGATTAATCTTTAAATAACTTTTGATCCTAAAGAGATCATCTTTTTTTGATGATTGATTCTTTAAGTTCATTCGATTAGCTTTACTCTATGCGATGATGTTTACTCTTTGGATCTTTTCTAATTCTTTGATCAACTTCAAAATTTTCAGAAACGTAGAAAAAAAAATTTTTTTTCGCTTTCTCATTTAATAACTCTTAAGTAATACATAATTGTTGAATCTCGTTAACAGTTTTATGTAGCTCATCAAATAAGCTTCATTTTTCAGTACTATACTTTTGTATTCAACAAAAGTTATCTATTTATTTATTGTAATTTATTAGTAGATTTTATAGAAATCTAACTATTGTATTGGTCTCCATGACGCATTTTTTCAAAAATTTTATCATTTTTTCCATCTATTTATTAAAATTATTGAAATATAGCTACGGCATTAGTGCTTCTCCTTTTTATTTAATTCATGAAACTGTTTGAATTCACATTATCGCTGTGTAACACTTTTAAAATGAAAACATTTTAATTCAAGCGGCTATATTCAACTTAACTGTGCTGAAAGTATATAAATAATATGATTGATTAATAACACGAATAATATTAATCATGATAATAGTACGATAGTACGAATCATATAGCTATTTGACATATTTACATAATTTTATTCTATGTAATGTATTTTTTACCGTACCTTATCAGGATTTGTCGGTACCTTCATTTGAAAGGTTCAAATAACGAAATAATGAGAAATCTACTTCCATTTTGGCTGCCGAATGGCCATTTTTTGAAACGAAGCATCATAAAGCTTTTGTAGGGCATAAAATTTGCCACAAATATGTTTATGAGAGCCAAGGGGGTACGAGCAATAATACTTGAGTTACAGAGCTTGAATATTAATTATAATTGACATAAAATCGCCTAAAATTCAGAATTCATTAGTTTTACGCAACAAATTTAAACAAATGTTTTGTATATAGTTCACATATGACGATATATAATTCATCAATTATGCGCATACATGATCATATATAGTCATACATAACTATGTATGGCCATATATAGCCATGCATAACTTTATTAAAACAGTGGTATGCCCATGTATGGCTGTATATGCTATATATATGAACTGTATATGCCCTTGTATAAACTATATAGGGTCATGCATGTCCATATATGTTTTAATTTTCACGGGCAATTAATTAATTAATGTAACGGGACTGAAGTCCACCTCTGTTTTACTGAAGGCCTTTCCACGCCTATTATGGGCATACACGCGCTGCGTAAATCCTCATATCGTGTAACATAATATTATTGAAGCGAAATATTGAGCAAGCTCATTATTGTCAATACTGTAGGATTAAAGATCCTTTGCGTGTGGGTGCCAAACCATAAGCTACTACGAGTCCAACCCAAATGAATCTTAAGCATTCAGTTTTCGTCATACCGGCATGGAAGGATTTACACATAGTACCAATTTGATGTATGGGTTGACATACTACAGTTGGTTGACGAGGGACGTGGCTGCTTCCTCTGCCTTCCTGAAAAGACACCCAGTTTGTTTTCATTCATTCATTCATACGTCAACACATTCTCACAAACACCTAACTTCGAGACTGATACCCGAAGAGTGAAGAGTCCTCACAAATCGCAAATGAGTTCTATACACTCATGCCCAAGCACTACGACAACATTTCGGTGGATGCCAGTTAAACCGTGATTAGTAGTCTTCTCCTCATTCTTCTCGGTGTCGGAACTGGCTGCAAAGTTTTTCACCTAGACTATCTTTGCTGAAACCATAAATAACTTTAAGGGAATTAGGGGATGAGACGAGAAACCGACCGATTTGTGGACACTCCGCAACCCATCCTTCTATGCTCTGGAGCACTGCACGCTGAGGCTTGAAAGCTCATTTTACGAGTAAGTGCTGAACAGTATCTCTCCCTTTGTTGCATCGGGGGCATTTGCGATGTTTTGCGAGACCGTACTTGAAGAGGCTATCCTTGAAACAGCCGTGACTGGTTAAAACCTGGGTAAGCCAGATAGTAAGGCTAATGTATTTGTTCGCTTGAAATTTAAAAACGTCAGGAAAGAAGTTGAATGTCATTAATCTTTGAATTATTTCTGTACTTAAAATATATTACACAGGTCCACAAAAAAAGTGGTGTGTGTTGGGTGTCAGACTATGATTCTTTCGCATTTTTTTACCCGCTAAGTACGAACTCGAAGTCAGAATTGGGTGTCAAACTGCAAATATTTGAGAAAAACCGAAAAAAAACACAATGTAGTATTTTTTTCTGTATGACGATTATGTTTCTATGAATTTTATCCTTTTCTGGCCCTTTTGTCTTCAGATGCTCTTTGCAGTAGGTTTCTGCGGCGCTTTTTTCCTGTCTTTCGAGTTTTCCGTTGCAGCATCCAACACACTGTCCCTAAAATCGCTGTTCAAATCCCTTCAGATCTTGGTGAAATCTTTCTCCATGCTCTTCTCTAAAGTCTCCATTATTCTCCGAAAATTGGATGAGATAAGAATGAAGAAAATGTGTTCAAATCTCCTGCGCTCTCATCACCGCCTCTCACGGCTGATACATTATTGACAGTCCAGTCGATCAGTAACCGAGAATAAGCGGCTCCACTAGTCTCATTCTCAGCGCAAAGACTGCTTGAGTGGGGATGAAGAAGACAAAAGCTCCGTCTCACTCGCTCTCTTTCACTCTCATAGCTATCAAGTATTCCTTTAAGACGCCTCGTGTTTTTATCTAATCGCTTATAAATTGATAAATCAAGTGTGCTCTTATCTAACAGAAAGTTAATTTTTGTGTATAATAGTTCAAAGTAATTATTGCATCTCAGATTTTGCTTTCAGAAGTGTATTCAAAGAGTTATTTAACCGATCTGAAATTCATTAGTTATCACTGCGTGTACCGGCATTGACCTCGCATCGACGCCATTTTGGCTACGTGGTGCTCGTGATGATAATTAGATAAAACAAATAGTAATAATAATAAATTCAGTACAATTCTCATCACGAGTAATCTCATTAAATATAAATAGTGTAAATAAATAATTTATTGTGGTTATTTACTATATTTCAAGTGTAAAATAAATTTATTACACCCAACTAATTCACACATATCAGTATCCTCTCATCCACTCAATATTGCTCTTATTTAATTAACCCTTTAATGTTCTGGAAGCTCAATAAATCTCAGTGTGAGCGAAACGGGGATAGCGCCAATCAGAACGCAGTATTCACTTGTGTAAGTGAGTTATGATTGTGTTAGTCTAACCGCGAGGTTCCCTCTCTCTGTTTTTTAGTTCGGCGCACGTGTCGCGCCAGTGCCGTAGCTAACTTGTTTATAATATACATGACAACTTTTCTGTTCCCCTTTGATAGTTACACAAATTACGGCATTGGCGTCCATCGCCTCAGCGCTTTTTACTCTTCCAGCTTTTAAATCAAAATTGTGGTAGGGTTTCAAGGCCAAACATTATAGGGTTAAACATTTTATGGTCCTTCGAGCCGGATCGTGTGAATTGGTTTAATAATTTTATTTCAATAACGTTTTCAGTGTCACGAGAGTGAAGTTTTGAAGTGCATAAATTTCACTTCAACACAGGTGCATTACGGAGTACCCTGGAGTGGTACTGCACTTGTGGAAAATCATTAAGGGACACCACTGTGCGAATTGATTATCGTGAAGTATTTAGTGTACAAAATTAACTCTCATCGACCATCGCATCACCTGGAAACTGCGCCTTTCACCTGCTTCCGATTTGCAGCCGTTTCCAGTATCTCCTCACAGAGCAGCAGCTCATTGTCAGTTTGTTCCGTATCTCATTAATATTCTCAGGCTAAATTGAGCACTTTATTTTTGTTTGTGTCTCTCATTTGTTTTTTTGCAGACATGGCTACCGTTGCCAACAAAAATACCCTGCAGCAGAGCCGCATCTCAATATTCACCTCAGTTGCCGCATCTGCGGAAGCGTTATTGACACCCTGTCTTTACGATCAGCCAACGCGAAGTTGGACCTATTATCTCATCATTGGAGCTGCTCTCATCGAAAACGGACGTCACGGTGGAGAATAAATACTTTACTGACGGTTCCTTTAAAAAGGCGCTCAAACTGTTCCGATGAGCGCAGAACGCTCTCCTGCACCGCATTCACGAGCTAGAGTCAGCTTTGCCCTTACTGGGTAGTGTTCTCGCTAACTCAAGTCTCATCATGCCAGCAGGGAGTCAGCTAAACAGTCCGACGATCCGTGTGCCCAAGTTCTCAGGAAAATACCAAGGTTGGAAATATTTCCACGACATGTTTGTGTCTCTCATCGGTGAAAATACATCTCTCACTGCAGTCGACAAGATGTATCATCTTGGCTTGTCCGGAAGGTGCCGCACGTCTCGTCGCTAACATTAGAGTCACAGGTGACTCATTTGCATCAGCGTGAGACGCTGTTGTCCAGCAGAATAACTACGAGCGTCTTCTCATCTTTGCGCAGCTAAAAAAGCTTTCCAGCATTCTACCAGTAGAAAGCAACTCTGCCAGACAACTCAATGCTATTATCAATACTGCGAACGAGGCTTTGCAAGCTCTCAAAGCCTTGGGATCGCCGACGGAGCTTTGGGACCAAATCCTGATCCATCTCATTGTCCAAAAGCTGAACATCTCATTACATGAGGCTTGGGAAGTGCACCTAGGCACCTCTACGGAATTTCCGACCTACGAAGACGTGCGCACGTTTCTCACCGGGCGAGCGCGAGCTCGCGAAGCCATGGAATGTGGCGTCTTACTACGTGCAAACACGGGCAACTAGTCCCGGATCTCATTAGCGCATGTACACGTTGCTACCAATGCTCAGTCTAAACAATCTTAGCTTCAGTCTCATCAGGTACAGCGTACTCAACAATATTAGTCTTCGAAGTCTCATTCATCTCAATCTATCACGTCTCGGTCTCACCCCGCAACACCCAAGCACACACTCTCATTCAAATCAGATTACTGCCCATGCTGTGAAGGCAATCACTTTATCGTGGGTTGTCCTAAGTTGCAGACAGTGTCTCCAGATGAACGATTCCAGCTTGCAGTTCATTATCATCTGTGTCGCAACTGTCTTGACGATCACAGCTTCGAAAATTGTCGCTCCAAGCACCGCTGTTGCAAGGAGTGCGACGGTGAGCATCATTTGATGTTACATTATTATCGTCTCATGAGGGTGCCAAAGCAGCCACTAGCAGTTAAGGATAAGGCATCAAACACACTACCTTAACCTGCATCTCAGCCAGCATCTCAGCCACAGCAGATCACAAACCAGTGATATGTCGACCGACAGTGCTGTTGGCAAATGAACAAGCACTCATTTCTCACCCATCAGGGTCCTCTCATCGTATCAGAGTTCTAATTGATCCTAGATCAGAGCTTACTCTGATTTCTCAAGCTGTTGCTCGCACTCGCAGTCTCATCTCTCAGTCATGACATATACCGTTACAAGGAGTCGGTAATTAATCATCAGGTAAAACCAAAGGCATGGTCTCATTCATACTGCATTCTAGCATCTCATCAGAACAAGCATCTCTCACCACTCACATGCTCAAGAACATCACAACGCAAATTCCATCAGTCTCAATCTCACCAACTCTATGGTCTCATACTAAAATATAGAACTCACCGACCCAGACTTCCACAAGTCAGGTAAAATTGACCTTCTTATCGGCGCAGATTTCCACGGTCAAAGCAGACAGCCAGGTCTCAGGTCAGGAAGTTCTTCAGAGCCAATTTCCATGCAAACTATGCTCGGTTGGACAATCCTTGGTCCCGTTTATGAACGATCTCATCAAGCGCCTAGCCTATCTTATCATCTCATCTCGAATTCTCAACTGCATGACTCACTCACGAAGTTCTGGGAATTCAAAGAGGTGCCAGAGTCTTGCAACGAAACTCTCATAGTCGATGAAGCTGAAAGTGAAGCATTTTCTAGCTACTCATTCTCGGGATGCATTAGCACGATATATCGTCCGTTCACCATCTAAATCGTCACCTCAGAAGCAAGGTGAATCTCTTCATATTGCGCAACGCTGTCTCAAACGTCTCAGCAAGCGTCTTTCTCAGGATTCTACACTGCAGAGTCAGTACATCGCATTTCTCACCGAGTATGAAAAACTTGGACATATGCAGCGAGTGTTATGACCATCGCCTAAACCATCTCATGCATATTATTTACCTCACCATAGTGTCGTCCGCGAAGACAGTGAAACGACCAAGTTAAGAGTGGTCTTCAACGGTTCGAGCAAAACATCATCAGCTAGTTCTCTCAATGATCGTCTGCATATCAGCCCGAGCTTGCAGTCAAAAATCTGTGATGTACTTCTCTATCTCAGAAATCACGGATACATCTTCTTGACGGACATCGTGAAGATGTTTTGTCAAATTGTCATTTACCCTGAAAACAGGGACTATCAGCGTATTCTCTGGACTGAGAATGATCTCACCGTGACTTATCAACTCAACATTGTCACGTACGGCACTCGACCAGCACCGTATCTAGCTGGCTGAGTTCTCAAACAACTTCTCATCGACAAAGGGTCTCGATATCCTCTAGCAGTGGAACCATTCCAAAAAGGCAGCTACGTTGACGACATCGGCGGCAGTGCTGACAATCTCAGCGATCTCAACGACATCGCAAATCATGTCGAAGCCCTTTTCAACTCAGGTTGCTTTCCATTAGCTAAATGGAAGAGCAATCATCTTGAGCTTAGCAAAATCTCATCATTACTCAGTCCAGAAGATTCTCATTCGTTCTCAGATACACTCTCAAAAATCTTGGGCCTCTCATGAAATTGTCAGGAAGATGTTCTCGCGTTTACTGGCAAAACTTCTCAGACTCTAAGCATCACCGAACGCACTATCACCCCCGAGGCTGCTTAATTATTTGACCCTCTGGGTTTAATCTCACCAGTAATGGTCAAGGCGAAAATTCTCATCCAGGACCTTTGGCTTCAAAAGGTCGACTGGGACGATGCACTCTCACCAGAGTTAGTTCACCGATGGAAGACTTTCCGAAGTGAACTTCCTCAACTCTCTTAACTCAGAATTCCTCGATGGATCAATATCATCCTAAACTCTTCAAGCATCGAGATTCATGGGTTTTCTGACGCCTCTTAAGCTGCAATATACGCAGTATAGACTGGGCCAAAAAAATCGACTATTTTTTTTTCTTTCGATACTGTGAAAATATTATTCCTGATGACCAAAAAAAAATTATTGTGCAAGTTTGAGCCCTTAATATCGATATTAAGAGGTGTATCGTTACGACTATTCGTTTTTTGACAGAAATTCCATTTTTTACCCAAAACTCGTAAATCATCTATCTGAAAAATTTGCGCAATGTATATTCTGACAGGAAATTGAATTCCCAACAAAAAATCTCTTTGAGTAAATTAACGTAAAACGAGCTGTTTCCTTGTAACCGTGCCTTAAACATTAATTTGTTTTTTAAATTCTTTGTGTCTCTTTTGGATTTTTGTAACTACTAGAAATATTAAAATTTTTTCTAGTCAAGATACATATCTTTAAAGGAAATTTAATGCTCTACAAAAAAGATCTTGCAACATTTTTTGCTAAATTTACTCCTTCGCAAGTTATACAGGTTATTTGATCGTTTTGACACAACTTCAACCTTGAATAACTTTTGAAGAAGTGAATTTAGCGAAAAATGTTAAGAAAACTTTTCTGTAGAGCATTATATTTTCTCCAAAGATATGTATCATGATGTATCTTGACTAGAAAAACTTTTAATATTTCTAGTAGTTACAAAAATCCAAACTAGAAACAAAGAATTGATGTTTAAAGCACGGTTACAAGGAAACGGCTCGTTTTACGTCAATTTACTTAGAGATTTTTTGTAGGGAATTCAATTTTCTTTGAGAATATAAATTGCGCAAATTTTTCAGATAGATGATTTACGAGTTTTGGGTAAAAAATGGAATTTCTGTCAAAAAACGAATAGTCGTAACGATACACCTCTTAATATCGATATTAAGGGGTCATACTTGCACAATAATTTTTTTTGGTCATCAGGAATAATATTTTCACAGTATCAAAAGAAAAAAAATAGTCGATTTTTTTGGCCCAGTCTAATGCAGTAGTATATCTGAGAGTCTCTTAGCTTGGCGAGCAGGCTCTCATTTCTCTCAACTGCTCAAAAACAAAGGTATCACCGCTCAAACGTCTTACAATTACTCTTACATTATTGCTTTCAAAACTTGCATCTCATGTCTCAGCAACACTTCAACTATCTCATGTTCCGACCTACCTTTAAACTGATTCACTCACTACACTAGCCTGGGTGACCAGTGGATCAACAAGATGGAAGGAATTTGTCAAAAATCGAATTGAAGCGAGTCAGCAATATTCTCCAGAAGCTGAATGCAGATACATCTCGGGGATGCAAAACCCTGCTGACTGCGCTTCCAGGGGTCTGACCGCTTCTCAACTCATAAATCATCAGCTGTGGTGGTCAGAACCCAGCTGGCTAGCTGATCCTCCCATTCAATGGCCATCTCATCAGGTTCTCAGCTCGACACAAGACGAAACCGAGCAAGTAAACTCGGAAATGAGACCTTGCAATTCTCACATCTCAACTAGTCCACCTCTCATGCCACTATCATCTCTCATTCACTCATGGACTACTCTCACAGCTTTGCTACGTTGCACAGCAACAGTTTTTCAAGCAATCCCATGTTTCAAGAAAACACCTGGTTCAAACCTCAGCATCTCACCTCTCACTCCCGCTGAACTACAGTCAGCTCTGGCCCACTGGATTAAAGCTGCTCAGCAGGAATATTTCTCATCAGAGATCTCATTACTCTCTCACGGAAAAGCTCTCAAGAAATCTCATTTTTTCACCTGACTCACGATATTCATCGACCAAGCTGGTCTCATCAGACTTGGGGTCGTCTCCAGAACTCTACGTTGAATTCTGACAGCAAACATCTAGCTATCCTTCCGGGGATTGCACACTCTCACGTCTCATCATCGCAGACTCTCATATACGCACATTGCATGGAGGTACCCAACTCACATTGTCTCATGTTCGGAAGAAGTGCTGGATACTTGGTGGATGAGCACCTATCAAAGACTTTATCCATCGTTGTCTCACCTGCGCCCGTATGCAAGGAGTCAGATCTTAACAGCTTATGGGTGAACTTCCATCTCATCGGGTCTCACCATCTCTCGTCTTCGAGAACACTGGAGTCGATTACGCAGGTCCAGTGTTTCTGAAGTTTTACCAAGTCCGCAGTACCAGATGCTATAAGGGCTACTGGATCTGTGTCTCTTAACATCAGCCGTTCATCTAGAAGTTGTCACCGACTACTCCTCTGAAGGCTTTTTCAAGGCATTCCGCAGTTTCACCAGTCGACGGGGAATTTGCCGCATACTTCGAAGTGATTGTGGAACACACTTCAAGGGTGCTGATATAATTCTCGAGCAACTTCTCACGGGTGCTCTCAAAGAATCATCTCATCTACAGCAACATCTTGCCAATGACGAGACTCAGTGGTTATTCAACCCACCTGGATCTCTTCATATGAGCGGAAAATAGGAAGCTCCCGTAAAGTCAATTAAATATCATCTTCAAAGAACCATCGCTGATGCGCTTCTAACCTATGGAGATTTATCAACGTTTCTCATCTAGGTCGAAGCAGTTCTCAATTATCGTCCTCTCAGCGCTCTCTCAGAGAATCCGGATGATCTCACTGCTCTCACGCCCGGACATTTTATCCGAGGAGCTGCTATCAACACAGTTCCGGAACTTAATCTCACATCAATCTCATCATCAAGGCTATCTCATCTGCAGCTTATCCAAGAGCGCTTGCAGCACTTTTGGCATCAATGGTCAGCAGAATGCTTACAATCTCATTAATCTATCTCTAAGTACAATACTTCTCATCACATCATCGCAATTGGATCTCTTGTGCTGCTCTCAGACGAGCGATACCCGCCAACAAAATGGCCGCTCGCTCGTGTCATCCAGTTACATCCTGGCGCAGATGGTCTCACTCGAGTTGTCACCGACAGTCGATCAGTAACCGAGCATATGCGGCTCCGCTAGTCTCATTCTCATCGTAAAGACTGCTGGAGTGGAGATGAAGAAGACAAAAGCTCCGTCTCACTCGCTCTCTCTCACTCTCATAGCTATTAAGTATTCTTTTAAGACGCCTCGTAGTTTTATCTAATCGCTTATAAATTAATAAATCAAGTGTGTTCTCATCTAACAGAAAGTTAATTTTTGAGCATAATAGTTCAAAGTAATTATTGCATCTCATATTTTGCTCTCATAAGTAAATTCAAAGAGTTATTTAACCGTTCTCAAATTAATTAGTTATCACTGCGTGCAACAGCATTATTCCCGCCTCGACGCTATCTTGGCCACGTGGTGCTCGCCAGTAATAATTAGATAAAATAAATAGTAATAATAATAAATTCAGTACAATTCTCGTCACAATTAATCTCATCGAATGTAAATAGTGTAAATAAATAATTTATTGTGGTTATTTACTATATCTAAAGTGTAAAATAAATCAATTACACCCAATCAATTTACACAGACCAGTATCCTCTCATCCTCTCAATATTGCTTTTATTTATTTAAACAAAATGCATCTTTCCATTCATTAGACAACCGAACTCTGAAAGTTTTCTATAAGAGTTGCCACAATGTTTTTGTCTTGCATTATGTCTGATTAACTAGTCAAACTGTCTCCTGACACATCATCTCCTAAGCCTTCGTTAAAGTTAGCTACTGGTTGTTGCATACTCGCCACAGAAGGGTAAGAAATTTTTTCTTCATGCAATCAGCCCACAGCCTTTACATTTATCGTGCAAAAGTAGCAATCACTTGCATCAAGTGGTTTTCTCGACATAACTGGAATTTTAAATTTAAGTTTTCCTTTGAGCTGCAGCTTTTCAAACCGGTTATTCATGTTAGAATTGAGCTTTTTCGCATTTTTTGCCCCTTTGTATTTTGAAGAAACATAGCAAAAGACATAGGAATTTCCGAATCATTCGTGATCATCACAAGTACTAGAATATCTAGTGGAATATTGAGTAGAGAAATCATTACAATCCATTGAAATAAACAAACCCTGCACGCTTGAATACCTATCTCGATTGCAGGTGAGACAGCTGCCCTAGGGGGTCATAACCCTCATACCTTCCTAGGTCTAAATATGAGGATTTTCCGACTTTGACGAGGACAATGTCAACTCAGCGTCACACTACGGCATCATCCTCATATTCTAGCTCTCCCCTGCAAAACAGCGTGCCTTTGCTGGCTTCGATACCATAAAATGTTGAGCAGCGAATCATTTTACACATCCCATTAAAAAACAGTTATCATCGTAGTCCAAACATTCCGTGGTAGCAGGTTTCTGCAGGTAAGTGTGCCGATTCAATTTACCGATTTCATATTTTTTGTCAAAGACAAAAAATAAAAGTTCTATTGCATCTGTGTAATACGTAAATGAGACACAATAGGCAAAGAATCTATGCAATTACAAATTACGGTTGGATAATACAGAGAGAAATAAGCACGAGCCACGGCATAATAATATCATGCGAAAAAAATTACTAAATCGTGATTTTTATCGGTTTTTTGGGTTTCTCTCGAATATTTGCAGTTTGATTCCCAATTCTGACTTCAGATTTGTATTCAGCAGGAAAAAATATGCCAGAAAATCATAGTCTCACACCCAACACATACCGCTTTTTTGTGGACTTGTGTTATTATTATAAATGTATATAGCCGATCGGCGTGTATGGTCGATTCAATAAACTATTCATTACATTACGGATAGTTAGACCTGAAACGAAAAAATTCACAACAATTTTCTGCATCCTTCGTTTTTCTGAAACTATTCATAGTTTCTAATGTTAAAAAATTATTATCAATTCAAGAGGTACTACGACTTTCAATCAAGACGAAAAGCCCAAGGTTTTCTTGACAAGCTTTATTCCTTTGCTTTTCGTTCCTTTTTTGCTCTTTAATACTGAACCTATTCGATAAGCCACTTACATCAATGAGTAGGATCATCTATACGTATTTCAGCTTAACCCGTATACATAAAGATGTTCAGAAGCTTATGAAAATTGCTAAAAATATTATCAAATAGTTATATAATGGTCCATTAGACTCATCGACTAATATGTACGATACTCAGACATTGACTTATCAAAATTTTGGACTTGCCTATCATTTTACTCATTTCAATCGTAACACCTTGTTTTCTGGACTGAGGATGAGATTAAGTCCTTATTTAGTATAAAAATATCTTATTGAAAATTTAATCGTTAGCTCAAGTTATTTTTAGATTTTTTTATTGAAAAGATTGAATATCATCGAATTGCAAATATTTACGATTTCTAAGCATACCTTCAAGTAGGTGATGTTTTGGTTGCTGTTGTTATACATTGACAGTTGAGGAGCATGCGTATAGTATAACGGAGTAACAGTAGTATACGATGCTTGAGTAACAACTGCAGTTCTGTAGCGGGTAATATTGCTTTTAAATTCACCTATTCGTACTCCTGAACTTCTTCCAGAAACTTCTCGGTTTGAACCGATTCCAAAAGTTTTAAATAATATACCTCTTTCATGAATACCCACTTTGATTCCACTTTCGCCACGTATTACATCATTTTTATTGTAAAATCCTAGGCTTTGATTTAAATTATTAATCACTGTTACAAAAACTAAAATTGACCACGGTAATAATTCCATGTTCAGAATAACTTGTGGATTCGTCCTGTTAATGAGATTTGCTATAAATTTGAAAATTTTACTTTTTATGTCTAGAATGAAAGTAATGAATCCTCTTCATTTAGTTAATGTGTGGATAGATTTGCTCCAAATATTCGATGATTGTTTTGAATATGAACTCATTGCTCGGCACCATATTTTTTATTCTAGAACAAAAACAATTATGAATTGCTCAATATTTGCTATTATAGAAGACTTTTTCTGCCTCATGTAAATAATTAATAATTACAGATGTTACTTGAATTATCTGAAAGTGTTGAGCAAATGGAAAATTTCAAGTTGTAATAAATCTTATTCTATTTTATTACGAAGGCATCTATGGTGAATGGTTTGAAATATGCGGAGCAATGATTGATAAGACTAAATTAAAACTACGTTGCTTATAGACGAAAGACCTGTGCTTTGTTCACGCCGAAACACAAAAAAAGGGGATTTGTAGGCAGTTCGGCCCGTTTACCTTTAAAATATTGAGTAAGTTGCTAAAAAACTGCCAAAAATGGCTAAATATCTCAAAAAATGCAGTTATCCCTTGAAGAAAAAATTCTCTGTAAAAACTTGAAATAATTATAATTATTTATAAGTCTGGATGACAGTTCTTAAATTTTTACTTTTTCTTGAAGAGTTTGAAAAAGTCTCATAAATTCGGAATAACTTTTAATTTAACGTATGAAGTCAGAGTAATTCCAAGATTTCGGACTCTTCCAGAAGAGTTATTCTTAGTTAAGAGAACTTAATTAAAGAGTTACTAAGACTTGTTAATACTTTAAAATAATTTGTTATAAAAATTTGTGCAGCTATAAAAATAACCCGGGAAAAAAAGATTTTGCCTAATTATATATAATCACTTATATATGATCAGATCCAAAAATTGGCCAGATCTAATTATATATAATCATCCATGAACAAATATATTAGAATTAAGAATCTCATTCAGAATATCTGTAAATCATTAATTATGTAATTTAATTAGGATTTATTGTTTTCATCAATATAAATGTCAGTTAAATTTAAACTGTTTTTTAACTGTCTCATGTCGACGCAGCTCAATTTTGGTTATCGCTGGGTTGTAGTCTGATCATCTAGTCTGTTACACACATAATTAATAAGAGCTTATGGCATTACTTAACTCAAATAATCGAATTGATACATCCTACGTAAATAATGCATCTAATGATGAATTTGGTTTTGTACATTAATTACAATAGAATTCATTAGACACATATAATCAAATCTATTTATGTATAAACTTATAAATATTCGTATATAAATCGATATCGATTCATACTGTTAAACTGCTGTCGAAGCCTTTGAAAATTTCTTAAGTATTGGGGATTTAAGTTTGATTGATAGTTGTGCAAAATAAAAATTTAATAACATATAACTTGACATTGAAAAATTATCATATTATGTAATATATGGGTCATTCCATGTCAAATCACCTGATTTCAAGAATCATATTTTTTGATCAGGTTGAATTTTTTATAAGTTTTTGTACATATAAAAAGACACAAAATCCTAAATTTTGAGCCCTTAATTTTCAAAAACCTTGGAGATATGAATTTTTGAAAATCGCGATAAAATAACGATGAGGTAATTTTCAGAAATTCATAATTCCTGATTATATTATGGTAATTTCATTCCGGCGGTGGCTATTTTCTCACGTTTAAATATAGTTTTTGAAAAAAAAAAAAAAAAAAAAAAATTTTTTCTTTTTCACCGTTTTTTCTTACGTTTTAACTCAAATTTTGACTTTTTTTGGAGACGGACATTTTTAATTTTCTTAAAGAAAATATATGTTTTACTAGACTGTAAAAAGAATTTTTTAACCCTTGGTCAAAGTGGGATTTAATATAAATATAATTGGCACAGTAGGAAAATATTATTTGTTTACATTTAGATTGAAATTTAGTTGAAAAATTAAAAAATCCTAAGAAAACTCGAATTTTTAATTTAGAAAATGCGAAAAAGTTACTTAAAGAATCGAAGATATTTGAATCCCACTTTGACCAAAGGCTTAAAAAATTCGTTATACAGTCCAGTAAAACACATATTGTTTTCAAGAAAATCAAAAATGTCCATGTTCAAAAAAAGTTTAAATTTGAGTTAAAATATAAGAAAAAGCGGTGAAAAAGAAAAAAAATTTTTTTTTTTAATTTTCTTTTCGAAAACTACATTTAAAAGTGGAGAAAATAGCAACCGCCGAAATGAAATTACCACAATATAATCAGGAGTTATGAATCTCTGAAAATTACCTTATCGTTATTTTTTTACGATTTTTGAAAATTCATATCTCTAAGGTTTTTGAAAATTGAGGGCTCAAAATTTAGGATTAGGTGTCTTTTTATATGTACAAAAACATATAAAAAATTCAACCGGATCAAAAAATATGATTCTCAAAATCAGGTGATTTGGCATGGAGTGACCCATATATATATATATATATATATATATAATTGAATATTTATGGGTTTCATATCAATGAAGTCTGATCAGATCTAATCAAACATACACATATATAACTACATATAAGTTTATATCAGTCATGTCTGATCAGACCTAATTATGTATAGACCTACATCTGATTATATATGGGTTTATATCAGTCAGATCTGATCAGATCTAGTCATGTATTAACTCATGTATAATTATATATAAGCCTATATATAATCATACATAGGCAGATATAATTAAGGTCTGATCAGATCTAATTATATATAGATCTATATATAGTTTTATATATAGTTCGAGACATAATGTATTAGTCAGACATGATCGGATCAAATTATATATAACATCATACATAATTATATATAATCAGGCAAAATAATAATTTCCCGGTAATTGTTTAGAGTTTTTCTGACTTATTAGAACTCTCAGTAGAAAATTGTGTGGCTGTAAAAAGAGTTATTTAGAGTTGATCTAAATTATTAAAACTTTCAGTAGAAAATTTGTGCAGCTCCGAAAAGTGTTATTTGGAGTTTTTTATATTTATTAAAATTTTTGGCGAATTACATTGCCGTGTGCAAAATAATTTGTTGCACGAAACTTAAGTATCAAGAGAGGAAGTTATAATGACGATAGTTGATACTTCAATTACTTGTTACGGTAGGTAATTATTCATACATATATTAAAATATAAATATAATTGTGGCTCGAACATGTCAAGTAACAAATCATCTAAGTGTAATCTGAAGAAATAATTGAAAACATATTTTTATTGTCTTTGTCAAAGTTACAAAGTTTTTTTGATAATCTTACTTATTTGTTTAAACACTAAATACAATTTTTAAAACTTTTCAAATTTTAAAATCATAAATAGTCAACAATTAAAAAAAAATCGGTCTATCAGTTGACCCTGCGGGCCAGCCCCAAGACTTCCCGCTGTTTTCAAGCTCCTCGTGCTCGAAAAATTGGTGTGAATCCATTTTCGAGCTCTTCGAGCTCGAAAATACTTTTGTATGCCTGTTTTAAAAAAAAAAAAGTTTTTTATTAATTTTTCTCCAACGATATCTCTCGAACAAATTAACCGATTGAGACGGCTAAGTTGGCAATCGACGCGTTTTATTGAGTTCTACAGCTGATCAATGATTAGCTGGACAGGGCCTAGAAGTTGGGGCGAAACAATTAAAAAAAAAAAAAGTAAAATGCAGACAACAATATCTAACAATAAGACGATCGCGAGCAATTTCACGTGCATAGATTTATGTTATAGTCTATGTAAAGCAGACATCAAAACAAAAGTGAAGTTGGCTGAAAAACACATAAAATTAAAGTAGTAAACTCTAAAAATTTAATAAAATAAATACGCATCACTCATGGTTAGAATTTGAATTTATAAAAAAATTTGCATGTTTTTTTTCCAACATTTTTAGGGATTTTATATTCTTCAGCGCTAATCTATAAAAGTTATAGAGAAAAACATTCTCTACAAAAAAAATAAGAAGGTATTTTTTACGCCAGTCTCACCTAGACGAAGCTTTGCAGTACTTTTGGTTAAAAATTGAAATTTTTTGAGAAATTGCACGATTTAATTTCGTAATTTCTCAGGGGATCAATATTTTGTAGCACAAATGTGTGGAAGTTTGAGTAAAAAATATTTTCTCCAAAAAAAAAACTAATATGTTTTTTACGCCAGTCTAGCCTAGACAAAATTATGCGGTACTGATGGTTAGAAATTAAAATTTTTAAGAAAATTACAACTTTTTTTTTCCGACTTATTCAGGGGATTAATATTTCGGGGCGCGAATGTGTGGAAGTTATAGGAGAAAATATTCTCAACAAAAAAGTCCTGAGGTGTTTTTCCTGCCAGTCCAGCCTAGACAAAGCTATGCGGTACTGTTGGTTAGAAATTTAAATTTTAAGACAATCAAAATTTTTTTTCCTGCTTTTCTATGGCATTGATGTTTAGTGACGTGAATGTGTGGAAGTTATAGGAGAAAATATTCCCAACAAAAAAGTACTGAGGTGGTTTTCACGTCTATCTAGCCTACGTTCAAATATTGGCGGGAAATGGAACTTTTGTCAAAAGAATTGGATTTTAATTACTGATTTTTTATTATTCTTCTAAACTTCCGACGTGAAGGCCCATCTAATAACACTCGAGAGATCATTAAATCATTACGCTTAAATAGCTCCAACATCTTTTTACAACCTTATTTCGTTCAGATCTGGCAATAATTTAGGTGAAAACCTTAATATCTTAATTCTTATAACATATTTATTTTAAAGTCACATTTTGAAAATGGTTCCATTTGCTCAATCGGCGTTATTTGGTAATATATTATTAGCGATAACGACCAATTTCAGACAACTGTGACAACATCTTAATTATTTATTTTTTTTTCGTTTGATATCTGTTTTCAATATTCAATATCATTGGATTGACAATTTTATCAGAATTTCTCTCACATATTTATTTTTGCGAGTTTTTGACATGTACGCTTTAGTTTTCTGGCCAAAGGACGAAACAACGAGTGTTATGAAGTCAACTTTTATAAAAAGGAAACAAGGTTTACATTATGTGTTTGTTCCATGGGGGCGAAAAAATTTTCCTGCTCTTGTTATTGCTAAAAATGGTAATATTTGAAATATTGTATCTCTTTTTATTTAATGATCAATTCGATTAACTTCTTTCAAAAATTGTAGATGATTTCAATTGGTTGGAAAGCCTCATCGTGAATACTGATGGAATTCTCAGCAGTTACAACATTGCAGTTCATGATAGTTTTGCAGTTCCTTCTACTTCAACGAATACAACTGATGTTGATGCTTCGCTTTCCACTAGTGCTCCTGTCACTGCTACTATCACTCCACCAACAACTGCTGTTTGTCATCTTACGACTGGTGCTGCAACTGTTATTGCTGCTAGCATTACTGATTCTCCTAGTTTGACAATTACAACTACTGGTGTTGCAACTACTACTGCTGCTAGCACTACTGTTTCTCTTAGTTCTACAACCACGACTGTTAGCGCTGCGATTGCAACTGCTGCTAGCACTACTGTTTCTCCTAGTTCTTCAACTACAAATACTGGTGCTCCAATTGCTACTGCTGCTAGCACTATTGGTTTTCCTGGTTCTTCATCCACGACTACTGGAGCTGCAACTGCTACTGCTGTTAGCACTATTGTTTTTCCTAGTTCTTCAACTACAAATACTGGTGCTCCAATTGCTACTGCTGCTAGCACTACTGTTTTCTCTGGTTCGTCAACGACGACTGCTGGCGCAGCAATTGCTACTGCTGTTAGCACTAATGTTTTTCCTGGTTATATGACTACAACTACTGGTGCTGCAACTGCTAATGAAACTAACATTATCGTTATTCCTAGTTCTACTACAATGGTAGGTTCTACTACTGGTGTTGCTAGCACTAATTTAATTGCGGCTTCTATTTCTCACGTAACTATCTCTAAACCTATTCTGAACTGTTTACCTACGATTGTCAGCGCTATTTTTAATACCATTACTGCAACTACTCCTGGAACTATGAGTGAAACTATTCGTAGTGAACACATGATTGAGTTGCTGCAAGATAGTAATGTTTATATAAGTTCTATTGAATTGAAAGACATAATACGCTTTAAGAACAAGCCGAATGAGATGACGCGACGACTATTACTGAGTATAGTGGGTTCAGAACAGCTAAAGAAGATGTCAATTAATGGGGCAAATCATCAAGACGTTATTCCACCTGAAATCCTCGAAGCTGTTGAAAGTAAATTATAATTCTATTTAACTTATACTTTCAGCCATGTTTATGCACATAGATATATGTGATATTATGATTTTGTTTCAGAGTTTACGTTGCAAAATACAGAAAAGGATAATCAATTAACAAAGAAAGAATTCACAGGATATGTGACGCTTTTTTTATATAACTTGAAGAATCCAAAAAAAAAAAAAATTAGAAAATCAACGTAACCTATGAAATTAAAAAAAATTTTATTTTATTTTTAAAAAAGTTGAGGAATTATATGTGTTTGCAATATTTACATTCTTTATTTGAAAATTACAGTGAGAAATTAGTTTAATTTAAGGTTATAACAGTTTACATACAATAACATATTATTTGTGTAGTGGATGACAACAAAAGCTTCTAAAAAAAAATGGAAGCTAGCAATGAGAAATTAGACGATAACTTGCAAACTGTATTTAAGAGCTCCTTGATAGTTATTTAAATTATTGTGAAGTTGGGCTGATTATTAGGCTGGAAATCATCAAAATAGTGTGAACTAGCATGAAGATTGACTGATCTGGCTGGTCGTGTTGTTCGTAATTTTGCTGACGATCTTGCTGGTAATGTTTCTGACAGTCTTGCTGGTTATTTCACTGGCAATCATACATCTGATCTTTATGACAATCTTCCTAGCAATCTCAGGTGTGATCTTGCTGTCAGTCTTGCTGGTGATCTTGTTCGTAATAGTAGGGGAGCCCAAGCGGGGATTTCGGGATTTACTAAAGCGCGGCAGATTAATATACAGGGGGATACCTTGTACCCGGTTAAGTACCTCCACATAACATGAGGCCCATATATAAGGCCGCCCGTGAAGGATACAGGATCAGATTAGTAAAAAAAAATTGACCATCAGAAATTCTCGAGCGCGTCAGATTAAGGTAGGGTGAGTTAATTACATCCTAAAAAGTGTATATTCCACTAATCTGACAATTTGTTGTAAATCCCCATTTAGCCTCGTGGGCTCCCCTACTATAATCGTGCTGACGATCTTGCTGGTAATGTTTCTGACAGTCTTGCTGGTTATTTCACTGGCGATCATACATCTGATCTTTCTGACAGTCTTCCTGGCAATCTCAAGTGTGATTTTGCTGGTGATATTGCTGACAGTCTTGCTGGCAATCTAGATCATGGTATTGCTCGAAATCTTGCTGTCAGTCTTGCTTTCAATGTTGAACGTGGTCTTGCTGAAAGTCATTCTGGCGATCTCGCTCGAGATCTTGCTGACAGTGTTCCTCGTGATCTTACTGACAATCTTGCTAACAGTCTTGCTAGCTTTTTTTATCATGATATTTCTGACGGTCTTGCTATCATTTTTTATCGTGATCCCGCTGACAATCCTGCAGGCAGTCATGCTCGTGATTTTGGTAGCAATCTTGCTCGCGATCTTGAGCACAGTCTTGCTCGCAGTCTTTCTGACGATCTTGCTCGCAGTCTTGCTTGCGATCTTTCTGACGATCTTGCTCGCGGTGTTTCTCGATATCTTGCTCGCAGTCATGCTGACGATATTGCTTGCAGTATTGCTCGCAATTTTGCTAACAGTCCTGCTAGCATTTTTTATTGTGATCCTTCTGACGGCTTGCTGGTGATTGTGCTGACAGTCTTGTTCGTGGACTTGCTGACAATCTTTCTGGAAATCATGCTCGAGATCTTGCTGACGATCTTGATCGTGATGTTGCTGACGATCTTGCTCGCGATCTTCCTGACGATTTTCCTCGCGATCTTGTTGACGATTTTGCTCGCAGTCTTGCTCATGATCTTGCTGATGATCTTGCTCGCAGTCTTGCTCAGGATCTTTATGACGATCTTGCTTGTGAACTTGCTGACAATCTTTTTGGAAATCATGCCCAAGATCTTGCTGACAATCTTGATCGTAATATTGTTGACAATCTTGCTATTAATTTTCATTGTGATTATTGTGACGGTTTTGTCGGCGATTTTGCTGGAGATTTTGCTGATAGTCGTGCTAGCATTCTTGCTCGAGATCTTGGTGATCAATTTGCTAACAGTCTTGCTTGCAATTCCAAGTGTGATTTTGCTTACAGTCTTGTCCATGATCTTGCTGACAGATTTGCTCTTGACCTTGCTGAAGATTTTGCTGGTAATTTTGCTTGCGATCTTGCTGATAATGTTGCTGCCAGTCTTGCTGACAATCTTGCTCGTGATCTTGCTGACACTTGTGCTGGTGATCTCATTGAAGTCCATAAATAGGATCTTTCTGACTGTCTTGCAGGTGTTTTTTTCTTTTTTAACTTCCCGCTAAGAAAATTGCGAATTTTCAAAAATTCGGGAAGTTATTGGTTTCACCCCGATTTGTGAAAATCGAAATTCCAACAGATGTCGACGTTTTGAGGTTCTAGGAAGCTATTCTGACTAAATTCAAGATGATGTCCGAGTGTATGTATGTATGTATGTACGCACGTACGTACGTACGTATGTAAATATTCTGTAACTTTTGAACGGATAAACCGATTTTGATCGTCAAGGTGTCATTCGACGCGGCTTGTTATTTACTATAAGCACTAAAAATTTGAGCTTAATCGGTAGGGTACGTTCGGAGATATTTCAAAAATAAAATTTTTTCAAAAATGTTTTTTTTAAATAACTTTTAATTCGCTCGATGGATTAATTCCAAAATCTAATCAGCTTTAAAACGTTGTAAGCCGCGTCGAATGCCACCTCAACCATCAAAATCGGTTCATTCGTTCAAGAGAAACCGTTAACGAAAGAATTCAAAAAAAATTTTTTTTTTAGTTTTTTTGAAATTTCTCAAAAACAACTCGATAAATAAATTTCAAAATCTAATCGTTTGTAGAACTCAATAAAACGCGCCGATCGCCACCTTAAACGTCTCAATCGGTTTATTCGTTCGAGAGATATCGTTTGAGAAAAAAATGGTAAAAAACGTTTTTTTTCGAATATCTCCAAAAAAATTAAATCGATATATTTCAAAATCTAAGCTGCTCTAAAACTCAATAAGACGCATCAATTGCTGCCCCAACCATCTTGATTGCTTAATTCATTCGAAAAATATCGTCGATGAAAGAATTAAAAAAAATTAATTTCTTGCCAATATCTTTAAAACACCTAAACCAATGACTCCCAAAATTTTATTAGTTATTAAAAGTAATCAAACGAACCAATTGCCAAACTAAATATCAAAATTAATTGATTAAATCAAACGATATCGAATCAAAAATAATGAACAATGCTATTCCAGAACATAATTCCCAAATAAATAATAATATGATAATAACACTACGGGGTGTAGGAAAAATGAGCTGAGTAAACATTGTAAATACATATAAACATGTGACAAACAATGCTTGCCTACATACATGATGAATTAGCAATTGAATATAATATGCTAAAATATATTTAAAATCATACTAACTCTTCATCTTCATAATCTTTCTTGATCACGACCCAATAAAATGTTAACTATTATTTTCTATTATCCCTGTTGAAATATTTTAATTGAAAAGAATTAAAAATAATTAAATTTGAATTCTTTTCAATAATTTCAATTCTTTTATTTGTATATATCGATATACGATTCCGTAGAGTGACTACTTCTCAATTCTTATCAATCAGTATTTGTTAACGGGGGAATTTGATAATATCAACAAAAAAAAATAATTAAAAAAAATTTATTTTCAGCATTTTATCTCGTAAGTTGTATAATAACACTCAAATCAAGATCGAAATACATTTAAATCTTTATTTTAATTGAGATAAGAAACTTTACATGTGATCAATAATCAATTTGTTTATAATTACAAAATTTCTCATAATTTCTATATAGAACATTACACGCCAAATCAACAGTATTAAAAATATTAATTGTTAATTTCCGTCATTTGTTAATACCGTTAGTACTCATAAAAAAAACTCACCTTCCTAAATTCTAAGATTTTTTTTATCATTGATTCAAAAATATGGAATTTTCAAAAAAAATTGCTCTTCTCATGATTTTTTGCTTATAACTTTTTTTTTGAAAAATAATTTAAATAAAAAAATTCAAGAAATCAAAAAGTTTTGTCTTTCCATGTACTTTTAAAAACAAAATAAAAATAAATTTTTAAAAATCTTTTACCATATCATTTTCAAATTTTAAAACTTTAAAATCATTTTCTAAAAGTCATACATATTTTAACAAGCCTAAAAATTAATAACAATAAACTACTATCTATTACACAACTTTTCGGGTGATTCCAGTCATCAGACTTCTGTGGCTACGTTTTTTTTTTTTTTTTTTTTTAATTTTTACAAATAAAAAAAATTTTTTTTCTTATTAAAAGTCATTAATTGCCATCTATATTATTATAAATTATTTTTTACATCATTTTTCAATATTTTCTCACGATTCTACACAATTAATAGATTTTTCATATAATTCATTAAATTCATTTACTTTTCAAAACGTATTATTATAAATTTATATTTTTAATTCAAAATATTATCTGATTTAAAAATCAATTTAAATCAATGAAACCTGTATAAAGTTTCTGTAATTCTGTCTTAATTTTGCCGGAAAACACTAATAAGAGCAAGAAATGTAACCTACGTAACTTTATACAATTTTTACTGCAATAATATATAACTTAATCATTTTATGACTTTTGAAATAGATTCGTTATTTTCTTACGTAATAGCTCAACTAACTATTTCATAATTCCGACAATACCAACAGTTGAATATCTATCTATTATGTATCTACATTATCCTAAATTACATATGTTGTACTATTTATTGTTAAAGTAGTTCCAGCATGGTATAGTATAGTCAGAGTATTTACTATAGACAAAAATTTAAAAGCCTCAGCATACAGACGTTTACACATACAATTACATATTGTTAGTTTCAATGATCTGACAACGTTGCTCTGAGTATTTATGTATTTTCGTTTATGGTCTCAGTATATACAAATAGTATGCGCTTTCTAATAATAGTACCTATAATTTGATAAATAAAATGCCCAAACAAATACGGCACAAAGATCAATTTATAAAAAACGAAAATTTATCTAATAAATTACCCAAAGCTTATTTTTAACGTTATGTAACTTATGTTACATTTTTATTTAAATATTTATACCGTCATTAAAGTTTTATGTTCTTACTTTATGTTAATTGTTTTATAAAATATATGTTCAAAAGAAAACAAGTATCATATTTATTTATTCAATCGTTGTTTTATTTGTAAGTAATTTAAATAGTGATTTTAATACTTTAGTTACGAAATTGAATTTGACTAAAACCGTGAAAGATTTGAATTTTCCGCTTTTTATTCTACACTGTTTCAGAAACGTTGCGCAAGGCGTTGCCAGATCACTATAATTTGTTGAGTGAGCAGATTGGAAATGGATCGAAAATTATTTTTGCACACCTCGAACGCGAAGCGGCGAGGTAGTGCTCTACTGTCGTCAATTTTTAATAATTATATCTTGATAACAAAATGTTCAGATGCTACTTCAATTTTTTTAACATATTCTAAAAACATTTTTTAACACTCTCCTACTTTTTTTCCAATTCTATCGAGAGATTTTTTAATATAATAAAAAATAGTTGAAGGGACCGGACGTTTTACATACTTTAAATGGGACATGACCTTCAAAATCGCAAACTTTGTCTTCAAATATTTCGCGATCTGAATGGTCAAAAATTATGAAATTTCAGAAATCCATAAATAAAGCTATTCTAAACGTGTGAAAAAAATTTCAGCCGAATCTGTCGAAAAATGGTTTCATGCTGGAACTACCATAAAAAATCACTGTGACCTGTTTTATGTCTGAATTCGTTATTATTTGATAAACATTACATCATTAAGTCTAAACTTTGATTCAAAAGATATTGTAACCCACTAAAAATTAATAACCATCAAAAAAATAAAATATTAAAACAAGATTCTAAAAACTTACAAAAATTATGGAATTTGCATAATTTTCAAAAAATTACTTTAAAGTTGTAAAACCGGAAAATAACGTAGAAAAATTTTTCCAAAAAATTATTCGTATTTTTTTCTAAAAGTACATGAAAAGATGATACTTTTTGATTGGTTGATTTTTTTTATTTAAACCATTTTTCAAAAAGTTATAAGCAAAAAACTAAGAAAAGAGCAATTTTTTTGAAAATACCATATCTTTTGAACCACTAATAAAAAAAATCTTAAAATTTAGGAGAATGAGTTTTTTGATCAGTACTAAAAAAAAATCATAAAATTACGGAAATTAAAAATTAAAATTATTAAAACTGCCCAATTTGGCGTGAATTACCCCATATGTATATTTACTAAATTTTACTAATTATAGATATACAAATATATGAAATGATTAAGTATGAGTTCCCTAATCGAGTTCTAAGTAAATTACTTTACACCAGACTAAAAAAATTATGCATAGTTGTATACGATTGCATACAATTCATATCTAATTATACAATTCAATACATTATATGTATGATAATGAAAATGTTGTAAGACTACTCAAACTGCCCTGGTTAAAAAATCTAATTGAAAAGAATTAAAAAGCGGTCCCTTCATGCAAACTATATATCTATATATACAAGCAAAAGAATTGAATTTATTAAAAAGAATTCAAATTCCATCATTATTAATTCTTTTCAATCAATATTTTTAAACAGAGTATATTTACATTTCTCTAAGTATAATATAATAATTTATTTATCTTTTAATTAAACTTTTTTATGATTTAAATATATCACATACTACGTATGTACCACGACGATTGATTGTTTAAATTGATAACCAAATATTGATAAGAACCAATAAATGTTGCAAGATTTCAATATATTAATTTCAAATAGAATTTAAATGCGCGCCTATTTATGTATTTTAAGTTCACTGATTAATTAAAAAACAAAGACACTGCCCTGATAACCAGACATGTGATAGTTTTCCAATTACAGCACTAAGCGCATTATGCGGCATAATGCTCAACGTTGAATGTTTCAACTACAGCAACACTTCACATAATCAAACGCTCAAAAATACTGCTTTCACGTAATACGTGCAATCGATACCAACTCAGTAACAGAAAATTAACAGGTGTTTTTTCTTTAAGTTAACATTGATCGAAAATTTATTTATATTATCGTTAGTAATTAATATTGTTTATTGTTTAGAAAATTTTTTATGCTTTCGTCTTGTCGTAACTAATTCACGTTCGAATTAAACATTAGCACACTTCGGCATTGGGCGACACTGAGTCGTATTATGCTCTATAATTAAAAAACTACCACTATCAAAGCTCTATAAATACTCGCTCAAATCGACAAATAAAAAGAAATGTTTTGGTAACGAGTATTTACTTTAAGGCTGAGCCGCACCTAACGTAAATCTGAATTTAAGAATTCTAATTATTTATTAAATAATTATCATAACAGCAATTTTCTTAGCTTCCGACTAAAAGCAAAATACGAACTTCTGCGGAAGATTTTCATCATCCGAATCCCATAAATATTCAAAAAGTAATTAAAATTATTCTTAAATTCAGGTTTCCGTTAGGTACGGCCGAGCTTTAATAACTGCTGTAATTTGAAATTGACAGCAAATTAATAATCAAAATTACCGAAATTTACTATCCAAATTTCTCTGCAATTTAACAATAAAAGTCAAAACGAAAGATTTACAACTAAATTTTCCTCAATTTCAAGATAACTATTATTACTAGAGAAAAAAAAAACCCCTAATAAAAATTTCCTTAAATTTTTCATCAGATATTTGTCAACTCCGAACTTTTCCGTTCGTAACAACAATTTGTATAATATTTTTGAAATAAATTTGAATTCTAATACTAGTAAATTTAAATCAAAATGTATGACAAAATACATACGATTTGTCATCGAAAACAAAACAGTCCGATCGTTCATCCCCAGAGATGCGAGCGATCCCGTCATTAACATTTTTTTTGGTTAACGGACGGTCACGAGACCGTCTCATGACCATTTGTTAAATGACGGACCAAGCAAGCGAAAATACTGCCATCTAGTGAATATATTAATACTAATATTTAATGCTTAGAAATTAAATGAAAACAGTTTTATACAATGGTTTAAATAATTAAAATTAACACAAATATTCTCTAAAAGATACAAAATAATATTTGTTTAAAAAAAAGATTTCATTATTTAACCATTACCATAATACTGTGATAGCAATGCCCATACATCACTTAGATCTACCCGAGTTATTGTTTACAACATATAATTAGCTACAAATAAATAACGATTATCCACCAAAAAAAAAAATTATGAATTGAACAATTCAAAAAAATTATAAAAATATAAATTATAAATTATGAACAAAATTACATAAACAAAATATATTACCATACATTAATTATGTCAGACTTGATAACAACTTTTAGTTATTATAACTGATAACTACAAATTACTGTCAACGTTCCTAGAAATGTAATAACGGTCTTTAGCCACAACTTGTTACCTGCTATCTAAGAAAATTGAAAGTAACTTTCCAATAAGAAACATGAAAGAAATGTATAAATAGAAACATTTATATATTTATAAATATAAAACAAATAACTTTCTATTAGAACAAAAAAAAAATTAAGAAAAACCGAGACAAAAATTAAAAGAAAATTATTTGATAAACTACGAACTTTACATTTTTTTAAACCCCCAGACACTGTATAAAATCATCACGATGAACCAAATCCTTTTTTCTCCCATAAGGTAAATGTATATCATAAACAGCCCTTAACTACTAGAATGTCAACTTGTATCATTAACTTTTTCAAAAAGATGCAATCAACTAATAAAATTAACCATTTTTACAACCAACTTAGCAACAAACTAATGCAAAAAATTGACACTAATTTGCTGCTTACTTATCTATAAAAATTGATATTGTATTTTTCAACCAATAAAATTTATATCACTTTTTAATTTTCTAATTAATGAAAATAAAAGAAATATTTTAAATAATTTTTTCTGACACATTTATTAGCTTGAAAAAAATTCTGTATGTTTTTTTGCATACCTTGTTTTAACACAACTTGTTTTCAATAAAATTTGCGAAATAAACTACAATACATCAAAAATAAATTTTGAGTATTATGTTGAATTGAAAAAAGATGCATGCAAAAATTCCATTTTTCTTCTAATTTATAGATGTATTAAAAAAAGAATTAAAATCATCAAACCGATAAGTGATACAGTAAAATTTAATAATAATCAAGCAAACTTTAAGAAAATTTGTAATTATTGTTGCTGTCACACTCAAATTGATAGACGATATACTATCTTTACGATACACTTACACTGTAAATAAAAACATTGTCCACATTTTATTTCTCTTCAGTAGATAAACTTCATTCTTAATTAAACGTTTAAAGTTTTTTTTTTTCTACGAAAAATTGGATTAAAACGATTATAAACTTTCCTGAAGAAGAAACAAACAAAAATTGGCAATTACTATTGAATCAACTGTTATTTTAAGATAAATATTCCTACTATTATTTTTTATAAAATTCCTAAAATTTAGAATATCTACTACTTCCAAACTAATCGATCGAGATAACTAAAATTTCCAATATAATCAAAGATTTAAACTAGAAAATGAAAGTTGGAATATTATAAACATATAACTAAAAATATAAGCATTATTCTAAAAAAATGTCTACACTATATTGTTTATATATTGTATACTTTAAATATATATATATATATATATATATAAACTTTTAAACTAACGATATTTGTTAAAACTACTCAACCAATTTTAATAGATTATGATAAAATCCAATGAAAAATTCTTCATAAAAACAATGACAATCAATAAATTTCCATCAAAGACTCATGTAAATAAATAAAACAATAAAAAACATAATTGAATGAAAAAATTATCTTATTTATTAATTATTAACATTAATAAAAATGATAAACGCGATAATTATCATCTTTACGACCTCTTCCTCGCCCGCGTCTCCCCCCTCTTCCACGGTACCGCCCTCGTCCACTACGCTGAACACCTCCAGCCGCCCATCGATGTGGCTGAGCTAAAAACTAAAATAAAACCAAAAAATTTAAATTTTTATAATATATTATTTATGTATATATAACAACAAATGCAAGAAAATCTATTTTTTTTAGTTTTTTTTCAAAAACACGCTCAAAAATTTTAGTAGAATAAAAAAAAAAAATCTGTTAGAATATGAACCATTAATATTAAATACACTTTGATTGCGATTATAATTAACTGATCAATTATAATATTACAAATTAAAAGAAAAATGATCTCAAATTATTCAAGTAAAATATATAACCAAATATGTATATAGTGGAATACTATTTATTTAAACTTACCAACTATTGGAGCCTCTGGAACGACTGGTGCAGCTACTGGATTGGCCAGTACAGCTGCTGAAACGGCAGGTATGACTGCTGGATTAGCTGGTACAGCTGCTGGAATGGCAGGTATGACTGGTGGATTAACTGGTACAGCTGCTGGAATGACAGGTATGACTGCTGGATTAGCTGGTACAGCTGCTGGAATGATAGGTATGACTGCTGGATTAGCAGGTATGGCTTCTGGAACGGCTGGTACAGCTGCTGGAACAGCTGGTACAACTGCTTCAACAGCACCATTCAATACTAGCCCATCATTACCTGCAGCTACTTCCTCAATAATTCTAGGCGGAGGCTGTCTCGGCAATGGAGGTAGTAGCATTGGGAGCGGCAAAGGTGGCCAAATTTGATGATGATCCGCTCGTGGAAATGGTGGCCGATATGGTTGTCAACCACGACTATTGACCAATCTATTGTATGTAGCAATGGCTGCTTCAGCTGCCTCTCTTGCTGCAGCAAGTTCTTGGTTAGCTGAGAAAAAATAAAAGCCATTTTAACATTGAAATTGAAATTAAATTATATATATATATATATATATATATATATATATATATATATATATATATATATATATATATATATACAAATTATTTAAACAACTATATAAGAAAAAAAATAATATCTTATTTTAACTTAAAAATTATTCTTTCAACCAAAAATAGTTTTTACAATCCAGAAGATACAACAAGTTTTTTTAATTTCAAGAAAAAATTTTCGTTTCAAAAAATTTCTTAACCAAAAGATTTCTATCTTAAAATAAAAAAGAATTTAACTTGTATATATCTATATACAATAAGTACTTACCATTAGCGTCATTCAGGTTATTCATTTTAATCTAGCAACAAATAAATAAATATTCGATTAATGAAAAAATTTTAATATATTTAATTAATATTAAAAAACAATATAATTATGGTTTAACTATAACAAATATTATTATTATTTTTTCTATATATTAGATAATATTTCAACAAAAAAAAAAATTAAAATAAAAAATATACTTACGCGTTCTATTGTCGCAGAATTAATAATGACCGATTCTAAACTCCTCACTAAGAAATAGGCCTAATCTCACGCCGTTATACACATTAACATTACGAACCGAAAGTTACCGACAATTCCCGACGGTGATTTACCTTCTGAGAAGACTTTATAATAATCCCTAATGGCAAAAATTTACTTACAAAAGTCTCTTGAATTTTTCGTAAAATCTCCACCAACTTCGGACTTTTTCATTTTTTTACAACAACTTGTATGCAATTTTCGTTACAAATTCACATAAATTTACTACCCGAATTAAAATGCAAATTCATTACAAAAGTTGACTACAAAAAAGTTGTCGTCAATTTTTAAACAAATTTTATGTCAATTTATTGTTAATTTGGCTTGAAAAATTCTAAAATATTTTTTTTTTACCATCAAATTGCAAACATTTTTATGTATATAAATTTGCTTACCTTCTGAAATAATAAGAAAGAACATTACCGACTTTTTTTTAATCGTAAAAATTTACCACTAAGTTGAAAAAAAATTAACCACAAATTTTTTTTTTTTAACTTTCGCTGTAAAATTGTTGGAAAATTCAGGCATGGCCATCAGATTAATGACCAAAAATGGTCATTGAAAAATCAGTAAAAAGAATTAATACGACAACAACTGTCCTAATAACCAAATTTTCTAATCAAAAAGTTAGTATACGTACATTGATTGCGAGTAACTTGACGACAAGTTGACAACAATTGTGAATATTATAACGTTCCCTACTATTTCACACGTCCCGCGGCGGAGTGTGGGTAGTGTCAAATAGGCGTTATGGCCCTCCGTTGGTGGAAAAACTGAAAATAAAATAATAACAAAACAAAAGTCCCACCTGGAGATATCCTGAATCTCCCTGGACCCACAGCTCTGCTCAGGCTGGGTTAGAAATCCTAGTTGGGCGCCAGTTCGTGTGCCCCACGAACAAATTCAAAATTCCAATAAAATAAAATACCACGGAGAAAAATAAAAATGAAAATAAATGAAATACAGGATAGCAATTTCAGGGTTAGGAATAGGAAAGCAAGAAAAAGATAGCAGTAATCAAAATAATCAATTTAAAATAATACCGAGTTGCTGACCATTTGCCTTTAACTATATTTAAATTAATATAAACAATATAATACTTATTAAATTTTGTTATCCCAAAAAAACAGACAGTGTCAAGTAAAATAATAATATAATGCTTGTAATAATAATAATCGCACAATAATAATATAATGCTTGTAAATAATAACCGCAAATAACAATATATTGTTTGTAAATAATAACAATCGCAAAATAATAATATACTATGGGTAAATAATAACAATCGCAAAATAATAATTTAGTATTTGTAAATAATAAACGCAGAATAATAATAATATATTGCTTGTAAATAATACTCGCACAAGAACAATATATTATTTGTAAATATTAATCTCAAATTGTAAGATAACAATCGCAAAATAATAATATCTTGTCGGTAAAGAATAAACGCACAATAATAATAATATATTGATTGTAAATAATACTCGCACAAGAACAATATATTATTTGTAAATAATAATCTCAAAATAATATTATATTATTTGTAACTAATAATAGCAAATTAATAATAATATATTGCTTGTAAATAATAATCGCGCAATAATAATATATTACTTGGAAGAAAATAGTCACAAAATAATAATTCAGTAATCGAAAATAATAATAATCATAACTCCGTCGCACTCGACACTCAGTGCGAGCAAAGAAATAGCAGTCGTGGAATCGGTCAGCAATTATATCCACCGCACCGTTCCCGTGTATAACAAACTAATACTATTAATAATACTCAAGTATTAGAAACCACCATTAAATAATTCAACTATTGAACATATTATTTAACCAATAAATAATAATAATAATAACAACTGTAATTATTGTATTGGTATTCTGAGCTCAACAATTACACACTTCATCATATACCTATGAAAATTATTAATACTCAGAATCGACCATCTCTTTTACTCTTATACGATAGACAAATGGCCACCAACGCGGGAACAAAATTACACGCCAATGTATTAGCCAAAAAGTACTTACAGTTTACGTAATTAATCAACTCCCTTGGTTGCACGTTAATACGGTAAATGTATTTTCCTTTATGCTTTTTGTCAAATACTCGAATAATGCCAATGGATTTATATTATCTACTCAAAATACCAAATGGCGTCAAATTTATAATTATACAAATGCAACAGAAGCACACACGCTACTCTTACAGAGACTAACCCACGTCTGACCACGGCAGCACGTGAATTTCATGCCGGCACTTCGGCCGGCGCCATTTTGTCATAGATCTCACTTCAACCAGTGGAGATATATATTTGTCGCATGTTATTTCTTTACAGTATCACCAACATAATACATAACTTTGGCCGTGTAATTTATCCAGTTCCCGACGCTAAATGACCAATTGTCCCTTTCATAATTAATTATTAATATGATTTACAAATAAATCAATCAATGATTTAGTCACCAGACTAGTAGATTTATTTATAATAAATAAATCTACTAATGCCAACTGTTGCGTTGACGTGCAGGCGTCAAGCATTAATAATAATCACAAGCACACGAATCAAATGCGCAATTATTTCTCCCAGCGTTACAAAATTCAAACATATGCTCAAATTAATCAGTGAAATCTCCTGATTCAAATACAATTTATACCTAAGAAATCAATAAAGTATTATTAACACAATAATTGAAATAAAAGCTTACATATAAACGAAATAATTATAATAACAAAATATTCGATGAGACGTGTGAGCAGCGTGTGCTGCCCTCTGTTGCCCACCGACCTGATGCGAGACTGCCGCGATATTAAAATATCGTGACAATATTTATAATTATTAACTACAATTTACCACCAGCTTTCCAAAAAAGTTAACACCAATGATCTACCTCGAACTGTAGACAGGTTTTGCTAAAAATCAAAAATAACTTTCTGTCAACTATACAATTCTAACTTTTACTGCATACTTTCTCAGAAAGTTAACAACAAGTTAATATCAATTAATGTGATATCAACTTTTGCCACTATTTTTCTCGAAAAGTTGCTATCAACTTATAAAAATGCCATACACGGACAAATAATTATTTTTTAAAATACTATAACATCATAGTAGTTCCAGACAATGTTAATCACCTGTCAGAAATTAAAATAAACATATGCACAAATTACTATGAACATAATAAAATCAACAATAATTATATCACGAATTAAAATAATCATTAGAAATTATACTATAATCATAGTAATTCGTGCATATGTTTATTTTCTTGATGTGCTACTTCGATCTATTATACACCTGAAATCTGAAATCATCATCAAATATATGATTCCAAAATTTTAATTTTAATTTAATCAAACTTACAAATTCATATTGTAACAATTTCTCAATTAAGTCACATTCAATTATATTACCAAGTCACATCAATTATATTACCAAAAAAATTCTTTTTCTGATATGATTTTAAATAAATTAAATTGTAAAGCATATAATTTAAATATTTTATTTTTTAATCACAATCATTCTTAAATTTTGTAAAGACTAATAAAAAATTTAAATTTATTATTTAAAACTGATAAATTAACAAATAAATAATTGATCATATAATTGTAACAAGTTAATAAAAAAAATCAACACACTCTTAATATAATTTCTTATCGAATTACGAGAAAAATATTTATAAAATTTTTAATTACTTAGAAATCATAATTGTTGAATCACACCTATTATTTAACATACTATAGTATACTCCAATCTACAATACACCTGAGAGCTAACGTCATCAGAAAATACATATAGATTTTTAAAAAAATTAGTATTTAAAAATGCGATTCATATAATATTAGGGTTACAAATAAGTTTCCGCCGTTTTTTAACACAAATTAAATATTTATTATAGAAGAACGGTAATATAAATTCATTTAAAATATTGCCCATCACTTGCAACCACTTTTTCCCATCTTTCAGGCAGCATTCGAATCCCACGTCTGAAGAACTCCTTGTCTTTTGAGGCTATCCACGAATCAACCCAATTTTTGGTATCCTCATAAGATGTGAATCGCTGCGCCGTCAGAGCATGTGCCATGGACCGGAACAGGTAATAATCGGACGGTGCAATGTCTGGTGAATACGGCGGGTGGGGTAACACTTCCCAATCAAGTGTTTCCAAGTACTTTTTCACGTGAGCCGCGTTCCCTTTTTTTTTTTTTTATTTTTTCTTTTTTATGAATTTTATTTTTATTTTTATTTCCTTGTTTATGAATCATTCCTAATGATTTTAAACGATGTGAGACTGCTTGCTGAGTGACTTCTAATGTTAGAGCAAGTTCTTTTTGTGTTTGAGATGAATCTTCCTCCAATAATTCCTCCAATTCTGCATCCTCGTAAATTTTTGGCCTTCCACTGCGATCGTTGTCTTCTACGTCGAAATCACCGGTTTTAAACTTTTGAAACCACTCTCGACACATTCTCTCACTCAAAGCACCCTCACCATATGCTTCTACGAGCAATTGATGCGCCTTAGCAGCAGATTTCTTTAAATTAAAGAAGTAAACTAATATTTCCCGCAAATGACGCTTACTTGGCTCAAATTTTGACATTTTCAACTTATAAAAATTATATTTTACCAATATAAAATCAATGATATTAATAGGTTATGTTGTTCTTGAAGGTCCAAACTATTTTTTAAGCCGGTTATCATCTACGAAAGCTAACCGAAACTCCGTGCCGCGCCATCTACAATAAAACGGCGGAAACTTATTTGTACTCCTAATAGAAACATAATATTTGACTTTATTTTAATCGACAAAGAAATAAATAAATGGAAAAATTTGTTATACTTCATTCTTTTTTCATTTGTTATATTTTCATCCTTTAATAGAAGTAATCCGAAATTTGAAGAAAAGTATCAAAAATAAAATATATTATATTAACATATAACAATAGTATAAATAAATTCATTATTATTTTTTTTTTATTTAGACTTCAACCGTCAGATATATTGCAAATCAAAATATTGAATTAATATATACCCGCGCAATTTTAAAATTACCAAAACAATACCATAACTAAACGATAAAATATTGCATAAATACGGTATAACGAAATGATGAATAATTAATAATTTTCTATCCAAATAGAAAACTATTAAATAATATAAGAACCACGATACGTTTATTTTGTAACTTGATAACTATATGCTCCTAAAAGATTAATTAACTACTCAATAATCAATTAATCTTAAACAATAAAAGTTAAATTCAAAATAATTTGAATGAAAAATAATATTTCCGTCTATTAAATATACCATCAAACTTTTTACTAACAAAAAAATTTCTTATTTTTTTTAAATTTATTTTTAAAAAAATTTTCTAAATAATAATAATTGTTAAATATGTAACAAATAAACTTAAACTATTGTATATGATACAAATATTTATATACAAAAAAACCTTTATAATGTATTTTTCAAATTTGCAAAAGTAATAAAAATGAAAAATATCACTTTTCTGTCGACAATAAAATAAAATAAATAGTAAAATATAATTAAAATTATAAACATTACTTCGAAAAAAAATCTATTACATCGTGTATATGTATATATATTTATATAGATATACATATTTGTGTATATATATATTAAAATAGACGTTAAAAATTTAATTTTCTCAAGCACCCAATAAACAACTTCTTTTCAGTGAACAAATACATGGATAATTCAATTTTTTCCTTTTAAGTAAAATGAAGACGTACCTCAGAACAATTAAAGTCCAATTTTCGATACAATCGCGGTTTTTTTTTTTAATGTCTCATGAAATATGCAAATTAAAGGAAAAAATCATAATAACAATTTTATAGAAAATTAATGTTTTGACAAAAAAGATTATGTTTATTTTTTTTATAAAATGTATAAAAAAATATTTTTATAAAAATATTTTTTAAAAACTTTTTTATATTTTATTAAATTAGAATTTAAAGAATTGCGAAAGATAAAAATAACGTTTTTTTCTTAAATATGAACTACTTCATAACTTGTAACATATTTCTTATTTACCAAAAAAAAATATTATTTTCGACATTAGTAGTTCTTAAAACACTCAATACATAAAATCTAAAAGAAATTATTTTTAAATATCATCATAAATACACATTTTATAAAAAAAATGAATCTGAACTTTTTTGTCAAAAATTTAATTTCTTACAAAATTGTTTCTGTGATTTTTTCTTTTAATCTGCATATTTCATAACATAATTATAAAAAAATCGCAATTATATAAAAAAAATGAGCTTTGATTATCCTGAGGCACATTTTCTTTGTGCTTAAAAAGAAAAAACCAAATTCCCCACGTATTTTTTCACTAAAAACAAACACTTTATCGAAAACTTGAGAAAATTAAATTTTTAACAACCACCCTAATAAATGTATATATGTATAAACTATTAAACTGATATTTTTTAACGCTCCTCAATCAGTTACGATAGATAATGGAAAAATTCTATAAAAAATCCACCTTGAAAACAAATATAAAAGTAAATAAAACAATAAAATGCATAATTTAATTAGCTCAAATATCGTTTTTATTTTTATTTTCAATAAAAATGATATTCACGAAAATTTTTAATGCCACGACTTCTGCCTCTACTGCCTCTTCCACGGTACGGCCCTCGTTTGTTACGCCATGCCCCTCCAACCGCCCATTGATGTGGTGGAACTAAAACCCAAATTAAAAACAAAAAATTAAATTTTTATAATATTTCATTTATGTATAGATAATTGAATTACACTGACTAAAAAATCAACTATTCTATTTTATTCACACACTTAAAAAATTTTAATAAGACAGAAAAAAAAAACGTCTGTTAAAATAAAAATCGTAGAAACAATAATAATTACTTCTTAATCATAATTTTCTATTCCCTATTATAATAACACATATTAGTTAATTATCGTACTACAATAATAAATACATATCTTTATTTAAAATGAAACACTACAAAAAAAGTATCTTATAAATTTTCTATAAATAAATCTTACAAAAATTATTCAACGTCAGAATTAAATTCTTGACATTTATTATTATTTTATTGTTCTTTAAAACTTCTAGATGAAACTATCAATTTTATCACAATATGTTATAAAATTGTGTTTATAAATCAAACTATTCACAATAAATTATATCTTACTAAAGTTCACCAAATTCGGCAATGCTTATTAATTGCACATGAATAACATTTTCACAATAAATTTGTGATCTGGCAATCTATAACTAAATTTAAAATCAAATATAATCGAATTTTTAATTAAAAATCGGTCATTTATAAATAAAATCTTACAAAGAAAGTAGTAAGTTTTTTCAAATTAAAATCACTTATTAAAATTTTTCAACTTTATTAAAAAACAATTAATTTTATATTCAACAAAAATTTTTTTTTTTTTATTGAAATTAAAAATCTTTACAAACTAATTCAACATTGAAAAGCCCATTATTTTTTCTCAAATAGGTAGTTATAAATTTATAACTTTTAATTAAAAAATATAGTAAATACTATCTCAAATCTAATTAAGAACTGTTAGAACATAATTTTTTTCGAAAAATTATTATTTGAATGCAAGTAACTAAAAAACATTACTAAATGTTAACTACTATGTAAGAAATAATTAATTAAAAATATTTTAATTTACAAAAAATCTTTTAACATATTATAACAATAATGGATAATAATATTTTTATCATAAAAATTAAATAATATCAAAAGTTATCAGAAATTCAACTTTGACATTAAACAATATCTAAAACACTAAATATATCGAAAATATATGAAGGATATCTAGTAGAGCATTTCATTTATAACAAAAATATATATTTATCTTTCCAGTACAATAATAAATTAATTACTTATAAAATTCAATGCTAAAAAAAAACTATCTGATATTCTTTAAATGAAAAGTAGAAAATTGCAAACAAAAATATATTTATAAGTATATATAAATTAACTCAAACTTACCAACTGCTGGATCATCTAGGGCAGCTACTTGTGGAACTACTGGTTCAGCTCCATCAAGCGCTGCATCATTTTCGCCCTGAACAACTGCCCCCACATTTCTGGGTGGTAACTGCACCGGTTGTAATGGTATTGGTAGCGGATGCTGCATCAGTTGATCCAGCGGTGGAAGCGGTTGCCAAATTTCATTTAGATTAGCCTGTTGACCACGTCCATTAGTCAACCTACGATAAGCTACGATAGCTGCTTCAGCTGCTGCCCTTGCTGTAGCAATTTCTATTTCTTCTGAGAGAATCAAATAAAATTAATTCTAACATAAAATCAAAATTGAAATTTTCAAATATATATAGATATATATATATATATATATATATATATATATATATATATATATATATATATTATTTATACATCTCTATACGAAAAAAATAAATATCTTGATTTAAAAATTATTTTTTCAACCCAAAAATAATTCATGCAATCCAAAAAAAAAAAGCAAAAAATATTTTCAATTCGAGAAAAAATATTTTTAGCCAAAAAAATTTTTTGTTGAATTAAAAAAAATTTTTACTTTTATTCTGAATTGCAAAAAAAATTCTTGAGCTAAGATCTTTATTTTGATAAACACAAAACAAATAATAAAATAGGAGACATAAAATAATGTTACAATTACAAGTAATCAATTTAACTAAAATTTTAATTTGTTTTTTTCTTTTTTATTTTTTTATTTCTTATTTATTTATTTTTTCAATTATTAAATTCAATCACTTATAAATAAAATAACTTTATCTTATGTCTTATAAATTCTCTTTCATATATAAATATAATAAGTACATACCATTAATATTGTCCAGGTTATTCATTTTAATCTGTCAACAAATAAAAAAATAAAAAAAAATATAATCAATTAATAAAACAATTTTAATATGTTTACTCAATATTAAAAAACAAATAATTATATGTTCATTATAATACATTATTATTGTTTTTTTGTTTAAAAAATTAGGTAATATTTTAAGAAAAAAAAATTAAAATAAAAAATATACTTACGAATTCGATTGTCACAAAAATTAAAATAACCTGCTCTGTAATGACATATCATACTCAATTTTTTTTTTTTTGTTTTAACTTTGGCACATAACAAGTCATAATAAAATTGACATTAATAAACAGATCAAATAAACAATTAACTCATATGATAATCTTTAGTTATTACCATTACCCTGATAATTAAGTTGACAGCAAGCAAACAGCAATTAACTGCAACAACTTGTCATTTAGTGAACCACTAAAATAAAATTTCCATAAATTGACGATAACAAATCCTCAACTTCCTGAGAAACATTAATATTACATTAATTAATGAAAAATTATCTTTAATTGGCTAAAAAAATTAGTAATACCTTGTAATCAAGAGTTACTAATGCTAGAATTTATCAATAAATAATCATCAAATTGGTCGCAACTTAATATGTCCCTGATAACCAGTTGAGCTCAATCAACAATTAAATTGCTCGTAAATTTGACAACAAATTAAAGTCACTATTTGACGTACTCGAGACATCAAAAATTGAGTAGCAAAATTTGACTGCAGTAGTAGCTCAAATTGACCTAAATTGTTAAGATTCGATTTTACCGCTTAATACATATTGAAGAAAAGTCAACTTGCGACATCTAGCAACTATTTAACAAAATAAATTCAAAAATCAAAAAGTAAAAAATATCTGTCTAAGTATATACTTTAATCATTTATTATTTATTATTAACTAATTATTAGTAAGAAACGATAAATGTTGTAAAATTTCGATAAGTAAATTTAAAATGGAATATAAGCGCGCACCTATTAATGTAGTTCAAGTTAACTAATTAACTAACAGGTAGAGGCACCTAAGACCATTGAGAACAACGCTTTCCCTGATAGCCAAGTAGGCAAGAAACTGGCGTGAAACTCACAGCCACAACTAGAGACCAAGTTAGCTGCAAAAATTGATACTTCCAAAGTTCATAGACATTTTCTGAGAAAGTTGGTGACAAAAGTTAGAAATCCAATAAGTTGACGGCTACTTTCTGAGGAAATTGATGACCAGAAATTGGCAATCCATAAGTTGACGGAAAAGTTGCTTTCAATCTTCTCAAAAACTTGTATTCCAATTGTGGCTCCATACTAGCGTCAACTTTCTCAGAAAGTTAGCGGTAACTTGTAGCCAAAAGTTGCAATTGCTAAAGTTGTCGACAGCTTGTCGTCAAATTAATCGTAAACTAATGAATACCAACTTTGGGATTAGAACCCCTGGTTATCACGAACATTTTAAAGATAATTGCTCAGCAAATCTGCATTGAATATTTGCGAATAACTTAACGACAAATTTCTGGTGATCCTCGGCTAGATAATAATTGCGTGCAAGTTGATGCATATTTACCGCCGTCATCTGAATGTAATTTGACAGAATAACTTGCTGTCAATTTAAAATGAAACTTTCAATCAACTTAACTTCACTGTTTGATGGTAACACATGTAGTCAAATTTAAATTAAGTTTACAAACAATTTACTGTCAACTTAAAGGTAACTTCAGCATACAACAGTAGCTTAAAGTTAATTTATAATTAAGGTGGCTATCAGAGTAACTATCACAATAAAAACTCATAGCCGAATATGCCAAGCTAATAGTTGTTGAACAATTACATATTCTGCATGCTCACAATTGTATCACTGTTTGTATTAAAATTTCATTCACATTCTAAGCAAATTGCAGACAAAATGTTACTGTCAAACAGTGATGTTAGATTGGTTGAAAGTTTCACTTCAAATTGACAAGTTTTTCTGTAAAATTGTATTCAAGCTACTGCCGTATGCTGAAGCCAACTTAAAGGAAAATATTATTCAACCAAGCTTGCCAGAAACTTTCTCGTGAAATTAGTCAAAATGTTTCATTGCAAAACTTGCTGAATAGAGTGTAGCTATCAAAGTAAGCTGTTGCCATTAATTTGATGTCAATTTTCAACAATAACTTTCTGTCAATTAAATTCCCGTCATCTTACAATCAAAGTAACTAAAATTACATCATCATAAAAACGTACCTTAAGCTCGTTTTATTTAAACCCGTATAATAAAAAAAATATTCTTAACCCAAAAATTTGTGCTTAATGAATATGTGATTAACAAAATTCTATATTTATGATAAATATTCATTTAAAATAAATTATTATTATATAATATTATTATATAATATTATATCAATCATATTATATATATAATAATTAATAAATACAATTTAATTATCATAAATATCTAACTTACTATAACAGGGATTTTAAAAAAAAAAAAAAAAAAATATAATAAATTAATTTTATTTGTGACTTAAAATTTGAAATTGAATTGGATTCGACTGCGCTCTCGGCCCACGCATTTCCGTTGCCCCCACGCCGTCGATGATCGATAATATGGGACTCTATTAATTTATTGGTACGCTTGGCCGTGCGACGAATGGGTACTCTACGAGGGCCCCGAGTCCCGCCGTTTCTAGAAATTTAAATTTGGAAAATTTTTGGATGGTACAAGCCTGACATGGGATTGAGAGTGGGGAGCCTCGGGCTTCGCGGCGCACAGAGAGGCACTCGAACGGCACTCACTGCCTAGACCTGGCCACTATAACTTGCATCAAAAATTTCAAAAGAAATTTTTGTTCAATAAAATTTAATATAAATAAAACACTTACATGGTGAGTCGTGAGACCCCAGTCAATTAAAATATTTTAAAAGTGAGCGAAAAGTTAATTATCAAGAGACCTACGGCGAGTTGGTAAAACCCCGCACTCTTGGATATCTAAAAATTTTTACGGTGAGTCTAAGTCTGACCCCGGACGCCATTTTAAAAGTCACGTTGTGGCAATTGTAAAATTTCATCAAGGAAATTTTTTAAAAAAAAATTTTATATTTTTGCGCTGAGTTTCATAACCGCGTAATTAATCAAGGAAAATTTTACAATTGGCAGCAGGCAAAGGAAGTGAAATTTATCCAGCGTCAGCAAGCTTGGACGGCGTCCCTCCTCCCACCTAATGGCGTCGACAACAACATCATCAACGACTTTGGTAAATTTGTGAAGACCAGCTTAAAAGATTTACACTTTTTAATTTTAAAGAAAAAATAATATTTAATTATATTAAATTTAAAAAAAAAAAATTTCATAAATACGAAAAATAAAAAGTTATCGGTTTTTCGCGGCGTGGGTTCGAAAGCGTTCGGTCACCATTTTGAGTAAGTGTCTGGAATTGTCTTGATTAGGTAGCGTCATATTAAAAATTTTTCAGTTGAGTCTAACAACCACTGATTAATTATTTAATAATTAAAATCGTAATATTAAAATTTAATTTAACTAAGTAGGCATTCTTCTAGAGGTACTGAGTCCCACCGACCGTTCTCTAGAAGGTGCTGGAACTTTAGTACTTGAAGGTAACCTTGGTGCTGAGTCCCACCGACCGCATCACTGGGAACTTTATTAAGGAAAATTTATTGAGATAAAATTTAAATAAAATAAAATTTAGGCAAGAAAGACAATCCAGAACTTCAGGAGTTATTTAAGATTTTATAATTGCGGACAGTTTGTGTGTGAGAGTATTGAAATTTATCTATTTCCTCGCCAGCAAAAATTTGTTATATATAAAGGAGAAAATAATTGTTATACTAGTTGAAGAAATTTTATGTTTTAAATTAAGTCAAATTTTGAATCACGTAAATATTGTCGGGAAAATTAAATCTTATTATTGTTAAAGTAATTAATAGTAAGTTAGAAAACATATTTGTTGCCACATAAATAGTATAAATAAATTTGGATATATTTTATTAAATTATAATTACTGAAATAATTATTTCTCAATTGACTAATGACGCTGAGTCCAACCGACCGCTCATTAAGTGATTGAAATTTGGATATTTAAAACCTAACTCTGCAGCTGTGTGGTCCAGCCACGGTAAGGAAATTTTCGAACTCGTCCTTGAGATTTCATTTATCTCTGCTTTGTTTTGCCTTGCACACGATACTGAGAGATCGTGCAATTTACTCTCAGTGGCGCCCTTAGAACTTTTGAGTTCAAAAGGTGTCCAAATTGTGACCTCGTAAGCCTCGTCGTCAAGACCACGGAAGTCGAGGGGTACCCGGTTATATTACCATAACTTAAATACAATTTTTGAAAAAATATATATTTTTTTCCACTATCTTATAAACTATTATTTTTAGATTGTCATCGACTATTTCTTAAGTCTACTGTAAGAATCTAGAAACAGTGTACTACACAATTTTGAAAATAGTCTGCAGAGTAATTCGAAATAGTCTGTTGTGCAATTCAAAATAGTCTGCAGTGCGACTCAAAATAGTCTGCGGTGCGACTCAAAATAGTCTGCGGTGCGACTAAAAATAATTTACTCTTGTAACTATTAATTAAATTATATTAACATATATAAATTAAAATATATAAACATGAAAATAAAAAAGCAATCAAGAAACAAAATTAATAATCAAAGAAAAATAAATTATAAACAAAACATTTCACTAACTTAAAATAAACTAATTACTGAAATAACGAAAGAAACACAAGAAAATGAACACATAAAAAAAATAAATGAAAATAAAGATAAAATTAAAAATTTAGTTCAAAATTTAAAAACTAATGAAAATTATAAAAAATTAGAAAAACGAAAAAATATTCAAAGATTACAAAATCTAAGATCGATTCCAAGCTTTAAAGTAAAAGAAGATCTAAATACTAAAAAAAGAATACAAAATTTAAGATGAAATCCAGACTTTAAAGTAGAAGAAAATCTAAATACTAATAAAATAATACATAATTTACGATCAATACCAAACTTTAAAGTAACAGAAAATCTTAATACTAAACAAAGAATACAAAATTTACGATCAAATCCAGACTTCAAAATAAAAGAAGATCTAATTACTAAAAAAAGAATTCAAAATTTAAGATCAATTCCAGACTTTAAAATAAAAGAAGATCTTAATACTAAACAAAGAATACAAAATTTACGATCAAATCCAGACTTCAAAATAAAAGAAGATCTTATTACTAAATAAAGAATTCAAAATTTAAGATCAATTCCAGACTTCAAAGTACAGGAAGATCTAATTACTAAAAAAAGAATACAAAATTTGAGATCCAATCCAATATTCAAAAAACAAGAAGAATTAAATACTAAACAAAGAATTAAAAATTTACGAAAAAATAAAAAATATAAAACAAAAGAAAATATAAAAAATAAACAAAGAATCACAAATTCAAGAAAAAATCCAGAATATCGAAAAAAAAAAAGAATCAATAACAAGAACAGAATAAAATGCTTACGTGAAAATTACAAATTTATATTTATTGAAATAAAACAAATTACAAAAAAAATACAGTTATTACGAAAACAAGTAACTTATAAAAATATTAAATTAAAAAAATATTTAATAGCTATTCAAAAACTTCGAAAAAAATATACTTTTAAAACTCAAGAATTAAAATACAATGCTATTAGAATAAGAAAACTAAGAATGAAAATTAACTATAAAACTAGAGAAAAATTAAAAAATTTAGAAAGAATACGAATAGCCAGAAAAAATAAAAATTTTAAAACCAATGAAAACAAAAAGAATTACAAGCGAAATTTAAAAGCCCGTAAAAATAATTATTATCGACAAAAAACACAAAAACAAAATACATTAAAAAAAAATAAAAATCGTAATATAAATTTCTTACGATTTAGAGAAAATATATACAATAATCTGAAAAGATGTAATAAAAATAACAATTTAACAAAATTAAAATTAGATTTTATCAAATCGCGAGTTGAAACTCCATCATTTATATGTTGTTGTTGTGAAAGACTATTGTTTAGACGATCGGTTGTAAAATTTAATGTACATCGAATTAAAAATATCAATAAAGATTTATTTAAAAAAATTAATAATTTTAATTCCGAATTTATTTGTAATACTTGTAAAAACACAATCTATAAAAATAAAAAAGTTGCTAAATTAGCTACAAGTAATGGTATGAAATTTCAACTAATACCACAATGTTTAAAAATACTCACAGATTTAGAAGAGAGGATGGTTGCTCCTATTATAAATTTTATGCAAATCCGAGCATTGAAACCATATGCAATAAATTCACAATTAGGTTTAAAGGGAAGTGTTGTTAACATTATGATTGATGTTAATACAGTATTGAATATTCTACCAAGGAAATTCAATGAAATGAATACTATTCAAGTAAAATTAAAGAGGCATATTACTCATAAAAGTGATTATATGTATGAAACTGTTAGACCAGGAGTAATATGTGAAGCTTTGAATTATTTAATTAACACTCCTCTATACTTAAAACACAAAATTAAAATTGATGAAAGTTTCTTCAAACAATATGAAAATAATAATAACGAAATAATAGAATTTATTGTCGAAGAAACTGACAGAGATGAAAAATTATCACAGATGAAAAATAAAAATAATAGTAATATTAATGAATATAACAACACGAATAATAAAACTAATAATATACATAATAAAGATAACAATTTAAATAATAATTATTGTGATGAAAAATTAAATTCACATTTAATTGGTAACAATGATAATAATAACGATGATAATAATACAGAAGAAAATAGCAAATTTCAATTTGATTTCAGTCAGATTAATAATGATGAAGCATTATTAATGGACAGAAATGCAGAAGCCACAAAACAAACGGAAAACTACGTTCACATAATTGCACCTGGTCAAGATAAAATTCCAATACCATGGCACAAATTTGAAGATATAGATGAATTGACTTTTCCAAAAATATTTGCAGGTCATACTTTTAATGTACCAAAAAACATTAGTTACACAGTCCGAGCAAAATCAGAAGCTACACGCCATGATCGAAGATCATGTATACCATCACGAGTACTATTCATGGCTAAAAAAAAATTAGAATTAACATGTATAGCCAATATAAATGTATGCTTAAGAAAAACTAAGCAAACCGAAAATGTAACAGTAAATAATGTAATGAATGATAAATTTCTTAATGACTTAATCAACGCAGATCACGGATATAAAATATTAAAAACGATTCGATCATCTCCATCGTATTGGGAACGACAAAAAAATGAACTATGTGCAATGATACGACAACTGGGGAAGCCTGCTTTTTTCCTGACACTGTCAGCAGGTGAATCACAATGGCCGGAATTGATTTAATGTCTTATGAAATTTAGTGAATCAGGACAAACAATATCCCTTAAAGAAGCATATGAACTAGAATATAATATAAAAAGTAATTTAATCAGGAATGATCCAATTATGTGTGCTGAATATTTTCATCATAAATTAGATAAATTCATGTTTATGATACAAAAAAAAGATAGTATATTTTATGAATATACAGTTACAGATTCTTATATAAGAATCGAATTTCAATTACGTGGAAGTCCTCATGCTCATATTCTTATGTGGCTGAAAAAGTCAATGCCTGAATATGACAAACATAATGAAACTACAAAACAAGAGATCATTGATATAATTAATAAATTTATTACCTGTGAATACAACGCGAACGATCCGTTTATTAATTTACAACGTCATAACCATACTCACACATGTTATAAAGATGAAAAAAATAAAAAATGTAGATTCAATATTCCATATCCAGTGATGAAAGAAACTATGATTTTAGAACCGCTTGAAGATGGTGAAACAGCGCCTAAATCATACGATAAAATTAAAAATCTCATGAATACTTTCTATAAAGATCAAAACATATTCATGACATTTGAAGAAATTATAACTAAATTAAATATGACGGAAGAAGAATATATATTAGCAATACGAAGCACATTAAAAAAACCACAAATATTTCTTAAACGATCTAGTTTAGAAGTTGGTATTAATGCTTAAAATAAAGACATTCTTCATTTATGGGAAGCAAATATGGATTTACAATATATACTTGATGAATATGCCCTAATGTCATATGTTACAAATTATATATCTAAACCTTTTAGTGGTTTAGCAAAAGTTTTAAGAGAAGCCGCAGATGATTGTTCGAACGGTTATCTCAACCCAAGAGAAAAATTAAGAAAAATCACAAACACGTTTTTAAACTGTAATCTAATGTCAGCACAAGAAGCAGCTTATCATGTATTATCTCTTCCATTATGTAAAAAAAGTCGCAAATGTATTTATATTAATACTAATCCAATAGCTGAACGAGTTAGAATTTTAAAATCAAATGCTGCCTTAAAAAAAATAAATGAATTACAACCTGATTCTACTGAAATCTTCGCAGATGATGCGTTTCAAAAATACAGTACACGAGAAAAACAATACGAAAATATATGCCTTGCTGATTTCACTGCAAATTATACAAAAAAAAGTGAAAATGCAAGTAATAATGATATAATTGAAGAGAAAAGTGATGATGATGAAACTAAACAGTACAGAAATAGACAACAAACAGCTATTATTAGATATAGAAGATATAAATTGCATCAAGATCCGATCAATTATTATAGAGAACAAATATTATTATTTATGCCATGGAGAAATGAAACAACTGAAGTTGAAAATGTTGATCACATGGTTATATACAAAAAAAATGAATCTATTATCGAAGCAAATCGAAAAGTCTTTGCAATAATAAGTGACGAAAAATTGGATGATGCATGGGAAAAAATATTAAATGATATGAGCGAAGAAAACGCTGAAAATAACGAAGAAGAAGCAAATATTAAACAAATTGACCATCCAGTTGATATTTTTGAACAAAACGATAAAAAAATCAATGAAAAAAAAAAAACTGAACCATCAATTAATAGATATTCATGTCCAACAAGAATATCAATTGCAGATATACATGAAATGTTTCGAAATTTAAATACTGAACAAAAAGAATTTGCAATGCATGTACTAAATTGCTTCAAACTTGACAAATTACCACTACGAATATTTTTAAGTGGTTCAGCAGGAGTTGAAAAAAGTTATTTAATTAATTTATTATACCAAATGATAACAAATTATTATGACAATAAACCTGGTGGTGATTTAGAAAAAATAATTGTGTTATTAACAGCTCCTTCTGGTAAAGCGGCTTATTTAATAAATGGTATGACATTACATACCGCATTTTCATTACCAATTAATCAATTTAGTGGTCAAATGCCTGAATTATCAAATGACGTAGCAAATCAAATTTGATCAAAATTAATATCTGTAAAACTAATAATAATGGATGAAGTTTCTATGATAGGATCAAAAACATTTAATCAAATAGATATGCGCTTGCGACAAATAACTGGAATTAACAAATCATTTGGGAATATATCTGTAATTGTAGTTGGTGATTTTATGCAATTACCTCCTGTAAGAGATCGTTTTATTTTTCAAATACCAAACGATCATGAATATAAAGATTTAATAAATCGTAATCCATTATGGGATGAATTCAAGATATATGAATTAAAACAGATAATGCGACAGAAAGGTGAAGTAGAATTTATAAATGCTTTAAACAATTTAGCTGTTGGTAATATGACAGAAAAAGACATTAAATTGATTAAATCTCGTGAAGTTAAAAATCCTGATGATGTACCAAAAACAGCAATAAGATTATATGCAACAAATGAAAGAGTTAATAATTATAATAATTTAAGAATTTCTGAAGCTCCGGGAAAAATAATAATCACTTACGCGAAAGATATTTTATTGAGCAAAGTAAGTAATTTAACTAAACAAAAAACTTTGGATGCATTAAAAAATAAAAAACCACAAGACACAGGTGGATTACCTTATGAAATTAAATTAAAAACTGATATTAAAAACATGATTACTTGTAACATTAAAATTGAAGACGGTTTAGTAAATGGAGCTTGTGGTACTTTAAAATTAATAACATTTGATCAAAACTCAAATGAACCAGAAATACTGTGGATAAAATTTACTCCCGATAAAGTTGGTAGTTTAGCAAGAACATCTTTAGCTGGATTTATGAAACAACATAACATTGATTCACAATTAACACCAATTAAGAAAACTTCCGTTACACTAAATATTTCCACAAATTTAGAATTTAGAGCAATACGTGAACAATTTCCAGTAACAGAAGCAGAAGCTATGACTATACAAAAATCACAAAGCCAAACTTACGACCAAGTTTGTGTAACTTTTAACACAATAAATGGAAAAAAAGAACGCATATCTGATCAAATGAGTTATGTAGCCATGAGTAGACCTAGAAGTTTAGAAGGTTTATTTATTATTGGTTCTTTTCAAGCATCACAAAAAAATACAAACACACGAAAAATCACTCTAGAAGAATTATCATTTATGAAATCAGATAGAAAACTAGAATTATCATTCAATAATTTAAAAAAAGAGAAAGGATATATAATAACTTACCAAAATATAAATTCATTAAAAAAAAATGCAAAATATATCATATCTGATGAATGGTATCAAAGAAGTGATTTATTATTATTCAGCGAAACTCAAACAAAAAAAATTGATAATGTAAACATTGATAACTATCATATTATATTTAGATCTGATTGTAAATATAACAGCAGAGGGCTAATATGTTATGCCAAAACTAATTTAAATATAATTTATATAACTTCCGAAATTGAAGATAATGAAAAATCTCATATAGAATTATTTATGGTAAAAGTTAAAAATTACTACATAATTAGTTGATATAAATCTCCATCAACAACACACTTTATGTTTGAAAAAATTTGTAATAAAATAATCAAACAAGTTCCCCATAACAACCAAATAATTTTAGTAGGTGATTTTAATTTTAATATTAATAGTAAAAGAAAAAATATGGCGGACAATTACTTAGTTGATTATCTAAAAAAATACAATTTAGAAACTAGATTGCCAAATGATACCGTTACAACCGATTTAAATACACAAATTGATGTTATATTCACAAATTTTATTGATGTAAAATGTGGAGTTTATGAAAGTTACTTCAGCTACCATAAACCTATATACACAATTTTAAAAGAATATATTACAAGTAATCAAATATCAATTGCAAACATACTGAAAAATGATAAAAAAATCAATATGGGAGACATTACAAAATCATTAAATGATGTCATTAATGTCAACAATAATAAAATTAAAGTAAAGAAACAAATAAATTTAACAACACAAAAAATTACAAACGTAACAAATAATATACATAATGCTAAATCAAATGAAGAAATCTCAAAACATAAATACTATCAAATTAGACGTTCTGATTTCTATTTAGAAGATGAACACATTAATTTATTTCATGATATTATGAATTCAGAATTCGAAAATCGTGGTATATACAACAATGCTCAAGATGTTACATTTATTGGTGGAGAATTATTAACTTTTTTACAACCCAATCCTAATACTGCTGCGAATATACAAATTTTATACAGTGGACCAATTACTGAAATTAATAGTAATGAAAACTCAATTGGACACTGGATTTGTACTAAATACGATGGCAATGGTATCGTTCACATATACGATAGTTTAAATTCATTCTGCTTAAACAATGATCAAAAAAATTATTTAAATATGATTTATCCATTTAATAAAAGCTATCAATTTCACAAAATACAACAACAACCTGATGCAGTTTCATGTGGAGCATTTGCAATATATTTTGCTACTGTACTTTGTAACAATATAATACCAGATATCGAAATTTTACAAAAAATGTATAACGTATCAGATATGAGAAATCACATATCTAAAATGCTCATAGAAAGAACACTTATAGGTTTTCCAGAATATGGATATTCAAACTATGGTCAAAATAATCGTACTACAAAACTTAATAGTGATCTCAAACAAGATAACATTAGTAACACAAACATAAATGATACCAAAAAAATCGATGAAGTCACTGAGTTATTGAGAAAAAGTATTTCATTTAAAGATAATAGTTGTGAACAAGATACATTTTATGATGATCAAAATATCCATAATCTTTTTAAAAACATTAGTTTTAATGAAAATACCGATTGTCAAAATTCTAACATTTATACATCAAAAAGGAATCAAAATAAATATAATGTTGAAAAAAAATCGCAAATAAATATTCAAAATAAAACATCAAATAATTCAAACGATAGACCAAAAGAAAATAATTCCATTTCTGATACCTTAGAAATATTGCAAAATACAAAATTAAATGAACATATGAATTTAACTAATAAAAAAACTTTAATTGTTAATATTGAAAATAACGCAACACTAAATATAAAAGCTATTTTATATGGAATTGCTAACAGTTCAAATATTGATATAATGAAACAAATCTGGAACAAAAATGAGAAAATTATATTACCTATCATACAAAAAACAACTTTATTTGATCCAAACAATATCAAAACAATTAACAGTAATCGAAAAATTTATAAATTGAAAACGAATTCATTACCACAAATTAACACAAAGAGAAATCGTTTATTAAATAAAAACTTTAACATAATTGACAATAAAGGCCAAGGAGATTGCTTATATCGAGCATTAGCAGATCTTATTTACAATAATGAAAATAAATATATGGAAATTAAAATATTTATTATTAATGAAATTTTAAATAATATTGATTTATATGGACCACTTATATTTAGAGGTGTAATTGAAATAAGAGATAAATATGACAATGCCATGATCACACCGAAAATTATTGAATTCCCAAAAATGATAGCTGAACAAAACAAATGGGGTAATGAAGGGTCATTTTATATATTAGGCACTGCATTAAATCTTAATATCGTTGTTATAACTGTTCATTCAATTATTGGCGATATAATATCAATTGTAAAGTACTCACCTGAAACTGCGAAAACGAAAATACCACTAACATTAATAAATATAGAAAATACACATTTTGTCGCAGCACACAGAAATAAAAAATCATATGATTTTTCTGAAGATGAATGGTGCAATATACGTATTTCTAGAATTGATTTAAACAAAGAGTATATACGTCAAAGAAAATTGTATGAAACGCGACGAAAATTTAAAAATTTGACATATGATTAATGAAATTAAACTATAAAAAATAACTGTAACTATTTTTTAAAAGACAAAATATTTCTAGAAAGAATACCAATATGTTATTCGATCCATATTGTTAAATTTAACACTAGTGCTTTTGACCAAACATGGCATTAAAAAAATATTTTTTATTTTTTTATTATATATATTATCATAATGAGCGCTGAAATTGTAAAAAATTATTTATCCCTAACCAAAATATCTATTTCATGATCATAATTACAAATCTTCAAACATCTAATTTCTATGTTGAATAACTAGATAATGTTTAGCGATATCTCATACTCGTAATAAGCAGTATATAACAAGTGTACGTTGAGCTATACTGAAGAGTCTGATATGTACACTGAGACGAAACTGCTTTACTCAAAATGAAATATTTAAAGTTTTACAAAGACCTTTAGCGAGTTACTCTATAAAAATAGTAAATGTGATCTCTTTTCAGAGACAAAATATTCTTGAAAAAATAAAAACATGTTATTCTATTCATATTGTTTAACGTTATAAGATTTGCTTGTGACCAAACTTGCGATTAAAAAAATTTTCTTTTGTATAAATTATAATTTAAACATCTAATAAATGGTTATACGTTAAATAACTAGATACTGTTTAACAATATCTCATACTAGTCATAAACAGTCTATAGCAAGTGTACGTTGAGCTATACTGAAGAGTCTGATACGTACACTGAGACGAAACTGCTTTACTCAAAATGAAATATTTAAAGTTTTACAAAGACCTTTAGTGAAATACTCTATAAAAATAGTAAATGTGATCTATTTTTAAAGAGCCTAAATATTCTTGAAAAAATAAAAACATGTTATTCTATTCATATTGTTTAACGTAATAAGATTTTCTTTCGACCAAACTTGCAATTAAAAAAATTTCATTTTACACAAATTCTAATAATGGTCGTTGAAATTATCAAAAATAATCTATCTGATTAAAAAAACTATTTCATCATCGTTAAAACTGATCTTCAAACATATAATAAATGATTGTACGTTGAATAACTAGATACTATACTTACATAATAGATAGTACTAGGTACTATCTACAATGTAAGAGTTACTATCACCTTTAACAAGTTACTCTATAAAAATAGTAAGTGTGCACTATTTTCAGACAAAATATTCTTCAAAAAAGAAAAACGTGTTATTCTATTCATATTTTTTAATGTAATAAGTTTTTCTTTTCACCAAACTTGCGATGAAATAAATTTTGTTCTATACAAATTATAATAATAATCGTTGAAATTATCAAAAATAACAAATAACTTGTAACATAAAAATAAATACTGCTAAACTTATAAATAAAAAAAGCCATTCAATCGTCAGAATAAAAGATCGATCTTTCAAAGAAAGTTTTAAAAATTTCAATCTGTTATATATAAGTAAACTCATTGTAAAACAAAAAATTTGAAAACTTACAATATCTCCTTAAAAATATAATTGATGTATGTGTTATGCGTGGAGATATAAAAAGTAAGATTCTAACCAAGATTTACATAACTGACGTGTCAATATTTTCTAAAGATTTTTTTTTAATGAAGTAAATATTGATGATATACAATCATTTTTTAAAAACATACAATCATTTCGAGTATGTACTGTTTTTAATATCATATTAAATTCTATTCAATATTCAATTTATTTTTTGAATTTTGTTTTATCTATTATATTACTTTTTATTGACTCAAGTTGAAATATTTTCTTGATATTAATTGTATTATTTCAAAATAGAAAATTTGATAAATTTCATGTGAAATGTAATTATGTTCGAGCTTGAAAAGCTCGAACAATGCCGATAATAACGTTTTCGAGCTTTTTGAGCTCGAAAACAGCGGGAAGTTTTGGGGCTGGCCCGCAGGGTCAACCGACAGACCAATTTTTTTTTTTTTTTATACCTGTGATCTTGCTGACCGTTATGTTAGTAATCTTGCATGTGATTTTACTAATTGTCTTACTTGCAATCTTACTTATGATTCTGCTGGCAATAATTGTGATAATCTTTATGACAGTTTCGCTTGTCATCTTGCTAACAGCTTTGCCTGTGAATAGACGTTTTCTTCACTCATCTAAATCAGAGTCCTCTCTTACATTATCTTCCTCACGTCCTACACTTTTGTTGTAATTGATAACAATGTGTTGACACAATGTTTCAAATTCCATGCTTTGTCTATTGCTCCGGTAGTAAGCTTTATATACACTAAACGACCTTTCAACATCAGCATAGGTTAATGATGCAAATTTCATCCGCAAGGCGTCATTATTATTCTAATGATTCGGTAAGTTCCGCATCGCTCCATTAATAATACATTCATTCACATTCATCATTTGTGTCAGTCTTCTGTTACCTTCAAAAACATGGACTACTTTGTCGCAAATTTCTTGATATATGTCCATATTTCTTCAAATTCTCGTTTTAATTCCGTAATAATGTCACATACTTGTGCTAAACTGCATCCTCTCTTCTGTAGTTGCTTGGTAGCATCAACTAGGTACGAGAATTTAGCTGCAATATCATCGAATTCTTCCATTTTATCAATCGCCTCGTTGACGCTCTATCTTCACACAATGCACCAATAATAATATTGGTCACGCATCGACGTTGCGAATCAATCGTTTCATCTACAGAAATCCAAATAGGATTATCTCCTATTTCTTTCCGTATTGCCACTAAAGCTTCATTATAAATAATTGGTAAGTAAGTTTCACTCATCGTTGTTAGATCAGGAATTTTCTGTTTTGTATGGGTTTCGTGGAATCTTACAAAATCAGGTTGAAACACTTTTTCAAAACAAATATCAGACTTGATACATGCGGCGGTGAAATCTTTGAAAAATAGAGACTGTCTACTACTTAAGTTTGGGAGGTGCAGGCGGGTTGGAAAAACTGGCTGGTTTTGTCTATTGATAGCTTGCTGATGATTGGCACTGTTCAAATAACGTTCAAATGTGTAACTTTTAACGTGGCTAATCCTGTGGTACATAACAAGCACCGAGCACAGTCAGCTTCGAGTCTGAAATGATCTTGTGGGATTTGCAATTCTCTCAGAATATAACGGTAAAGTGGAATACGGGGATCCTGTACCGCCATAGTTAATAGTTTTTGAATATTATTTTATTCATCCGCAGGTCAAAGAAAACAAATTTAACCGGAAATAAAAGGAAAAATTAGTAACTTACAAAAATAAATAATTGATTTATCTATAAGCTAATTAACACGAAGTGAGAAATTCAGTGATCTAAACAATAATATGGAATTAAAAATAAAAAAAAAACAAGAAACT
>OZ024706.1:18716868-18869243 GCA_964016945.1 Microplitis deprimator | reverse complement strand
TAATAATCCCAGCTTCGTCAAAATGATTAAACAAAAAATTAAAAAAAAAAATTCAATCTGCTCTTTATTTTTTAATTAAATAAAATCTGGTCATATTCAATGTTTGTAAAATTACAATAGTATATTGTAAAATTACTTCAAAGAAAGCATGAAGATATTTTGTAAAATTAAAGAGAGATATTGTAATTTTACAAACCTGGCTGATCGAAAAACCTTTGTAAAATTACAAAACCGTTTTAACAATATCATTTATCTAACAGAGCTTCATATGTTTTGTAAAATTTCAAAACTCACAATGTAAAATTAGTAGACTAATGCTCGAAAAAAGTTTTGTAATATTACTATAATTACTTTGTAATATTCCAAAGCAAATACAGTAGGAAATGTTTTGTATAATCACAACACCTAATTTGAATTATGGCTAAATGTTTTGTCTATTGGCTTCCAATACATTTTTTGTAAGATTGCAATAGAAATTTTTACCAGTGTACACGTCATAAAATTTTTTGCTGCAGCTTTATTTAAAATCAAATCAAGATGTAAGAATGAAAATGGAAAAAGCGCAAGTTATTTGTTTAATAACAAACGGCTGGACTTCAACAAACAATCAAAGTTTTCTTGCTGTCACAGCGCACTACATTGATACTGAAACAATGAATATGAATTTATGTTTATTGGGCTGTGTAAATTATAAGAATAGTCATACGGCAAAGAATTTTTCCAATTTTTTAAAAAGTACAATCAAAGAATGGAATATAGAGAATAAAGAGGGGGTTATTGTAAGTTATCACGCAGCTAATATTATTGCAGCAGTGAAATTAGAAGGCTAGCGCTCGATTGGTTGTTTTGCTCATTTATTGAATTTGATAATACAAGCATCAATAACACAAATTTCCAGTGTCGTTCAAAAAGTTAAAAGTATTGGTGAATATTTCGAGAGAAGTACTAAAGCTCTAGAAAAACTTCATGAATTACAAAAACAGATGGAACTGCCTTTACTGAAATTAAAACAAGATCTTCCTACTCGATGGAACTCGACATTCGAAATGCTCGGCCGAGTGTATCAAGTGAAAAATGCAATTACTGCAACTCTTGCTCTGATGAATAATAACTTATCTTTATCTATGGACGACTTGGTTGTGATTAAGGAAGCACTACCCATATTAAAAGTTTATAACAATGTCACTGTTGAAATTAGCTCAGAAACAAACATGAGTTTATCTAAAGTAATAATATCTTATGAGTTATTGAAAGACCATGTCGACCAACATCTAGTGTTATTGGATGCTAAAATCAGAATTGAAACCAAAAACGCCTTGGGAAGGGTTAATAATTTATTAAAATCGCTACACTTCGAAATGAATAAACGTTTAAATGATTTTGAAAAAAATTTCCTCTATGCAGAATCAACAATTCTGGATCCCAGATTTAAAAAGAAAAGATTTCGTGACGAAATTAATTCTGAGAGAGCTATTGAAAGCTTAAAATTGAAAATTCGAAGTATTTGAAGTGAGCCGTTTCAGCAATTTGACTCTCACTCACGTCTCGGCTCCAATATCGATAGATATTGTTCCATCGACACAGCCATCATCATGTAGTACACAGCCTGTTTCTATTTGGGATAAGTTTGATGAAAAAATAGCAAGTTTAACCCCTCAAAATCGTACAGCAGCAGCAATAGTTGAACTCGATAAGTATACAAATGAACCGAACCTTAACATACAAGAAAATCCACTTCAATAGTGGTATTCTCGTAGAAATGTGTGTCCGATACTATATAAATTTGTTTTAAAACGTTTAAATTTAGTTGCTACAAGAGTATAGTGCGAGCGCATCTTTTCAAAAACTAGCATTATTCAAAATGAAAAAAAGGCCATTCGGGAGCCGAAATGGAAGTAGATTTCTTATTATTTGATTATTTCAAACTTTCAAATAAACATTAATAACAAAATAAATTTTTTCTTTTTGACATTCTCAAAAATTCTCAGTTATGGAACAAAGGAAAATAGCCAAAAAATTCAAAGTTAAATGCAAAAAATTTAAGAATTGAGATCAGAAAATTAAAATAATTATCGGAAGGGTAAGTTGAATAACGAAAATTAAAGTTGAAGAAAATTAAATTATCTACCAAAAAGTATTCTGTGTTTTTACTATAGGATTAATAGTTAATACAAAATGAAATAGAATAATTTGAGTTGAAATTTCAATTATGATAGATCTAAAGTCATACTTGAAATCAGTCATTAACACGGCCAATAAAACAAAATTGAATTTACACACTTGAATTAAGATATTTAGATTTTATGAGTGTTACACAGCAATAATATGAACTCAACCAGTTTCATAAATTTACTAATGAATACAGTAGTTACGCTTCTATGGAATCTATTGAAAGTAGGAGAACCAATGCACTAGCAAAATTTCATTTAATGAGTGGTAAGATAAGAAATTTCATTGGTCTAGACACATATATAGGCATGAAAATTGAAGCTTATTTGAAGAACTTTCAGATGAATTATATAGGAAGTCGATAAGATATAACATTCAGAAAATATCGAAGCAAGAATAAGTAAAAATATGAATTTTTGACATTTTGAAAATTCTGGAATGCTATAACTTGGAAACTAATCGACTGATTGAGCTCATTTTCCAACTAGATCAAGGTAGTCACCCACAGAATACGTATACAAAGTTTCAAAGCGATCCGTATAAAACTGTGGTGATAATCAATGTGACAACCTGCATGAAACTAGTTTTTATGATATTTTGTAAATTTTTAAAACCATTTATCTATTAGAAAAAGTAGTCAAATCAATGAGCTGCATAGTGATAACTGAAGGCAATCGAGCGAGCTTTCAAATAGAACAAACGAAAATGAGCTATCTCTCTCCGTTCAAAAGTTACATCTAGTCAAAGCGGCAAACAAATTTTATCGAAAATTTTACAAAATTTCAATTAACCATAACTTCTAAACTTATTTGCCGAATTGGCTCATCTTCTAACTCATCCAAGATAATCGTCCATAGAATAAGTATACTAAGTTTCATTAAGATCGGTGTAGAATTGTGGACGCTATTGTTGGAGGACGGCGCGTTATATTGTATATATATATATATATATATATATATATATATATAAATACGTATATGAACTTTTGAACCAAATGTATTTTCTGACTCAGCTCGTCGAGCTGAGTTCAGAGGTAGCAAAATTTTTCGAAAATTTCATTATGAGGACAAATACAATAGTTAGATTTATATGAAATCTACTAAAAAGATGTAGATTATCTGCTACCAAAGTATTTCAGCTTCTTTTTATAGCTAGTAATTATCAAAGTTAAATCTCCATTGATATTATTTTGAAAATTATTTTTGCTTTCACTATTTTTATTTTTAATGTGATTTCATACATTTAGTATACATTCAAAATGTTTTCTAGTTAAATGAGTAACACCTATAGATCTTAATATATACTTGTTCAAAATATAATAATATATTATTAATAACAATTTTGCAATATAATGGTAATTGTTAAAAAAGTTTGTGAACGTAATCGTGATACTAATTCAATTAGAAGCTTGTATTGAAATATATGTAATTTGTCTACTTATTCGTTAGTTGAACTTTGATGAAAATTAAAAACATTAAATAGTTCCACGGATATGATTCCAGGAACTAGTTGCTTTTCGCTCCGGAAATGTTCCAGGTTCAATTCGGAATGTTCCCGGAACTACCCATCTCTACTACGATCGATTCGATTGTCCCCACCCAATACTCCGCAACCTGCCAATAAGTATATCAAGTGGTATACTTATAGCTGTGAAATAGTGTATATACACTATTTTCATTAGTTTTCACTGTTTCAGATTTAGAGAGTAAATTACCATCAAAACAGGCACTTGTCACTCTGACAAATAACAGAGAAGTATTGTGCCAGAATTGTTTTCAAGTATGGATTATAGAAACTGAAATCTATATCTAACCAGGAATAGTACAAGAGGTTGAATGCCATCTAGTGACGAGCACTGAACTACTTCCGCTGCTGCCTAGCACTAGTGACTTTCTCCTCTTCCACATATGTATTCTTTTAACAAATTTTCCTCTTAAGTCTATTACATTAAAAATCAAAGGAAACAAAAAAAAAAATGACACAATGTCGATACCACCAATCGTCAGTATTTTTTCTAAAACGAATTTCTATCATATTGTCCAAAGACCGTTTTTTTTTTTTTGTTATCTAAAGTTATAAACAAATTTATTTTTTCCAAGTCCGGATTGGATTGGAAAAATCGACGAAATCTCGATACCAGTAATCGACAGAATTTTTTCCGAAACGAATTTTACTCGTATCGTCCAGAGATTTGTTTTTGTTAACTAATGTTATAAATAAATCGATACGATGAAAATTTGTTTCAGAAAAAATGCTGTTGATCGGTAGTATCGTCTTTTTGTCAACTTCTTATCAGTATTGTAGTTTGAAAAAAACTCATTTGTTTAAAACAATAGCTAACAAAAAAAAGAAGGTCTCCGGATGATACGATAGAAATTCGATCGAGAAAAAATGCTGTCGATCGATGGTATCGTCATTTTTTGGATTTTTTCAAACCAATTAGGACTGAAAAAATCTATTTGTTTATAACATTAGTTAACAAAAAAAAAAGTACTTGGCACGATAGAAAAGTACGATACGATAGAAATTCGATTCAGAAAAAATGCTGTCGATTGGTGGTATCGACATTTTGTTAATTTTTTTTTTTTTATTTTCTCTGATTTTTAATGTAGAAGGCTTCAGAGAAATATTTGTTGGAAGAATATATATGTGGAAGAGAAGAAAGTCACCGGTGCTAGGCAGCAGCAGAAGTAGTTCAGTGCTCGCCACTAGATGGCACTCAACCTCTTGTGCTGTTCCTGGTTAGATATATATTTTAGAGTTTTTATAGTCCATACTTGGACACAATTCTGGCACGGATACTCCTCTGTTATTTTACAGAGTGGCAAGTGCCTATTTTGGTGGTCATATAGTAGATGCTTAACTACATAATGACATTAATAATTCCTTGAAGAATTTCTCGATATTAAAAAATAAAAAACATGTTATATAATCAAAAAAGTGACTGATACTATTAACCCTCCGTTACACGCGCTTTCTCTAGTGTCTCAATCGTATTCAGGCCAACTTTACTAAGTTAAATAGTGTTGTGCGGAGACTCACCGTATAGCGCGAGTAACGAAAGGTTAACAAATGTAGTGAAGCAAATAATAAAAATATTATTGTCAGTACTGCTCTAGCTTGTTACAAGAACTGTTTTTTTTTTTTATAGTTATATCAGCTATTCGAAATCTACTATGTAGAAGTAGTTACTGGTCCTATTTTAATTTATTCAAATGAACTATGAATAAATTATTGTAATCACTGCGAAGGATACGTTACAAAAACTAATTTTTTATAGTTATATCAACTACTTACGATCAACTAGATTAAAACGGTTACAAATACTATTCTAATTTATTACAGCAAACTACTGAAACACTATTTTTCTCCACTGCTAAAATTTAAGTTTTGATAACTTAATTATTATAGTTATATCTACTAATTCATTTCCGCTGAGCTGTAATAGTCACTAACACTACTTTAATTTATTAAAGCTAACTACAAAATTATTATGGTCAGTACTGCCGAAGCTTCAGTTGCAATAACTTTTTTTTCCAAGTTACATCAACTACTCAACATTAACTAAGCCGAAGTAGTAACTGACACTATTTTAATTTGTTAACGCAAACTATGAAACCTAGTTATTATTACTATTACATCTTAAGTAGCGAAGATCATTTTTTCATAATTGCTGCAAGTAGGTTAAAATTGCTCGTAAAGAATAGTTGGTGTTGCTATTTCGTATTATTTTCGAGCACTACCGTGTCGTACCAGTGACTACGAAAATTAGTTCACAGAAGTAGTATTTAATGTCTGTGCTGTCATTGTTTAGGCTACTATGCATTTTTCTCTCAGCGGCACTTGTTTTACTTTTTTCTAGCCCCTTACTATGTTTTGAGTCGTAATATGTCGCGTCTGTTGAAAATGGAAAATCTTTAAATTTGGGGCAAAATAGACCCCCGAAAAAAGTTTTAATATTTCATTTTTTTACCCTTTTTGCTTTTTCTAGTCTAAAAAATTAATTTCAAATTATAATTCTAAATATTTCGAGGCATCCAAAATTTTAGGGGGCCCATTATTCCTCCCTCTCTCCTACATTATATTATTATTCATCCAGGAAACATGACAAAAGTTTATTTTTTAAACTTTTCATCATCGATATCTTTTGAACAAATTAACTAATTTTGATGCTCGATGTGGCAATCAGCACGATTTATCAATTTCTAGAGCTGGTAAAATTTTGGGAATGATTGGTTCAGTCTTTTTAAGGATATTTGCGAAAAACAGTTGTTTACTATATCTTTCGCTAACTATATGTCTCGAACAAATTAACCGATTGAAATGAGTAAGGCGGCAATCGATGCATTTCAGATAGAGTTCCAGAGCTGATTAGATTTTGAAATCGATCGTTGGAACCGTTTCAGAACAATTTCAAAAAAACTATGAAGATTTAAGTAAATCGTAATTTTTATTATATTTAATCACCAATATCTTTTGAAATAATGAACGAATAGTGACGTTCAAGGTGACATTCGACGCAGTAGTTTAACCACTGTTTGAAAAAAAACTTTCATCAATTAGTTCAACAATTTGAATTTTATTACAAAAGAACACTTTTTCGCAATTCTTTCGACAACGGTTTCTGTTGAACGAATGAAAAGTTTCTGATAGATAAGGTGGCATTCAACGCGGCTTATAAATTTTTCGAGCTGATTAGATTTTGGAATCAATCCATTGAGTACATAACAAGTTATCCGAAAAAAACATTTTTGAAAATATTTTATTTTTGATGCACCGTACCGGTTATGCTCAATTTCTAAAAAATTATAGGAATCAATGAGCCACTTCAAATGCTACCTTAAAAAGCCACATCGGTTCATCCGTTCAAATGTTACAGAATATTTACATACAAGTCCAGATTGGATTTAAAAAATCGATAAAAAGAAATTCGTTTCAGGAAAAGTGCAGTCGATTGGTGGTATCGACATTTTATCGATTTTTCGAATCCAATCTGGATTTTGGAAAAATCCATTTGTTTATAACATTCGTTAACAAAAAAAAAAGTCTCCGGACGATACAACAGAAATTTGTTTCAGGAAAAATGCAGTCGATTAGTGGTATCGACATTTTATCGATTTTTTTTGTTTTTTCTCTCATTTTTAGTGTAAAAAACAGAAAAATTTCGGCCTATCAAGCATCTGACGCGATTTGGCGCTAAGAGAGAGCTCGCGCATAGGCAGCCGCTTGTGCGAGAGTGAGAGGTCCGAGCGCGTCGCTTGTTTTTTGGTCATATCTCGCAAAATATCTGAGATACGAAAAACCACTATAATACCTTTTTTGTGTATTTTTTCATTCTGAACATTTTGTTTCTTTTACACTGCCCCAACAAACCAGCTGTTCAGGAGTTATTTTGATTTAAACAATTAAATTGTTATTAACAATTGTTTGCACCACTTTTGAACAAAACGGACCCGATTTTCGTGATCCCTGGCTCAAAATACGTAAAAAACCGTTGAGTGTACTCGGTGCCAACAAAATGTATACGAACTCTCCTCTTTAGCCGAAGGACTATAATTGTCGAGAGAAAGAAATACATTCTTCATAATGGAAACAATTGAAAAATAAAAAATGATCATTTTTTGGAGGGGGGCCTCTCTGCCTCACAAAAAAAATTTTTTCTGTCTTCGTATCCACCAATGATGTAAAATGTAATTTTTCTTGAGGTATATTACGTTTAAAAAATTTAATTTAATGAAATTTGATCAACTTTCAGAAAATTTTTTTTTTTCAGCTTTTTTAAGGGTACCCCATTTTGCCCGCCAAAAATTAAAATTTTATTTCTTAACGGGAGTTAAAAATTTTGTCTACTTGCCTTGAATATCATTAGAAACTAAAAGATTTAGTGTATTTTTGTCCCCAAAAACTTAGTATTTCCTTAGGTACCCCCTTTGCCCCCCCCCCCCAACCCTGTACTCTAGTTATTTTATCTAAATTAAATAAAATTCAAAGCAAAAGAAACAGATAAAAACAACACTTTTTTGAAATTTTCTTTTACTTTTTCGATTGAAATCATCTATAATTAATAGCCATGAGATTTATATTTTATATAATAATATTAATAAATAATAATTAATAGCTATGAGATTTATATTTTATATAATAATATCATAAATAATAATTAATAGCCATCGGAATTATTTTAGCGGGCAAAATAAACACTCAAAATAACTTTCTTTTAATATCTGTAATCCCCCCTCAGTTTAAATGAGATTTTATTGAACCCCCCGCCCCCAACCATTCTGAGCTCACGTAATTAATGGATGTCCCCTAATTAATATTTATTTAATAATTTATTTAATAATTTATAATTAGTTAATTTAATATATTCGAGAAAAACTCTTTAACGGTGGTTCGCGGTAATTCGACACGGAATAACCAGGGCCCACCGTTATATTAAGTACTTTCTATAAATATTAGAATGGATCATTCGAGAACATGCGGTATCTCGAATGACCCATCAATATGAATCGATGCGCGGGTCTGATGCCCAAACGTATTAATAAGAGTTACTCTAGTTTTTCTCGATCAAGAGAAGTTAGTCTAAAATATAGAATCATCGGGAGCAGTCAGGCTTAGAATAAAACCTTAACTTCGTTCTCACCTTCTCGAAGCTATTGTTAAAAATACCTTAACAATATTATAAATCATCTCGATTGTACATTTCAAAATTCTCCAACTGTCTCTTTATCCATTGAATAAAACAGATTCGGATAATATATTTAATAATATATAAATATAACCAGTATATTTCAACCACCAAATGGTGGCTGTTCAACCCATCCATAATTGTTATTTATAATTATATGTAAGTTTATACTATGTCCACTTTGAAACAACTGTTCAACTACGCCAGCTCCAAACCATCAACCAGGACGTAACATATTTATGAATAATTTATTGTTGAAACTTTCTTTAAACAATTTTTTCTTTGTTTATAAAAAAATTACTGACCAAATGTTGAAATATTATTTGTATGCAATATACACTTATCCAAAAAATTAAAGGAACAAGAAAATTTTATAAATTTTTTAGTGATATTTGGAAGGCTGTATTTTTGTGAAAAATGATCGTATTGGAAAAATAAAAAAAGCAAATTGAAGCTAGAAATCTCATGTTTGAAGATCTTCCAGCAAAATAATTTTCTGAGCAGCGGTTTTTGTGGAATCATAAGAAATAGGTCGAGACAAAATTTTTTTAAACTTTTTGGTTTTGTCTCTTAGGCCTACAGGGCTGGGAAAATTTTTTTCAAGAAAACCTATTCATGGCCAGTTCAGGGAATTTATTCAGCTACAATTTGCTTTTATTTGTTTCTTTGTACGACAATTTGCTGCTGAGATATCAACCTTCAAATAAAAAAGGATCTTTTTGTCTTTAATTATCGATATCTTAGGAACTAATGGTCGCACAGAAATTCAAAGAGCAGTTTAAAAAACTTGAATAAACTCCCTACAAGCTCCATTTTCGTTTTTTTTTTTTTTTTTAATTTTTTTATGCTTAATATCAATTTGAAAAACCCTTAAAAAATGGCCATTTTCTGGTTTTTTAGTCGTCATCGCTGCTTTGCAAGTAATGATGGAAAGGTTAATGTTGCCAGGTGATTTAACAGCTTAGTGTGCCCCCAAAAACGCTGGGAATTTTCAGATTGATCCATTGAACCGTTTGTCCGGGCCGATGGCTCAAAGTTTTACAAAACAATTAAAGGAACAAGTTTTGTTTCTTAATATGTGTAATCATTACCAAAATGAAGAAATTAATGTTTTTCAGATTTTCTTTTACTTCCGCGTTCGTTATTTAGCATATGTAAGAGAAAAAAAAAATTTTCCTAAAAACTAGGTAAAACAAGATTTTTTGACTTTTTAACTTCCCGCTAAGAAAATTGCAAATTTTCAAAAAAAGGGAAGTTATTGGTTTCGGTCCGATTTTCGAAAATCGAGTTTTCATCAGATGTCGACGTTTTGAAGTCCTAGGAAGCTATTCTGACTATTCCCAGGTGGACGTCCGTCTGTGTGTGTGTGTGTCTGTAAACTTTTTTTATCCGACGATATCTCTGGAACGAATCAACCGATTTGAACGGACTTGGTGGCAATCGAAAGGGCTCACTAAAACTTAGAATTGATTAGATTTTGGGCTAGATCGGTCATGTAATTTACGAGTTATATGAAGAATAAAAATAAAAAAATTTTTGTTTTTGTTTTTTGCGTATAATTTATAAACCAGTTGCCCGATTCACCTCAAAATGTAATCAGTTTTAAGTATTGTTGAGACATTTCGATTGCCACCAAAAACGTTCAAATCGGATCATTCGTTCCAAAGATATCGTCGGACAAAAATTATAATTTTCCAGTGTAGGTATGTATTACCGGCCTAACAAATTTATGAGCTCGAAGAGCTCAAAAATTCACAAGTAATAATGTTTCCGAGCTCCCTGAACTTGGAAACAGCGGGAAGTTTTGGGGCTGGTCCGCAGGGTCAGGCGGTTTTCAGATTTTTTTTCACGTTTTAGTCGGGGGTTTTTTTTTTTTTCTTTATTCGGAGAATTTTTTTTTTTTTCTTCACCTCACATTCACTGAATAACTAACGCAAAAATGAGAGAAAATCCGAAAAAAATTAATTTTTCCATTTTGGTAATGATTACACAAATTAAGGAACAAAACTTGTTCCTTTAATTATTTTGTAAAACTTTGAGTAATCTGCCCAGACAAACAGTTCAATGGATCATTCTGAAAGATTCCAGGGTTTTTAGGGGTACATTGAGCTGTCAAATCACCTGGCAACATTAACCTTTCCATCAATATTTGCAAAGTAGCGATGAGTTTACTAAAAAACCAGAAAATGGCAATTTTTTATGGATTTTCCAAATTGATATTAAAGATAAAAAAAATTTTTTTTTTTTTTAAATCGAAAATGGAGCTTGTAGGAAATTTATTCGTTTCTCAAACTGCCCTTTAAATTACTGTGCAACCATTAGTTGCTGAGATATCGATAATCAAGGACAAAAAAATCCTTTTTTATTTGAAGGCTGATATCTCAGCAGCAAATTGTCGTACAGAGAAACAAAAAAAAAGCAAATTGTAGCTGAATAAATTTCCTGAACGAGCCATGAATTGGTTTTTTCGAAAAAAAATTTCCCAGCCCTGTAGACCTAAGAGACAAAATCAAAAAATTTAGAAAAATTTTGTCTCGACCTATTTCTTATGATTTCACAAAAACCGCTGCTCAGAAAATTATTTTGCTGGAAGATCTTCAAACATGAGATTTCAAGCTTCAATTTGCTTTTTTTATTTTTCCAATACGATCATTTTTCACAAAAATACAGCCTTCCAAATATCACTAAAAAATTTATAAAATTTTCTTGTTCCTTTAATTTTTTGGATAAGTGTATATTTCAAATCACCGTAATACTTGAGATTTGGAACCATGTGTGACTGTGAGATTTTTTCCTTAATTAATAATGCATTAATAAGTACTTGATAAAAAAATTATATAATTTATATTCTTTTTAGTTTGATTTATTATAATTCATCACAATAGATAATCAAAATATGCAATACAGCTGCAAACTAAGTTGTTGATCATTCTTCAATATATATTTTTATCTCTGTTAATGAAGATGTTTACAAAAATTATATATATATTAAATATATTTGTCAAAATAATTTTTTTTTTTTTTTTTTTCGATTAAACGTATCTTAAAAGTTTCTTTAATATTAAAAAAAAATTCTACTAAAGTTTTAGCTCAATATCTCAAAAATTGAGCTGGCGCAAAGGGAGGTCTCCCTTCCCATTTAAATAACATTGTAAAATTTTATTTTTTATTTTTTAAATAACTACACAAAGAAATTTTTTGTTTTTAATTTTGCTCTCGATTATCTAATAGAAAATTTAATTCTCTACAAAATTGTCTACGTCCATGTTTTTCCTAAACTCAGCAGAATCGAAGTTACAGAAGGCCGAATAGGAGGAAAAAAATAATTAATGAATTAATAAAAGAAAAAAATTTATTATTTTAACTTATTAATTAATTAACTCAATTCACTTCATTATTCATCAAATTTTTCGAATTCAACATTGTTTCGAATTAATAACAAAAAAAAATTACAATAAAACAGAAATTAATTATGATTATAGTTAAAACAGAAATTAATTTTAATTATAATTAATTTTTGTTTTATTGTAAATTTTGTTTTGTTATTAATTCGAAACAATGTTGAATTTGAAAAATTTGATGAATAATGAAGTGAATTGAGTTAATTAATTGATAAGAAAGAACACAAAAATCTTTAAGTTATATTTTTTACTGATATTTAACTCTTTACAGAATAGTGATGAAATAACCTTACTTAGCGACAAATTAAAGTTGAAAACTAAAAAAATAAAAAAATAGTGAATCATAAGTATTTTTACTTTATTGAAAGAATTTTTTTACTTACATAGAATCGCACTTTTAGTCATTAGAAATTCACTATTTAGTAGCATATCCCTTAGCCGTTATGACAGCCTCACATCGCTCTGGCATCGAGTCAACCAACTTCTCTAATCAGTTCAGCAGAGTTTTCTCCCTCTCAATTTTTAAAGCTTTCTATAAATCGCCCTCATCGGAATAATTTCGTGTTCTTATTCTGCAATCTTACTCCTCTCACAAATGTTCTAGATGGAATAAAATCTAGGTTTTGGCTTGGCGTCTCTGAAATTTAGATTTTTCCGCGTTTCATGAAATCACACATGTATTTAGATCTGTATTTAAGATCATTATCATACTGAAAATACCACCCAGCTGGCATATGTTGCTTAATGAATGGTAGCATTTAAGTTCTCAATATATTTTTTTACACAAACGGTTCCATGCTATAACGTAAGCCGTAATTCATTTTGCGACGGAGACGCGAATAAACCCGGTGAACCGTATACGATCACCCACGTGTATATCTAGATGTTATGTCCAAATAAAATTTTTTTTTATTTTTATAATTATTAAAAATAATTATTACTGAGCTCCTCTTTTCAAAAGCGCGCGAAAACGCAGCGTCAGCTTTTCCACCTTTTTATGCGACAAAGAAAAGTGGGAGAATAACTGCAATAAGTTTAACGAAACAATGATAAACTGTCGTCACCTTCCACCAATCACGATAATTACAAATTCCCCATCAATTGTTAAAACAAAGTTTATAAAAAGCCTGAGCACCATGGCTCTTGGCCTTTAGTCTCAATTTTACTCGGTTTAATGGTATTTTCGACTTTTGGTCCGCGTAAACGGCGTCGATAGCCCGTAATCTTATTGCACAAATCTTTCGAAGTAGCAATAGGTAATCGTCGTTGATATAGGTATCTGGCGGATTAAGTTCGTGTATAGGATATTTTTATCAATTACGGTTTTTCTAAATTTTAGGCCTCAGTTTATTGGTTGGCAAGTCGGTTCATTTAACTTGCGGTCCGCGAATATTCGAACGTCGAAATTTCATGCACTCTTATTGCAGGATTCCGCCCTAGGCGTCGAAAAGTCAATAAAAGGATCTTTAATATTTTCTATTAAAACTTTATTGCAGGAATCCGCTTCAGCGTCGAAAAATCAATAAGGCAATTTAAAATTAGCATCTTTTTGCAGTCAATTATTGCGTCAATACGCTTAGGCGTTGAATAGGCAATAATTGAATTTAATTTATCTGTTAAATATCCTCAAGGATTGATAAATCTATCCGGTCTGATCGAAATAGTGACACAAATCAGGTGTATTTGTGATTCCATCTCGGGCCGAGTTTAATTGCGCATAAAACCCTTCGGGTGTCACAAGGACGCATTATCATATCTTAAAATTCTACCAAAAATCTGAATAAATACTTAAAAGTAAAATAAAACCACAAAAGAAATAGTTTTCATAAGTTACTGTAAAAAAGATTCAGTGTACAACTGAATTGTAACAGAAACAGTAAATAAATATACAAAAATCATAATTCAACCTTGCAAGTATCATTCGAGAGTAGCACATAAGTTTACATCCTACAACCCCAGCCGCGCCCATCCAAGAAATTCTACAGGAGGAAGCTGAGTGAGCTGCAACGTTCTGGAGGGACCTAACCTGCCGTGCTAGAAGAAAGATTCGTCGAAAGGTAGGCGAAAGGTTTACATTCAACTCTTTCATAAAATATCTGGTTCACTACAAGAGCACCAGTCTCTTCGGAGACGTTTGGGGTTCTTAATCTTTGAAAGGTCCACAATAAAAATAAATTATAGAAAGATAATCTCTTCCTCGTATTTTTTACTGTTGTCCGCAACCTCCAAATCGCTCGTCTAAATTTTTCTATCGCTACCAAAGGGAGAAATCCCGGATAATAAATTTAAATCTAAGCGGCGGACATAACAAAGATTTTAAAATAAAAATTTAAAACAATCCTCAAAATAATAATAAATTTAATTCAAATAAATATTTAAAAATGTCCAAAAATGATAATTATAAATTATAAATAAATATTAAGATTACCTTACGCATATCTCACTTTTTCTAACAGCATTATTCAATAGATCAATTGATACTGGTATTTTTCTGGACGCTTGGACAATGGTTTTCATCATTCCGCTGAACAAAATCACTCCACCAAGATCATCATCAGACAAGCGCCCGATTGCAAATCTATCTCATCTGGCAAAAGTTTTCGAGAGAATCATCGCAAATCAAATTACAATCTACCTAGAAAATAACGACTTGCTTGACCGGTATCAATCAGGGTTTCGTAAAAATCATAGTACGCAGACGGCTTTGCTAATACTTACTGATGTATAACGGTGGGCCCTGGCTACTTCGTGTCCAGTAGCCACGAACCACAGTTAATTAAATTTCCCGAATAATTATGCTAAATAAGTTTAAATAATTTTGTATTGATATGAACTTATATTTATTTCGTCGTTGGTTCGGAAGGTCGGGAAAATAGATCTCGGGTTGTAGGTCGACTCGTTCTGACCGGACACGCGGCTGAAATAAACTTATTCTAGGTAACGCTGGTGATAAGAAATTTTTATCAAAGAGACTCAATTAACAATTATAAATTTTATTTAACCAAATCCCAACTTTTATTTATACAATAGTTTCCCCTTTTTATTAATTTTATTTCAAAATTTATTAATCAAGATTTAGCGTCCAATACTAATTTACTTTATTATCCAATGCTACAAATTTACTAGACGCAGGAAATAAAATGTATAATCGATTTAATTATGCCGCGTTGAAGAGAAAGAAGTATTGTGCGAGTAAATATATGTATATAAAAATTTGTCAAAATCTTATCTGGTTAAATGTGACAGACGTACATTAGGTACAGGCCTTCGCTGCATTTTGGACCTCCGAGCTTCCGATGACTTCTATGGTTTCCTTGGCTGCTGGATCCTAACAACACTATCTATCAAATTTTCACTGGTAGTTTTTTTTCAACCAACAAAACCAGAATTTACTACACGAATCTTTTTCACTTAAAATTTTTTTATGAGAGATAAATTTGTGCGTGGCACGTATCACGATCGTTTTACTCAAGTGTCGTCTTAGGTCAGCTCGTCTTAGACGCCGACCTCCGTTGACCCCTACTTAATTATGCGCACTGACCAATTCACGGTCACCTGCTGCGCGAAATCATCCCCTATGGTCTAGCGCCTAACTCAGCCGAACTTGACAATCAGGCAGCGATGAGAAAGAAAGAGAAAGACCAAAGTGTGACCGAGACAGCGAGAGAGCCGCAGTCTCACGTCGTATACCACTGTTGCCCGGTTACAGATGATTTCAGACATTCAATGGAGAACAATAAACTGACACTGTTAGTTATATTTGATTTAAGCAAAGCTTTTGATTATGTTGACTCAAAAACCGTTTTGATTGCTCTATTTGAACTAGGTTTTTCGTTGAAAGTAGTAGCGTGGTTCTTCTACGTATCAAATCGTTCTCAATCAATTATGGGTGATTCAGGAATTCCGATAAATCTACTCAAAACATCATCAGGAGTCCCAAAAGGCTCTGTCCTTGGACCAATCTTATTCTTGATAGTTATAAACTCAGTGGCCAGACGGATCATCTGTAAATATGGGCTTATTGCAGATGATGTGTATATTTATTTGCACTTCTTCAGCTACCAGATTCAAGAAGCAATTGGACAGGTTACTGCTGATGCTCAAGAAATTGCAAACTGTGCGAGAGAACATGGGTTGGAGCTAAATTTAACTAAGACAAAGGCTATGGTTTTAGGTTCAAGTAGTGAATTGAAACAATCGGATTCTATTGTGGTATCCCCTATCGTAGTTGATGGTGTCACCATCCCCTACGTCAAATCAGCAAAGTGTTTGGGATTAAACTTGAGCTAAAACCTATTTTGGAATAACTATGTTTCACTGTTAAGCAAGAAAATAAATTCATCACTTCATAGTCTGAATTCCGTAAGAACATCTTTACTGTAGAAATCAGAAAGCTATTAGTCTCAGCAACTATTTTACCTCTTATCAACTATTGCAGCATAGTACTTATTGATTATACATCTGAAAACAATCTCGAATTGCAACGTGCAATAAATTTTTCAATAAGGTTCATTTTTAACCTCAGAAAAGATGAACATGTCACTCAACATCGCCGTAACCTGGGTTGGTTATCAGTTAAACGTATCCCTCGCGGACCTGGAATCACTGTAAGATCACAGTGAAATCACAGTGAGATTATAGTAAAAACATTGTGAGACCATGATGAAATTACGGTGAAATCACCATGATTTTGTACCATTCGGTCACTGTAATTTTATGGTTATCTCACAGTGATTCGATAGTGGTTTCACAGCAAATTCACAATGAATTAACAGTGAACTTACAATAAATTCACAGTGAATGTACATGGAGAAAAAAATGTAGTGAATTTTACTAAAAAATATGAAAATAATTTTACTATCCCGGGTAAATAAAATTATATATAATTATGTATAATTTTACATGAAAAATGGCCCTGTATAATTATATAGAACTATATATAATTATATAGAACTATATATAATTAAATTCTTATGCAATCAATTGAATAAATTGTGAATTTTTGTATAGTAGAGACTCTATACTTTTCATTTAACTAATTTTTTTTTGAAAGTTTAAGTTTAATTTCTAAGAAAAATTATTCATGGAAACATTGATAATAAATATTTTTGTCATTATGTAATATAGGATGTACTGTATTACCATCAAAAAAGGTACTTATCACTGTCAAATAACGGAGGAGTACTCGGACCAAAATAGTGTTAAGTTTTGAATTTAACAGTTTTAAAATAAGTTTCTCACCAGGGACACAACAAGTGATGGGCGCGATCTCGTGGCGAGCACCGAACTACTTTCGCTGCTGCTTATAACACTGGTGACTTCCCTCTCCTGCATACATATATATTAGGGTGTCCCAAAAAAAAACAAATATTTTTTTTTCAACCTCTTATGGGTCAAAAGTTACTTTATATTATAAAAAAAATCTTCACTAAATTTCAGCCAGATATCGTTAAAATTGAGCTATCACAAATGGGGGTCCCCTTTCCAATCTAAAATAAACGCGAAAATTTTTCATTTTAGTTTTTCGTTATTAAGACTATGAAAAAAAATTTTTTTTCAATTCCGCCTGGTACAATTTTGTAGAAAATTAAATTCTCTACAAAAAAGTGATAATGCATCATGGACGTCAAATAAACTGGGAAAAAGTTACAGGGCTTCGAAGATCGACATAAATTTACCCGACTGGCATGAATGTCAGAAAGATGTCTTTTTGATATCATAAAGTTATCTTAATAAATTATGTTATTTTTCTGATATCAAAAAGACATCTTTCTGACATTCATGCCGGTTGGGTTAGTTTCCTCGGTGTTAAATTATTTTTTGTTATTTTTCATTTTTATTCTATCAAAAAAATTTTTTTTTTTAAATTATCACAAGCACATTTTTGTAGAAAATTTAATTTCCTACAAAAAGTATTTGACATCATATATACGTCAAATGAATGAGAAAAAAGTTACAGGGCTTTAAATGTCAAGGAAAAATCAAGTTCACTTTTCGTCGACATTTAAAGCTCTGTAACTTTTTTTGTGTGCATTTGACGTATATATGATATAAAATACTTTTTGTAGGAAATTAAATTTTGTAGGAAAAAAAACGTGCTTGTGAGAATTTGAAAAAAAATTTTTTTGATAGAATAAAAATGAAAAATAACAAAAAGTAATTTAACACTGAGGAAAATAACTTTTTGTCTTTGAAGCCCCGTAACTTTTTCCCAGTTTGTTTGACGTACATAATGCATCAGTACTTTTTTATAGAAAATTTAATTTCCTAAATAATTATACATGGAGAAAATTTTATGATAAAAGTTATCATCAAGTTATAGTAAAATTTTTAAACTGAATTTTATAATAGAAAATATCATTTAAATTATTAAATAAGCAATCTGAATGGTACTATCTACCAACTATATGATTAAATTTACAATTATTTATGATAATTAGATATTATAACTTTTATTATTTTAAATAATTACTACTATTATAAACATCGTGATTTTGAATAACCTGATAGCAATGTACACACGCAGACATATACCCACGCACGTATACATGTGCACACTCGCCCGTACACACGCACACACACCCGCGTGCACACTCGCCCATACACGCATGCACGCCCGCACACGAGTGCACTTATGCACACGCGCACCCGCTTACACATGCACACACTCACGCGAGCACACCCATGCACTCACACATTCTTAGTTAAAAATTTTAACAATTCTGAAAGGTAAAAGTAACCATCTTCGATCGTAACAATTATAATTTTTTATAATTACAATTAGCATCTTCGATAGTAACCGTTACCATCATCAATTGTAACTGTTATCATTTTCAATGGTAAAACTAATTATTTTATCGATGAAAAAATTTATTCTCATTTTAAATCCTTAAAATTACAAATTTTGTATTTTAAATAGAATAATTAATTTCTCTGTGTGTACCAGGCGGAATTTAAAAAAAATTTTTTTCATAGTTTTAATAACGAAAAACTAATATGAAAAATTTTCGCGTGTATTTTAAATGGGAAAGGGGACCCCCGTTTGTGATAGCTCAATCTTAAAGATATCTGGCTGTTATTTAGTGAGGATTTTTTTAGTAATATAAAGTAACGAAAGTATTGAAAAAAAGTAATGAAAACTCGATTTTCGAATATCGAGGTAAAAAAAAGAAATTGTCACTATACCACTGTAAAGCTACGATTTGACGACTGCAGTGTCGAATTATCATAAAACTATAGTCAAATCACCATAAATTTACTGTGGAATCATAGTAAAATCACCATTAATTTACTGTGGAATCATGGTGAAATCACCATTAATTTACTGTGAAATCATAGTAAAATCACCATTAATTTACTGTGGAATCATGGTGAAATCACCATTAATTAACTGTGAAATATCAGTGAAATCACCATTAATTTACTGTGAAATCATGGTGAAATCACCATCAATTTACTGTAAACTCGCAGTAAAATCACACTGAAATCACTACTAAATCACAATGATAGAATGGCACAAAATGACTGTGAATTCACGATTAAATTACCGTAAACACACCGTGAAAGTGAATTCACTGTGATTTCACTGTGATTTTACAGTGATTCCAAGTCCGCGAGGTATCAGACTGTATTACATGGTATATTTTTTCTTCAAGTTATTGAATGAGCGTAAACTCATGTATTTCTGTGATCTGTTCATTGAAGACACTGATGTCAGACGGTCTGAGAGACTTTCAGCTAAAAAACATACTTGCTTTAAACTACCGAATTATACAACTACCTACTCAGAGAAATCATTCCTGGTTTTGGTCAAACAAATGTGGGAAGAACCACCAATTAAGATTGTAAATTCAAGCAGCTTGGAAGTGTTTCAAAATAGACTCTTCGACTATTTGTTAAGCTTAGACTATTAATATAAATTGTCTGATGGTGTTCAGCTTAAGATCATTAAATTATCCTGTGATTTTTTCTTTCTATTATATTTTATATCATTTCTATTATAAAAGTGCTTATTAGGAATTTCGTTAATTATGGTATTATTAATTTATTTGAAGAATCGAAACAGAGTAAATATTTAGTTAGATCTTTTGTATAGTGAAAGGAGTTTTGAGTTGAATCTATCGTATATTTTATTCTATACTTTTTAATTATGTTCATTATTATGTACTCTCATTTTTTTTATCTAGTATTTAATTTTAAAATATTGTATACTTGTATTGTATACTTTAAATTTTCCATTTGGCCTGTGCCTTGGCATAATAAAACATCAATGTAATCTAATCTAATCTAATCTACCCAGTAAACACATTGACGTAAATTTAACGTCAGAGTGACGTTACGCTATGTCATCATTTACGTAAGATATAAGTCATGAATGAATCAGGTTCGACTCATTATTTCGCACTTTTTTACGTACGATTATGATGTAAAACTAATAACATAAAAGTGATGCCTGTGTGACATTTTATAACGTAAATATAACACACGGGTGATTTCAAAATTATCAATCCGTAAAAAATATTTTTGAAAAAAAAAAAAAAAAAAAAAATTGAAATATTGAACTTTTGATTTGATTATTACTACGCGAATGCATTACAAATTCATAAGCAAGATTTAATAACCTGAGATAATGAAAAAATTCTGGTCATGTACTGGGTTCGAACACGACTTCTCTCGGCTGGTAGTCCTGAACGTTCCTCACTAGTCCACATCACGAGAGTTCAAATCTAGTGCTTAATTGATGTATTTAGAGTGAAATGCCGAAAAAGTTCATAAGTTTCAGTGATGGATTTTTACGAAAACTCCATGACCTTATATAAAATTTTATAAAAACAATATTTGTCGAACTCAATGGTAATTATATAAAATTGTATTAAGTTTCATGAAATTTTGTAATTTTCTATTGTAATGTAAAATTTACAAAATCTCATATAATATTTTGTGAGACATTGAATAATTCCACAAGATCGCATGAAATTTAATCGATTGAACAATTGCGATACTAAACTTTAAAATCTTAATATTAAAAGAGTTTAAACTGTCGTTACATTATCTTTGTCATCCTAAATTTAAATTATCAGTTATTATTTAAAAGAGTGTATAAAAAACATTTAAGTTACATTATTATTCAAATTATTGTTTTCGGATTTAACATATTTGTATAAAATATCTGAGTTAAGATTTTCTTATTGTGTTTATTATTTAAATTAATTGGTTTATCTTAATCCAATTTACTTTACACACCCCAGCGGTCAAACCATTTACTTATTTATAATTGTTAATTAATTATCAAGCGAATAATTATTATTTATTGAAGGGGTTATTTTATTATTATGAATAATTATTTATTAGTAAAAAGGAATTTTTATTTACTATTGTTTGTATCGTAACTAAATTTAGAATTTAAAAATTTATAATTTGAAACTTGGGTTTGTGATACTGGATTGAGAGTGGTGTCGCCGTCTCTCTCTCTCTCTCTCTCTCTCTCTCTCTCTCTCTCTCTCTCTGTTAACGGCAGGTCAATATTGCAGGTCTCTCTACTGATATATAAGTCATAACCTTTGAAGCCTGTCATAATTATTAATTTGTTGTTTAAACAATCTCAACGCAGTATTAAGGTTAGTTGGTGTCTTTGCTTATGAGAGGCATCCTTGTCAATCATCAGTTGTGTGCCGATCGATAGCGCATGTGCGGTGCTTGTCTAACGAAGCGCGCAGACGCAGAAAGTACCTGTTGCTTGTAGTGGAATAATTTAACGGACAGGCGCACACATACATGTAAATATACGTATTCACGGAAGTTTCTACTGGTGACATCTAGCTGAATATTTGAGAACTTTGAGCGATGGATCCCCCGGCAACAGATCCAGAGGCACGGTAGTGCCTCGCGCCAAGTACACGTTCAAACTTGCGTGTGCGCGCGAGACACCGTGCCTCTATATACCGTATACATATGCACTTTTAAGGGTTATGAATTTTATTTTTACAACAAATTTACTTCTGAAGCTAATAAGTTTAAAAAACTATCACTTATTAGTTATTATAATAATGAAAATCGAAATTATTTACCATTTTGCAATTATTTATTTTTTACAAAGAAATAAAAATAGCATAAACTATAGTACCCCCATTTTTTAGATTATACAGATTTCTTAGGCCACTTTACGGAAAATTCGACAGTTGTTATTGTGGTAACACTGCTTTTATTTACTCTCAATATACTTAGTATATGCACTGTCGAACTGTCGACTACGGAAGCCTGGTTGGATCATCACCGACTCGTAAGAAAAAGGCGCCACATGGGTCTATTTTTTACATGGGTACTGCCCAACTTGTGCACAAGTCAAATACTAACCAGCAAAAAAGTCACTAGTTCATTTTTAACTTGTGCACTTGTGCACTGGTGTTCTGAAATAGTGACAAAATGGCGTCACCTCTTAACCTGAAAATTTAATTGCGGTAACAAACATTGTCAGAGCCAGCCAGAGTGTCACTTGATAAAAAATCTTATTTGTTAAATAATTTTCTAAAGTAATAATTGTATTCATCTCAATAAAAATAATCGTTTTCATTACAATCTTAAGTACAAACAATGTGGACTTTTTAAAATAACAGTTGCTGGTAACAGTATTTCATGAAAAATAAATATTAATAGTATCAGAGGTCTTTCAAAGTTTATTTGTAACAAAAAATCAAACAATAATAGTGTTATCTTATAAATAATTCAAAGGTTGATACAATTAAGTGAATCGTACTAAATCTTAGTGCTCATGACTATTGAAGTGACAGTTGTATTGAATACATAATCATGGTCGAAAATTACATAAAAAAATATTTTTTGGAAGATTATAGAATTTGAGATATACGTGAATTATTAAAAAAAAAAAACATGAAATATCAATATCAATTAGCTCAATTGAAAGAATATTATCTAAATTAGGATTAAAAAGAAAATATTTGCCCGAATCAAGTATGAAAGATATAATTGCAGCTGCAGTCGAAGAGGTTCATTCATGTGTTTATAACCTAGGTTACCGGAGCCTATGGAAGAAATTAAAATTTCAATATAAACTACAAGTAAAACGAGATACAGTATACAAAATATTAAAGATACTTGATCCAGAAGGCGCAGCAAATCTTTTTGGGAATAAACTGCGGAGACGGCAATACCTTAGTCCAGGACCAAATTTCATGTGGCATTTAGATGGATACGATAAATTAAAACAATTTGGTTTCGCAATTCATAGCTGTATAGATGGTTTTTCTCGGAAAGTGTTGTGGCTGGAAGTAGGAATGACAAATAATGACCCAGTTGTCACAGCTTATTATTATTTACAAACTGTTAAACGACTGAAATTTTAACCATCAATTATCCGATGTAATAAAGGCTCCGAAAACGTGCTTATTGGAGAGTTACAAACAAGTTTGCGAAAAGTACATACTGATAAGCTTTCTGGAGAAAAAAGTTTCATCCAAGGTAAAAGCGTTAAAAACCAACGTATAGAATCATACTGGGGGCGAATGCGTCAGCATACAGTTGATTTCTACATACAATTTTTTAAGTGTATGCAAGAGCAAGGTTTATTTGATGGGAGTAATTTACACGTAAAGTGTTTGCAGCTTTGTTTTGGTTTGCTATTAAAGTATGATTTGGAAAACAATAAAAAGCTGTGGAACCAACACCGCATAAGACGACAAGCAGCCCGGAATCATCTTGGTGGACAGCCGAATGCACTATTTCATTTACCTCATCAATATCACTGCAAGGATTACAGAAAAATGGTTAATGTAAATACAGTTGATCAGCTTATCGATAAGTTCACTAAGAAACCCCAAGTATTTGATCCATTAATGAAGGAATTAGCTGAGCTTTTATTACCTGATTTTGCAATCCCTACAAACCAAGAAGAAGCCTTGAACTTGTATAAAAAAATATTAAATGAATATAATGCTTATAGAAGACAAAATTAAAATGGTTACTCCAAAATTTGTATCGTATACTTATGAATATTTTGTATATCAATGTAATTTTTTGTTTGAAATTAATCATTTACATGTCAACTGTTAGACTTTTTAATTTTTTTTTTGTAAATAAAAATAGGAATTTAACAATAAATTATATTTAAAAATTATGAAAAAAATGCTGATGAAATGTTGATTTATTATTGCAGGTGACACATCAAATAATTAACCCTAAATAACATGGTAAGTATATATTTTCGATTAAAGACTAGTAAAATATGAAAAATCAACTTTTAGTGAAACAGTTATAATTTTTGTTAACCTACAGTAAATTAACCTTAAATAACATTATAAATATATTTTAATGTCGTTATTTCTTATATAATCGTTCAAAAACCTTAATTAAAGTCAATGCAGTTGGCCTCTCAGTGGGTTCGTGATTAAAACACTCGCTAAGTATATTTTTAATATTTAAAGGAATATGCTCTAAATCAGGCTTCTCTTTATATAGCACCACTTGACGCAGATTGGGTATTGTTGAAACAGGTTTCACAGTCCAAACATTATCTTCAGTAAAAAGTTCAATGATACAACAGGCCATTGCCTAAATGTCTGAGTAAGTAGTTGCTGGTAATTGATCTATTAAAATTTCTGGCGCCATATACATGGGAGTGCCTCTGAAATTATGACCAACAGCAGTGTTTAGTGCAGATATGGATGACGTATTACAAATCTTACTGAGTCCTAGATCACATAGCTTTATTACTAAGTGATTGTTGACTAAAATATTATCACATTTAATATCTTTATGAATTATATTAGGGGTTAATCCATGAAGATAAGATACTGCTTTGCTTATTCGTAAGCAAATATAATAGTTTTCGTTTTTTTTTCTGTGGATACTCTAACTCTACAGGGCGATTATTAATAAAATGTCTTAAGCTAGTACTTTAGAAATACTCCATGACGATGTAAACATAATCATCGGTGTGACATACAGCCATTAGTGCAACAATATTTGGATGTCTAACAACGTCCATAGCTTGCATTTCACGAATCACGTATTTTTTGTTATTTAGTAATCGAATTTTTTTGATGGCGACATCAGACCCATTTTTAATCCACTTGGATAATACGACGCAACCAAAAGTACCTTGCCCGAGAATTTTTTCTGTGAATTTAAGCTCATTTTCTTCAATGATCGGTACAGACAAAGACACAGGTTCAATAACGTCATTAGTCCACGGTGATGATGGAGAATGCAGAACTGAGTTTCCACGTTTGACGCCTGAACTGATAATTGCAACATCTTCTGATTTATGAACCCGTGAAGAAGTACTAAGTACTATAGATGGACCGCTTCTCGTGGAATAACGAGATGATATTTTTAGATCCTGATTGAGTTAACTTTAGGGAAGATGAGTGTTAAATAAAGTTCGATTTTTGAGGAATGAAATCTTCATGAACCTTGTTCATGTTGACATCCCTAGTAACTTTTCATACTGTAGTCAGTAAACACAAACGTAGCTGCGAATTTTTTATTTTTATTTTTGAAGAAAAATCCCAAAAAGAACATTTTTTTCCTTTGGCATCTGTAAATTGATCTATAATTTCTTCTTCGTTATTTGCTAATCTGATCGTTGAATTATCAAAAGTATCAGCATTGAAATTATTCCTCATAGCAGCAAGTGCTAATTTACGAATACCTTCATAGAAATATTCTTTATTTTGATCAAGCTCGATTTTCCTTATGCCCCCTACTGGATCTCGCGTTTGCTCGCAGAACCGTTCGTTTGCTTCAGTTTTATGTTTCCAAGCGATGTACAGAAATTTTCTACTAATTTTTTTGTTTTGAACCTGTAAGTGAAATATAGTATATTCATAGGCGTTATGAAAACGAATTTTTGATACAGTAAAATCTGATTATTAATAAAATTCATCGCATAAAAACATATATATATATATATATATTGAGACAAATCGCTTTTTATCTTTGCGATTTTTACCAGCAGCCACCAGAATTCGGGGGTTGAACCCTGGCTTAGGCTGGCCTCTAACAAAATTTTATTTTACTTGGACAGAGCAGTGGGCTGGGGTTCTTGCAAAGCAAAGACCCGCACTTATTCAAACGCGGCAACGTATACTAAAAACCCATTAACTCACCTCACGGCTTATAACTTATAAATAAATTTCTCATTGATGATTGACTCATGAATTATGATTTAGTTAGTAATATTTTATTATTCTTACTGAGAATCTTACCAGTAAATTAGGACTTAGTTAGGATGAACAGTGATAGATAGAATTAAGGAATTGATCAGAAAAATGTGCAAGTTTATTGTCAATTATAATAAAGTTCAAGTACTTACAATAACGCTTCCGTAAATAACAATATCAGGAATATCCTGGAATACGCTGTATATACAATGACCCTCCACGTGGGATAACGCAATCATTACACTGAATTTATTATTTAAATTTAACAATGTTCTGGATCTCAAGTATATTGCCGGTAGCGTACAGTAATAGTTTCTTTTATTTAAACTTGACTTATAATAATCAATACGAAATAACAAAATAATATTGTAAGTACAATTGCCAGAATATTAATAGAAAATATTGCAATGTAATTAATAAGTATCGCAAATTGATAATACGAAATAATACGTCTAAATGCTAGTTGATTCAGGATCGAAGTCATTGACCGATAAATTTGGGCGTAGGACTAGCCTCGGGACTCTGTCTCCACTGCACCCTTACGGACATGCGTCGACGTGATAATTAATGTGACCATGGCACTATGACTTGTGTAGTTTCAGACGGCAACGAGACGGGGAAAAATGGGAACCGCAAGGCTGAGGACGAAAATGACAATTCACATTGTCTCAACCCCCCCCACCAAGCCAAGGTTACCCTGTTGACCTCTCGTCTAGATTGTCTGACTGAAAAGAATGATTTAGTTTATTTATAATATTTACAATGCTAGTAAATCGCTATAAGAATGGCGAATAGATCGCCGTCATTGCTTTGCAAGTAGATTGCCGTAATTGTTTGGCAAGTAAATCGCCGTACTGGTAGCAAGTAGATTGCCGTAAAAAAAATTAAGTTGATGAAAATATTTACAAGTATTGTTAGTGTATCGCTAGATTTACAAGTAAGTCGCCAGTTAATTAATTGCAAGCCGTAAGGGATCCTGAATGTATGTAGAGTCTACTTACCCAATTTCAGGTCCACTTCCATCCTGGTACTTCGATCTGGATCAGCCTAGGAGTGTATATTCACAGCTTACGAACTAATAGTACAAGATTTTGTAAAAAGAATTTTGAAATATTTACAGTTAATAATTAAGTACAAAAAAAATTTTTTTTTTTTTTTTTCTTTTGGAAGTCTGTGGCCTGTAACAAAAATAATTAAAAGTGCTGTCTGCCAACTGCTACAGGACTCTAAGCTGTAATTGAAAATTATTAAAATTGGCAACAACAATTAGAATGAATTAATGAGATGAGTATGATTTTGATAGAAATGTTTTTGGAGTATATCCATTTCGGTAACGCCTAATTAATTTTCTTATCAACTACTTAATATATCAGTTTACTTAGATTATTATAAGTAGTATCTTCTTATTGTATGAGTAAGAAATTTCGATTATCATTAGCCTCTTCAGTTGACGACAGTGAGTTTAACGATGCTGAATTAAGTTGACGTGTCCTTGAGGAGAATGTGTGAGTAATTTCACTTGAATTCATTTCCCAAGTGTTTTCTTTGGAGTTCACCTGAATGTCATCTAGCTGCCAAAAATCTAATCCAAGGATAACAGGAGTAGACAATCCTGGTACTACGGTCAACCAAGTGATAATATCGTAGCCCTCTAAGTTTATCCGGAAAGGCGCACCACCTCGTGTTTGTGTTGGTTTTGAATTAGCCATTATAACCTCACGGGCATCCATGGAGCCTGATACGAGCTCGTGCAGTTGATTTTCTTTAATGTCCTCGTATGCAGCTTCAGAAATGTAGCTGCGTCCACTTCCACTGTCCAGTAATGCATCAATCTTGTGTTGACCAATAATTATCTTGGCAACCATCTGACTGACTCTTGACGGAGCTTTAAGACTTGCTGAATGAAATATTCCGCTAGGTTCAACTGTGTCGTTACAAAAAGCTACTGATCGAGTTGTTGACTGACTGCAAAGTTTTGGAGTAACGCTTTGACTAGTTTCAATTTTAACTTTAGCAGTATGCGCTTTTTGATGTTTTGTTTTTACCTTAGGTGTTTTAATATTATTTGATTTGTTTAATCTTGTGACTTGACGAGGATTCAGTATTTCTGAATCACTTTCAACTCTATTCATCGGAGACGCAAGCTCAATTAAATCTTCAACTTGAGTGTTTTGAACGTCGTCGTCTGTCTTCTCTGTGTACTTTATATTAGCCTGATTGTCAAAATTTTTCCCAGATTTTTGTCGAACTTTTAATCCTGCTTTGATTCGTAGTTGATCAGTTGTATGTGGACAGCAAAGGTCGGAAATGTGTCCAATTTGGCCACAACGACCACAAACAGGTGTATTCTTTACGGTTGTTTGTTGTGTCGGAGTTGTATTTACCGAAGGGTTATTTATTAATGTATGTTTCAATTTTTCTAAAAAGGAATTCATTAATAACTCAAAACCTTGCAGTAAGGTGGAAGACTCTGGATTTGATGCGTTTGCTTTATTGTCAGACTGCCTTGAATTTCGATGACAATTTCAATATTTATTTTTATTATAACTGGGTTTTTTATTCTGTGATGCATGTGGATGTGCGGTAGTTATAATATTGATTAAATCAAAATCTGGAGAATCTTGAATACAATGATCGACGGGACTACGTGCTCTTTGTTTATTTGAGACATTGTAGTGGAAATTGAGTGCATTAGCCGTCACCTGCCAAGTACTAACACGCGTAAATGATTCCGCATAATTCGAGATATTTTCCCCTGCAAATTTTTGCAAAAAACAAGAATTGAACCACGCGATTATTATGCGAATTTGCTTCACTCGCGGTAACGGCTCCTCCAATTGCATAAAAGCTCCTTGCATCCGATTGACGAAAGACACTCCAGTTTCATCATTACCCTGCTTGGCTGCGTAAATTTTTTGCAGTAAATCCTCATCAGTCTGTTGTGTTTGCCAGATTTTAAAATGATTTTTAAAAGTTTCCCAATTAATGAATAACTTTTCATTTTGATAATACCACTCAAGAATGTTACCATCGAGGGTATTAGTTAAAACCGTAGGGAAATTTTTGAAAGAAATGTCATAGCTGCGCATACGTTGTTCTATGGTTTTGATGTATTTTCGTGCATCAAATGACGACGTACGATTCCGAGGAGGAAAAGAAATATTCCACAATTTTACAAGTCGGCTAATTTCGTACAAATACGTGAAATTACAGCCCATTGCACTCGTGTACCCAGTTGGCACTGTGTATGTGTGATAGGACGTCGAAGGCTGTGTATGCGCTGGTACCGTGTTAGATGGTAGTGGCTGCATGTGCATGTACGACGGTAACGTGTGAGCTGGTAGTGGGACCGTTTGTTGCGCGTACGGTTCCTGCGCAGGATCTTGATGTACAGCTGATGACACGCTGCTTGCTTGAGACGATTGCACGTACGATTCTGGGGCAAGATGGCCAGCCGTGAGGGGATTTGCCGCTTGTGAAACAGTAGCCGCTGGAAACAATTCTCTGGGCATCAATGTGCTAGAAATACAGCTATTTGGAAAAGATAGATTATTTCTGGATTGTATTGCCGTTCCCGAATTCAATGATATCAGTATCGTATTGGAAGGTCGTGAAATTGTACCCGTCAGTGACGATTCTTGGCGCGCAGCTTGCTAGGCTGCCGATTCAGTTTGTATCTGAGCTATTGCATTTGACAAGACTGCTATTGAGCTTACATTATTTACAGTAATTTCGTTATTGTTGTTAACTGTACTGTTATGTATACCTCCCGTAAGGTCAACCAAATCGTCTATGGCACTAGTCGTAGGAATTATTGAACTTGATGCTGAATTAGGCGAGAGTTGAAATAAGTTGTGACAAATATTATTATAATTATTACTAGTAGTTGCTGGAAGTGGTCTGGTAATTGGTGTCCTCGGTAACATGATGACTAATTGAGCTATTAAGATTACTAATAATTACAGAAATTTTATTTGAGATATAATTTTAATCTTCAACTAAGTTTTTGCAGAAAAATAATTTATTTAAAATTATCCGATTACTATTAATAAATCTTCGAGTTAATAAACTATTTTATTTTGATTAATAAATTCCTGATGACTAATAAGTTTTTATTTATTACTGCAAAGATTTTATTTGTAGTTTGTTTAAGTACTTAATTTATTTTGTCGAGCGAAAGATATTTTATTTTAAATCGGAAACGAGTATAATAATCTTTTGTGTTACAAATTAAGTTATTGACTGAACTTAGAAAATATACGAGCAAAATTTTATTTTTAAATTTTAAGTGTTTATTTTGCGTTGCTATTGTCAAGTAAACTGTAGAGAAATAAACACTAACGTCTCATATTATGATGCGTGTAGCTAGTATACGCTCAAGGTTACAGAACAACGAAATTTCTATAGGAACGAACTGGCACACAAAATTACAATGACAAATATTATTTGATATAATTTATAATAAAAAAAAGAAATTTCGAAATATTAAAGTATTTTATGAAATTAGATGCTGGTAATGAATGATAAGATGTAATGGAATCATGAATGTAGAAAAGTATATTTTTTCTGATACCGGTAAGGAATTTGTTAAAATTGTTAGTAGAAATTTTTATAAAAACTTTACTGTAAAGCCGTGAGAATTTTTCATTGCCGGTTTGAACTACTGCAAAGTCCCTGTTCGAGTGCCAGTTGAGACAAATCGCTTTTTATCTTTGCGATTTTTACCAGCAGCCACCAGAATCCGCGGGTTGAACCCTGGCTTAGGCTGGCCTCTAACAAAATTTTATTTTACTTGAACAGAGCAGTGGGCTGGGGTTCTTGCAAAGCAAAGACCCGCACTTATTCAAACGCGACAACGTATACTAAAAACCCATTAACTCACCTCACGGCTTATAACTTATAAATAAATTTCTTATTGATGATTGACTCATCAATTATGGTTTAGTTAGTAATATTTTATTATTCTTACTGAGAATCTTACCAGTAAATTAGGACTTAGTTAGGATGAACAGTGATAGACAGAATTAAGGAATTGATCAGAAAAATGTGCAAGTTTATTACCAATTATAATAAAGTTCAAGTACTTACAATAACGCTTCCGTAAATAACAATATCAGGAATATCCTGGAATACGCTGTATATACAATGACCCTCCACGTGAGATAACGCAATCATTACACTGAATTTATTATTTAAATTTAACAATGTTCTGGATCTCAAGTATATTGCCAGTAGCGTACAGTAATAGTTTCTTTTATTTAAACTTGACTTATAATAATCAATACAAAATAACAAAATAATATTGTAAGTACAATTGCCAGAATATTAATAGAAAATATTGCAATGTAATTAATAAGTATCGCAAATTGATTCAGGATCGAAGTCATTGACCGATAAATTTGGGCGTAGGACTAGCCTCGGGACTCTGTCTCCACTGCACCCTTACGGACATGCGTCGACGTGATAATAAGTCATGTGACCACGGCACTATGACTTGTGTAGTTTCAGACGGCAACGAGACGGGGAAAAATGGGAACCGCAAGGCTGAGGACGAAAATGACAATTCACATTGTCTCAATATATATATATATATATATATATATATATATATATATATATATATATATTATCTGTAATTTATAATCAATTTAATGTCACCGTTCAATTTCTTTACGCACTGGATTGTTATGCAGATCCAGAGGTGCGGAATTTTCGTCAGGCTTGCCTTCAATTATATCTATTATTTCTTGGATTCTTCACTTTTTAGTACCATTTTGATTGTTTTCTAAAAATAAAAAATAATAAACCATTTGTTAGAATCGTTGCAATAACATAGTTATTAAATTTCACAAGTTTTAACTTTCTGTTATAACTATTAAAATGATGTTTCAACAAGCTTAGGACCTGTTTTTTAATCGGTGATTAAATTTTATTTAAATGTTATTATGTACAAATATTACATGTGGATAGGTATATTGACAATGATAATTATAAATTAATCACGGATTGAAAAACTGCCCTTTAAGCTTTGATATAAAATTTAACGAAGATTTAAATGGTTAGAGATTTACGTTACTGTATTATTGTTATTTTAGTAGTTTACATTTTATATAGTTTTTAATTATATATAAACTAACCTTTTAAGGAATTAGCATAATAATTCTCATACTCACTGATACCCTAGACTAACTCAAATTCTTCGTAGCACAGTTCAACACCACATTTATCGGATTTGTCATTATAGGTTAGGCTGCTTGCACCAGGAAAATAGGATTTTATAGTTTGTAATAATATTTTATTTCTTCTTACAGGCTGCTTTACAGAAAATTTTCCGTCTGACACTTTAATAAAATTCATATTTTCATTGTTTATAAAATAGACTAAAAAAAATATTTTATCCTATTTAAATCAGTATTATTATTTGAGAAATTTCACATTGTTCCTACTTAAGATTGTAATGAAAACGATTATTTTTATTAGGATGAACACAATTATTATTTTAGAAAATTATTTAACAAATGAGACTTTTTATCAAGTGACACTCTGGCTGGCTCTGACAATGTTTGTTACCGCAATTAAATTTTCAGGTTAAGAGGTGACGCCATTTTGTCACTATTTCAGCACACCAGTGCACAAGTGCACAAGTTAAAAATGAACTAGTGACTTTTTTGCTGGTTAGTATTTGACTTGTGTACAAGTTGGGCAGTACGCATGTAAAAAATAGACCCGTGTGGCGCCTTTTTCTTACAAGTCGGTGGTGAGCCAACCAGCTTTCCGTAGTCGACATATAGTATATCTAAAGTTTACCATAACAGCCACTTTAGCTTGGAGTTGACCCTAATTTGACATTGAAATTATCTGATATTTGCCCCCCGAATTTGTCGACAATTTGACATTAAAAGTTGGGAAGAAAAGTTTTTGGTTAATTTTTCCTCAATTTAGAGGTAACTTTTAACTAGAAAAAAAATCGATCTGTCAGTTGACCCTGCGGGCCAGCCTCAAAACTTCCCGCCGTTTTCGAGCTCCTTAAGCTCGAAAAATTGTTGTGGATACATTTTCGAGCTCTTCGAGCTCGAAAATACTTTTGAATGCCTTTGTTTTCGAAAAAATAGTTTTTTTCCATTTTTTCTCAAACGATATCTCTCGAACTAATAAAGCGATTGAGATGGTTTAGGTAGCAATCGACGCGTTCTATTGAGTTCTACAACTGATTAGACTTTGAAATTTATTTATTGAATAGTTTTTGAGAAATTTCAAAAATACTAAAAAAAACTTTTTTTTTTAATTCTTTCGACAACGGTATCTCTTGAAAGAATTAACTGATTTTGATGTTTGAGGTGGCATTCGGCGCGGTTTATGAAGCTTCAGAGCCCAGTTGATTTTAAAATCAATCCATTGAGCCCGTAAAAAGTTATCCGAAAAAAACATTTTTGAAAAAAGTTTATTTTTGGAATATCTCCGAACGAACCCTACCGATCAAGCTCATATTTTTTTCAGCTTCGAGATATTGACAAACCGCGTTGAATGACATCGTGACGATCAAAATCGGTTCATCCGTTCGAAAGTTATAGATATTTACATACGTACGTACATACATACATACATACATACACTCGGACATCATTTAGAATTTAGTCAGAATAGCTTCCTAGAACCTCATAACGTCGACATCTATTGGAATTTCGATTTTCACAAATCGGGGTGAAACCAATAACTTCCCGAATTTTTGAAAATTTGCAATTTTCTTAGCGGGAAGTTAAAAAAGTCAGTAATGTTCATTCTTACAGTTACAGAAGGTAATCGAATTGATACATAAAATTGTCTACAATTTGACGGTAAAAAAATACTTAAATAATTTTTTTAAGTCATATTAACAACAAATTGATATGATAATTTGACTGAAAATTGACAACTTCTTTTTACACGGAGAGAAAAAAAATGGGAATTTTTACAATTTTACTTGGGGAAAATTCTTTTGTTGGCATTGTAAATTTTACTATGTCAACATGTGAGTTGTAGCTATGTCACATGGTAAATTTTGCTTTGTTAAATAGGAATTATTCCTATATTGACAATGTAAATTTTCCTATATCACCATTGTAAAAATAACTATGTAATATAGGAACAATTCCAATGTTAACATGGGAATTTTTTCCATGTTAACATAGGAAAAATTCCCATGTTAACAAAGTAGAATTTCCCATCTATTTAAAAGTGGAACATTTGTAAATTGATGTTTTTTGCACGTAATTTAATAAGTAAATCAAAATAATTCAATTGAACTGATGATTATATACTGTCGGAAACATGATGTAATTGATTTTTACGTACTCGTTTATATTAATCGAATTTATGAAAACATTTGTTCATTGGTAGGTGCTACAAAAAATTTTAATTAAATTACACCAAATTTTTTCTGAAACTATGAAATTCTATTTTCGTGAATCTTAAAACCTTCACATATCCCTATTTTATCGCTTTAAAGCCCAAATGATACAAATGACCAAAATATTTGGTATTTTAGTAAATTTAGCTTCTTGTGGACTTTTCCTATGCAACATAGCAATTTTTCCCATGCCAACATGGATAATTTTACTATGTCAACATAGGAATATTTGCTATGTTAACAAAAGAATCTTTCCCTTGTCAACATGGGAAAAATTCCTATGTCAATATAGAAGAAATTACTCCGGTCACATGGGAAAAATTCCTATGCTGACATAGTAAAAATACCCATGTCAATAAAGGAATTTCAGCAATGTTAACAGAGGAATTTTTCCATGTCTATATGGAAATTTTTCCAATGGCAACATGGAAGATATCCCTATAATATATGTGTAAAATTCCCATAAAATATGGTTGTATTCTTATTATTCCCTCGTATAATTTCCCATCTTAATAAAGCAAAATTAGCCATGTTAACAAGAAAATTTCTTCTTAGTAAAATTGGAAAAATTCCCATGTTTTTCTCTCCGTGTAGTTAAATTTTGAAGTGAATTTGCATTCTAATTTGGTTACCAAATTTAAGTCAAATTATATAGCAAGTTGTATACGAATTGTCGTCAAAAACGAAAAAGTCCGAAGTTGACGGACACTTGATGAAATATCCAAGGAAACACTTGTAAAGTAAACTTTTGCGATAGCAAACTGTGCTATTAGAGTATGTAATGACAGTTATGGCCGGAATTTAACTTCAAGCTGACTGGAAAGTGCTGTCATTCAATTAGTTGATGGCAGCTTTCCTACGATTTCTTGTCAACTTATCTATAAAACGCAGATGTTAATTCAAGATAACCTGTAGATATTAATTATCTCTACATTGTAATTAGAAATTGGATTATATTATAGTTGCTTATGAGTAACTTTCGTTATCAGAGTAGAAGTTCGTATCAGCTAAATTTTAGCTAGTGGTGTAAGGCCAAAGAAATACTTGCTGTGACGTCAGTTGACCAACTTGAAATTTACGTCCGGTCATTTTTTGAATTTAATAATGGTTCCCGCGTAACAAAGTTGAGAACGCCATAAAAAATTGACTCTTAATTCTTAATTAACTTAAGTATTACCATTACTAACATTAATTATAATAAAAGTAATGTGTTAGTAGAAAAAAATAAATTAATTAAAATAATTTACGACAAACAAAAATCTTATAAAAGTCAATACATGTTAGAAAAAAAAATACGTCAAATACATGTTCAATACTTTTTACTGATAAAAGTACTTCTTCGCGATCAGTTAAAGTCTTATTATGATTGAATATATACTCTAATCATATGGCATATATTTTTATATTGAGGTTATTAAAATGCATTGATTTTACGAAAAGACTTGAAATCCCACTAAAAACAGCAAAGCTGTAATAGATCGCGCCAAGTACACGTTCAAAATGCGATTATATATATATTAACTCTATTACTTAAAAAAAATATTGGAAATCGTCAAAATATATGCCAAGTTCATATATACTGTTTAAAAAAAAAATATTTGAGAACAATTTAATCGATATAAATACACTTGGTGCGTTTCAATTTTTAATATATTGAAATCTGGAAAAAAAATGTGTCTATAGATATAGTATTTCACTTGGATTTCGCAAGACTTACTCAATTTCAGATAGGAATTTCTACTAAAGTTATTGAAAGTTTGAATTAATAAGTTTATTTACAATTCCAGCGTACAAAAAACATTCTTATCACGGCTTTCCTCGTTGAGTTATTGATTCATTTCATTAAGACGCACCAAGTATATTTATATCGATTAAATTGTTCTCAAATATTTTTATTCAAACAGTATATATGAACTTGGCATATATTTTGACGATTTCCAATATTGTTTCTAAGTAATAGAGTGAATATGTATATATATATATATATGTATATATCATCGCATTTTGAACGTGTACTTGGCGCGATCTATTACAGCTTTGCTGTTTTTGGTGGGATTATGAGAAGCCACCTGCCTCACCCACTAAATCGGATTCATCTGTCAAGTCTACAGGTTCTGGTAAAAGGACACGTCAGCAAGATGATGGTACAATATTACCACCACCACCCAAAAGAACAGCTGCTCTGAAGCCGTCCTTGGCATCTGTCACGCAAGGCATTGTGAAAATTGCGTCAACTCTCCAAGAGCATAGTGTCCTTCTTAGTGATATACCTAGCATAAATGCGAAGATTGAAGGCTTCGCTGGAGAAATCACTGATCTCAAGCGGGCCATTTCGCAGTTACAGTCAGGACACTCTGAATTAAAAGACTCCATGACTGATGAATTAAAGCGTCTCGAGCGACTGGAAAATAGTGATAGAAATGTGGGAACACGTCAAGATCTTTCCTTACTCATACAAGCAACTAATACTAATACAACCAGAATTCTGCGGACTATGTAGGTGTTTGCTGGCAACACTGAACTTGTCATCTCAGGTATTTCTGTTGCTGGACACTCTCAGGAACATCAACGTATGGTGCTCGCCATCTTTAATGCGCTGGATCCTCGACTGACTATGGGTGACAACCTGGATGCCAGAGTTCTGATGAAGAACTCTGCTCATTCTACTGGAGTCAGTACTACAGCTTCTACTTCTGGTGCCTTTTCTTCAGGCCAGAGTATACCTTTTACTGCAAATACTATGAGTACTCGATTAACGGCCGTTAAGTGCAGCTCACCTGCCTTGGCTGTTCGTCTTATTAATGCAAAGAAGAAGTTTGGTATCCTCAAGGTCCCACGTCAAATCTTGCCCTATCAATGCTGAGTACGTGTCTACGATGACCTTTAATGGTGATTTCACAATATATGACAATGAGCTATTACCCAGTAGTATATTTAAACTATCTGCAGCTAATTAGTTTAAAAAACTATTACTTATTAGATTCGATAATAATGAAAATCAAAATTATTGACCATTTTGCAATAATTTATTTTTTACAAAGAAATAAAAATAGCATAAACTATAGTACCCCCGTTTCTTAGATTCTACATATTTCTTAGGCCACTTTACGGAAAATTCGACAGTTGTTGATGTGGTAACACTGCTCTCATTTACTGTCAATATACTTAGTATATGCACTGTCGAACTGTCGACATATAGTATATCAAAAGAGTTTACCCTAACAGCCACTTTAGCATGAAGTTGACACTAATTTGACATTGAAATTATCTGATATTTGCCCCCTAATTTGTCGACAATTTGAGATTAAAAGTAGGAAAGAAAAGTTTTTGGTTAATTTTTCCTCAATTTAGAGGTAACTTTTTACTAGAAAAAAAAAGTCGGTAATGTTCATTCTTACCGTTACAGAATGTAAGCGAATTGATACATAAAATTGTCTACAATTTGACGGTTAATAAATACTTAAATAATTTTTCAAGTATTTAACCTCAAGCTGACTGGAAAGTGTTGTCATTCAATTAGTTGATGGCAGCTTTCCTACGACTTTTTGTCAACTTATCTATAAGTAATATGAAAGTCAATGTATGTTAGAAAAAAAAAAATACGTCAAATGTTCAATACTTTTTACAGATAAAAGTACTTCTTCGCGAAAAGTTAAAGTGTTATTATCATCGAATATATACTCTAATCATATGGCATATATTTTTATATTGACCCGGGAAAAAATCATCAGGCCTGATCATGCGTTAATCTCATTCATTATCATGCCTGAATATTGGCCAGCCATGAGCATGCATGATCATCGCTGGTCAGGCATGATTGTGCTTTTTCATGCATGATCACGCATGCTCATAGCTGGCTAATATTTACGCCTGAGCAAGCACAATCCCTCAAATTATTAAAAAAAAAAAAATAAAAATAGGCTGAACTATTTTATTCAGTTTACGACGATTTTTAACATGTTTTGAAACCTTAGGGTTGTAAAAAATAAAATATTATTTGAACTCAATCTTGATTTGATTATTAAATCTTTTTTGAATAATGAATGAAAAGAATTGCAGTTATGAATTGCAAGCAAATTTAACAATTACATTAATTTTAATTATTAACTAAAAAGGAAAAAAGCAATTATATTGAGTGTCATTATCAATTTGGCAAGAATTGATTATGTCAATTCTTTAATTAATTCAAAAAAACAATTTTGAATTAAATTCAGTTAAATTATTTTTCGGAAAAAAAAGATCGGTATTTGTTATTAATTGAACCAAAAATTATAAATTAAATATATTTTGATTATCGATTTAAAAAATGATAATTTATACTGTCGTCAAAATAAAAATAAATGTTTAATTATTTGAAGTTTTTCATAAAAAATATATGATTATCCTTAATTAAAAACCTCAATCAAATCCGATTGAAGCTCGACCGGATTTTAATTGAATTCAATCAGTTCAATCAGAGATTTTAATCATAGATTTTGATTAAATTATTTGTAATGTTTGACCGTGCATGATTCATGCATGATCTATGTTTGAACATGCTTACCCTTGCCTGAATCATGCATGATCATGCTTCATCATGCATGCTGATTTTTTCCCAGACAATCAATCTAATTTAAATAAATAATAAAATAAAAAGGAAACAACAATTATAATTAATCTAACAGTTTCTATTAACGACTAACTTTCATCTATGAATATGAACGATTACGCTTAGTCGTGTATGATTAAGCCTGAATATTCATAAATATTTTTCACTATTTGCATATAACTGGGAAAGATTAAGGTTGACCATGTATAGCCTTGTACGATCATGTCTGCGCCATGCATGATCATAGATAACAGAGCATGCGTAACCATGACCTTTCTGGAGAGATTACATCTCTGAATACTATTATTTTAAACGTAAGTCATGAGCATGCCTGATCTCGAATGAGTCATGCATGATCATGCTTGATCACGAATGAGTTATATATGATCATGTATGAACCATGTATGGTCATGCATAACAGAGCATGCTCAATCATGACCTTTCCTGATAGATCATATTTCTGGATACAATTATTCCTAACGTAAGTAATGAGCAAGTCTGATTTAGAATGAGCCATGCATGATCATGCTTGATCACGAATGTGTCATGTCTGGCAATGAATGAGTTATGCATGATCAAGTATGAACCATGCATGGTCATGTTTAATAGAGTATTTCACTTGGATTTCGCAAGACTTACTCAATTTCAGATAGGAATTGCTACTAAAGTTATTGAAAGTTTGAATGAATAAGTTTATTTACAATTCCAGCGTACCAAAAACATTCTTATCACGGCTTTCCTCATTGAGTTATTGATTCATTTCATTAGGACGCACCAAGTATATTTATATCGATTAAATTGTTCTCAAATATTTTCATTCAAACAGTATATATGAACTTAGCATATATTTTGACGATTTTCAATATTTTTTTAAAGTAATAGAGTGATTATCATCGCATTCTGAACGTGTACTTGGCGCGATCTATTACAGCTTTGCTGTTTTTGGTGGGATATCACATGAACTGAATGAGTCTGAGAATTATGTTCACATTTTGTATAGGCGGTTCCAAAGATGAAGAAGTATGTACAATCTACTAAAGTATAGGTGTGAGCGTGATTGCCATCGAGACAAACTCAAGGAGCCTAGAATCAACTTCTACCGCAATAGGCTTAAAGGGCTGTCCTGCAATACTATGTGGAAGGAGCTTTGTAAGCTTGGTCTCATTAAGAACAATAGCCTCAACACTCTTGCTGTGGAGGCTGCTGAGCTTGCTCAGATTTTTGCAATGGTCTCTAGGTCTTCAATAAACTCTGAATCGCTGTTACTCCCCCTATCTGTTAAAATGGGTGATCATCCTGAGTTAATACTTGAAGAAGTCTCCAGTGAGACTGTCAAGAAAGCCATTACGTCAATCAAATCTGATGCTGTAGGAGTTGATGATATCTATAGGAAGATGCTAGTCAGCATGCTTTTTGTGCTCCTTGACCAAAATACGGAGGTCATCAACAAATCAATAAGGGAATCCACCTTCCCAGAAGCTTGGAAGAAGGCTATCATCATTCCTATCAATAAGGTGCTCAATCCTACCAAGGCTACTGACTACCAACCCATAGCGTTACTGCCTGTTCTGGGCAAGGTACTGGAAAGACTGGTTTTTTATCAAATCACTAAATACCTGAGTGACCACAACCTCCTCGACCCTCTACAATGTTGGTTCAGAACTGGTCATAGCACGCAGACGGCCTTGTTGAAGCTTATCAATGATGCTCGACATAACATAGATAGGCGCATGATCACGCTACTAACGCTCTTCGACTTCTCTAAAGCTTTTGACACGGTTGACCCTGGGCTACTAATACGTAAACTTGCAGTGATTGGTTTCTCTGAGTCAGCAGCTTGCTGGATCACCTCCAATTTGACTGGCAGGTCACTGGCTGTCAAGGACCCAGTAGGTTAACTCACCACTTGGGAACCTACTAACATTGGTGTCCAACACGGCTCTATTTTAGGTCCTCTAATTTTCTCCCTATTCATCAATGATATAGGTGTGTGCATCCGCTTCTGCAAGCGTCTGCTGTATGCTGATGACCTTCAAATTTACTCAGCCTGCTATCCGCATGAGCTTGAACAGGGTGTCTGTCAGATGAATGCTGATATATTGAGTATCAGGAACGGGACTGCAGCAAACCGACTGCAACTAAATCTTGGCCAAACCAAGGCTATGATTATTGGTACCAGTGCATACGTCAATTCGATTGATACTGCTCAAATTAATCTGGGATGCGGTGGAATTGTTATTCCCATCGTGACTAGTGTTCGAAACCTTGGGCTAATTATTGACTATAAGTTGACATTTGAGGACCATGTTAAGCATGTCACTAACAAAGTCAACTCGTCGTTATATCAGCTCTATCATCTGCGCAATTACACGGACATCAACACGCGAAAGGCCCTTGTCAATGCCTTGATGCTACCTCATGTCAACTATTGTTCAGCAGCACTTCATGGACTTGGTTCAGTATTAGACACTAAGCTCCAGCGTTTAGTCAATAAAGATCTTCGCTTCATCTATGGACTGCGTTGGGATTCACCCATCACACAGGCAAGGATTGGTCTTGGATGGTTAACCGTAAAAAAAGCTCGGGATCGCAGCGTTCTAAGTGTTACTCACTCGGTGCTGCTTAAGCATTCTCCTTCCTATCTAGCTGAACACTTGACTACATATACTGCTGCCAGGACACTTCAAAATCAAAGTGCTACTACCACGCTAGTGGTCCCTAGCCATCGTACCAACGCATATCAAGCTGCTTTCGCTGTAGCTGCTCCATATCTATGAAATGATCTGCCTGACAACATCAGAATGATGGGTAATCCACGAGAATTCAAAAAGGAAATCACCAACAGGCCGTTACTAGATGATGTATAATTATGGGTGACTTGAGTTTATTTCTGGCTGATTTCTCTTCTATGAATTCTCTTTTGTATTAATATTTACTTTAGCCAGATAGTAGGTTTAACTTTACAGAACTTTATACTCTATGTTATGCTTTATAAAATTATTTTGTTAATTACCTCAAATGCTAGTATTGCTAGCTATAAATGTATTAATTTGTTCAACAAACTCTGAACAATAAACAAATATCTAATCTAATCTCTTTATCTCTCGCTAATATATACCCAGTGGACACATGACCTCATTTTGACGTCATACGTATGTCATAGAAATGTCACGGCATCTTGTATAAATTTGATGTCAATTTGACGTTCTGGATGACTTTAGTATGATGTAAAAACTTGTGGCATCATATTGATGTAAGCATGATTCTTGTATGACGTCACAGTTATGACTTATGTATTAAGTACGCTTGACATAAAATCTACATCACATTGTTACATAGTTATAAAGTCATTATCGTATATCATAATGACGTGATTATAAAATCATACATTTATATCAGTAGCAAAGTCACGGTTATACATAACCATGACACTTCATACATGAACATGCGTTTGATTTGAACGTGTACTTGGCGCGAGACACTACTGTGTCTCCGGATATGGATGCCACTCTTAAATCAACTCTTTACATCAGTGACAAGTCAGTATTTTACGCAATACTGAAGTAATTTCCGAGTCATATTTTTTTTATTATCTATTTATTGAAATGGAACAATCATAGAATAAATTTTAGATTAAATCATTAGCGTGAGCATAAAAAAATTAACTAGTTTTTTAAATGATATACCGAAAATATCATTATTTTTTTTTACTTAAATAATGTAATTCGAGAATTTTTCATCCGAATTATGACATCGTTACTTGAGGAATTTTCCCTCCCAAGTACAGTAAAATCAAAAATTATTCGCTGCGTCTCACTACATCGTCGGCTGATTTAATATATATTATATTAGACTGTGTTAGAAAAAAAATTTATTTTTTATTTTAATTAAATACGTCTCAAAAGTTACTTGAAAAAAAAAAATTCCCCTAAAATTTCAGCTGTATATCTCAAAAGTTGCGCTGGCGCATGGAGGGCTCCCCTTTCCCATTTAAAATACATCGAAAAAAATATTTTTCTATTTTGTAAATAAATGACAAAAAATTTTTTTTTCCGATTTTTGAACTCAGCAATGTTGTAGGAAATTAAATTCCCCACTAGAAAGGTCTCGTGTCATACGCTAAAAGTTGATAGAAAAAAATTTATGGAGATTGAAACTAAGGGAGAAAAAGTAGAATTTTTAAGATGGGAAAAGGAAAATTTTATTCATTTTTCTTTAATTCCAAAAAATTCTACTATCATCGAAATTAAAAAGTAAGGTTTCTGGTGTTTACGTTCTCTAGGTTTATAATCCTTCAAAATAATAAGAGACTACGAAATTTTTTCTAAATAACTACATTTTTCACAACTTTAGAGCTCAGCTCTGTAACGTTTTTTCTATGAGCTTTCTTAAAACGACTCTAAGAACCAATACCATAGATAATTCAAATCTCTATAAGAACTTTTATTGCAAAATAATTTTTAAAAAATCGGTCTATCGGTTGACCCTGCGGTCCAGCCCCAAAACTTCCCGCTATTTTCAAGCTCCTTGAGCTCGAAAACATTGTTGTGAATATATTTTCGAGCTCGAGAATACTTTTGTATGCCATTGTTTTCAAAAAAAGCCGTTTTTAGAAATTATTTCTCTCATGATATCTTGCGAACGAATTAACCGATTTTGAAAGCTGATTAGATTTTGAAATTGATCGGATGAGTCACTTCAAAAAAAATCTAAAAAAAACGTTTTTTACTATTTCTTTCTCCCGCGATATTTCTCGAACAAATTGACCGATTGAGATAGCTCAGGCGGCAATCGATGCGTTTTATAAAGTTCTAGAGCTGATTAGATTTTGAAGTCGATCATTCGACTCGTTTCTGAAAAATCAATAAAAAACAAAAACAAAATTTTTTTTTTCGTAATTCGCAAACATTTTCGAGTATACTTGATCAAATGATCTGAAATTTTGAGGAAAGTTGATGGCCAACAAGCTCTTTCGATTGCCGCAAGAACCATTTAAAATCGGTTCATTATTTAAAAAGTTATAGATCGGTCACACACACACACACACACACACACACACACACACACACACACACACACACACACACACAAACAGACACTCGGACATCATTCTGAAAATAGTCAGGATAGCTTCCTAGGACCTCAAAACCTCGACATCTGATAAAAACTCGATTTTCGAAAATCGGGGTGAAAACAACTTCCCAAAATTTTTGAAAATCATTGATTTTCTCAGCTGGGAGTTAAAAAATCCTGCTAGTTAACAAATAAAAAACAAAAAATTTTTCATCCCAAAAATTCGACTTTTTCCCCTTAAGTTTCAACTCCCATAACTTTTTTTCTATCTACTTTAAGCGTATGCCAAGAGACCTTTTTTGTAGAGAATTTAATTTCCTACAAGACTATTGAATTCAAAAATCGGACAATGTTTTTTTTTTTGAAACAGTTATTTACAAAATAAAAAAAAACAAATTTTTTTCAATGTATTTTAAATGGGAAAGGGGACCCCCCCTTCCTCTGCGCCAGCTTAATTTTTGAGATATAGAGCTGAAATTTTAAAAGAATTTTTTTTTTTGATTAAAGTACCTTTTAAGATGGATTTAATTAAAATTAAAAATAATTTTTTTTCTGACACAGTCTAATGTATATATATTTATATATATATATATCTGTAGGTGTGAAGCAAGGGGATCCGCTATCACTAAGAATCTTCATTGCTGTCTAACAAAATATAATGAAAGACCTAGACTGGGCCAAAAAAGGAATAACCATAGAAGAAAAAAACCTCAGTAACCTACGATTTGCCGACGATATCGTCCTTTTCGCTAAGACATCAAGACAACGAGAAGAAATGCTGAAACTTGAAAAAACACCTTGTAAAAAATACGTACCTGCCAACGGGCTATGGAGAGGAGCATCCTTGGCATCAACACCATCGACAAATTCAATAGTGAAAAAATCAGACACAAAACCAAAGTGATAGACCAATTTAATATAGTGGAAATCTAAACATACAAGCCTTCGCAATAAGAAAATTTATAGATAAATTGAGAAAAATATAGATAGCCCGAACTGGGAATCGAACCCAGACCATGTCGGTATCGCGCCGAATGCTCTACCAGTTGAGCTATCCGGCACTATGCTATATTCCGTTCAATTTGATCTATAACTTATTGAGCCACACCGTCCATCGTACGGTAATACACCGAATTAATATAGTGGAAACCTAAAGACGCATTACAACACGCACAGCGTATGAAGTGGAAATGGGCAGGGCACATCACCCGGTCTTCTGAAGAAAGATGGCCTACACGAGTAACAAAATGGACAGGTCCGGGAGGCAGAAGAGAAAGGGGCAGGCCAAAATCTCGGTGGATAGACGACATACTTCAATTGGCAGGGAGAGACTGGATGAAAACAGCAAACGACAGGAAAAAATGGAGCCAACTGGAGGAGGCCTATACTCGAAAGGGGTTATGACATATATATCGATCTGAAATACCTAATTGTTAAACATAGTGTTTTATTTATATTTTTTCAATCTCATGGAAATTAATTAACAAAAAAAAGGCTTATTATTATTATCTTTCAGGAAATAAATAAATTTTAATATTTACACCGGGGTCCAATCCTAGCACGTGAATTTTTTATGGCGACCAACAGCTACCGGTGTCAACAAGTGATGCACCACAAGAAAAAAATACAGGGTACTTACTCGAAGATGATATCAGCAATTCGAATTAGCCAAAAAAAAAAAAAAAATGTAAATAATCAAGAGAATCACCCAGTGGATTTTAATAAATAAATTCTTCCAACCACTTAAAAACAAAAGGATAAACGCATTCAAGACGTAATGAGATAAATCGTAATAACAGCGTGTCTACTCGCAATGAGTCTCCGTATCTATCAGGTTAGTTTTTAGGACAGCCATCTGTTGACCACTCATGGAGTGCGTCAATCGCCCCTAATTATCTAGCCCTGGGCCTCACTTTAATTAAATAAATGTATTATAAAAATATTTTATTTAACCCTGAATGATACGTCAATAATTACTTTAATATATGTAATATTTATTCCTTCAAAATTTATATTTTTAAGCCATATAATTAATTAATTAATAATTATCTTACTTTATTAAATAAGCCACGGTAGCGTTTGAGGAAAATATATCGATTTTTTCTCCCGGCGGTCGATGTTTCCAATACCACGATACCCGGCTGAAATATTTAATTTAAAAATAAGAAATAATTATTGGAACATAATGTTCTCACGGATTATGCAGCCCAAATACCTCAAAATTATAAATATATAGTTGTCACGTAGCGATTCAAACGTGAATCGCTGCGCGCGCTTTCCTATCCCACCGTGAGTTTAACAACACCTCCTAGCACATTTATTTGTAATAATTTATTATTATTTAAATATTTATATTATTTGATTAATCATTTAATTATGAATTTACTGATATTATTGTTTATTATGTTTATATTTATGTATTGATAATTATTTTGAATGTTATGTACTTGATCAATATTTTCATTTCAGTCAGTAGCACACGTGTGTGTAGAACATACATGAAAATATCGACCGAAGGAAGAGTAAGTCGATATAGTGGGGATAAAAATCCATATTTTTCTCCAGTCACGTGATTTACTGAAATAATTATTATTTTATTGTTAAAAGGGTTAATAATTATTATGTTTATGTTTATTGAAGGGAAATATTATTTAATTTATTATCATGATATAACTCAGGTCGTGTGACAAATTTTAATATTCTATTTTAATTTATAATTTCGGGTCCGAGGTCATTAGAGGGGATAACACGTGAGTGATACCCATCCCCCGGAAAAACGACGTGAAATAGTCAGAGAGGACCGGGATTTTGTAAAGATAGGACGTGTTGTTGTCCATGATTTATTTTAAGTTAAATTGTTCTGGCCCAGTTACCGGTATAAATTAATTAAATATTACATAAAGTCGATTTGATGATAACTAATATTTTGTTATACGTATATACTATTGTTTATAACTGAAGACTTCCAGAAGTAAATTATTGTCAACGCCGGTAAGTCAATTGTATTATCATTTGTTGCCTCGGCTATCGCTGGACCTTCAGTAAAGTTGATCGCGATAAATAATTCATCAATAAATGAACCTGAGTTATTGTTGTAATAATAAGCTGAAATTCGGTGTATCTCAGAGTTTAGTGCACATGCACGTAGACGCGTCGAATAAATTCCTTAGAGGATTAGACAAGGATAGCATGTGGCTTCTTATATTACACTAGTATTTTACGTTTTATTTTTAAATTATATTTGAGTATTTACATTATTATTTCTCTGGGTAAAATTCATGTTGAAATTTAATGGTAAGCAACCCAGTGTTGCCAAATGTATTTTGAGTTCCCGTGTCTATCTCTCCCCAAAGTAAATAATTTGTAATAAAGAAAAGATTATTATTTTATTTGTATAAATTTAATATTGAGTTTAAAGAGTAAAAATTTTAATTTGTAATTTGGATTCCCCAGTGGATAAATAGTAGTAAATTTTAAATTGATTTTTATTATTATTATTTGGTTAAATTGAGCATATTTTTATTTGATAAACATTTATCATAGAGAATTGATAATATTAAATTATTCTTGGTATTGTAATATTTGTTGCGTTTATAAATATATTTAAATTGAAAAATTTAGTAAAAGAAATCCAGTGATAGCCAGTATTTGTTTATTTATTTCCTGGATATATTTTAGTAATATTATTCTTTATTATTTTTTCATTTATTTGGTTGTCTTTCCGCTTGGTGCATACATTCTCGCCCGAAATTTTGTCTCGTAATCTCTTCCCTGATTTGTTATTATTTTTGTTCGTTTTGTAAAAGCGGACTGGCGCCCTCGTGCACTAACTCAGCCTGAGGAGCTGGTTCAGGCACAACTGTATTTTGTTTATAATTATTCATTATTTTGAGTTACATTTATTATTATTATTTATAATTTTTAATACACTTGGGTGACCACATACGACTCCTAATTTTATTTCGCGTCTCCGTCGCGTAATTAAAAAGACGGTTTATGTTATATACTCAAAACTAGTAAATATTAAGCATTAATATTTTTAAGCAATCAATTGAAATTAATTCATACACGTGCAGACACATACAGACAACTGTCTCGACGCTGGCGAAGTGATGAAATGCTCGCGTAACAATCTAAATTTAAACTTCAAATCAAATTTTTACTCTTACAAACTAATCAATATTGAATAAATGAAATCGCTACGTGACAATGTTTTATTTAATTCGCATTGATGGTGCAACGCCAAAGCGAATATAATACACCCAAACCATCACACTATCACCTCCATATTTAACAGGTAATTAATATTGAAAATCATACTTCTTATTTTTAGAACATCGAACATACTCAACACCATCATCTGACATTAAATTAAATTTGTTATCATCATTCCACAAAACTATAGAAAAGTCTAAGCTTAACCACGATTCATAATGTTTTAGGAATGCAAGTCAAGACTTAATATTTTTCTAAGTATTAGAGTTTTCTTTGTCGGCCTTCGACCATGCAACCCGAAGAGTTTTGAGCATCGATTGACAGTAGAAATGTGAATATAAATGTTGTATATTTCTTTTAATTCATTTTTTATCATCACAGCTGACTCTTGGCAATAGCTTGTTGATAACTTTTTCATAATGTTATCGACTCTAGGAGATTTTTTTTTTTTTGACGGCCACATTGAGGCTTGGATTTGACTATCTTTCGTGTATTATACACTTTGTCCTACATATACCCGTGTAAAAAAATTTATCCTGGAGGGATCCCGCATTTGGAAGCTACTGCTCATGGAACTGACCGGAACTTTAAGCGGAAGATTGGTGGAACCTTTTAAATTGGTAAAGAGCATATGCCACAGCCATAAAATTTTTAAAAATAATTTTGGCATCTATTTTGAACGAAAATTTGTGAATTCTGCTCTTTTATGATATTTAAGATTTTAAATAGTGCTGCTAAGATTCCTGAAATCTTCCGATAAGAGTATTTTGAGTACTTTCAGGTGAAACTGTGGAATACCAACAATAACAACAGTGCCGCTAACATTCCGGAACTCCTTTCAGAAGATTACAGAGATTGTAGCGGCGTTGTTGTTAGTTTTGAAACTCCGCAGCTACGCTTGAAAGCAGCCCACATACTGCCTTCGGAAGATTCTATGAATTTTAGTGACACCTGCTAACTTTTGAATTCCGCAGTTTCACCTGAAATCACCCTACGAACTCCTTTCGGAAGATTCCAGAAATTTACGCGGCACTTTTGGTATTTTTCGTATTCCGAAGTTTCACCTAAAAGTACCCTACGGACTCCTTCGGAAGATTTCCGGAATGTTGGCGGTAGTTTATTATTGTTCGTGTTCCATAGCTTCACCTAAAATCACCCTATGATCTCCTTTCAGAAGATTCCAGAAATTTTAGCAGCACGTTTGTTATTATTTGTATTCCGCAGTTTCACCTGAAAGTACCCGAAATACCCTTATCGGAAGATTTCAGGAATTTTAGCGGCTCTATTTAAAATCTTTAACATCATAAAAGTAGAATTCACAAATTTTCGTTCAAAATAGATGCCAACATTATTCTTAAAAATTTGATAGCTGTAATATATGCTCTTCACCAATTTAAAAGGTTCCACCAATTTTCCACTTAAAGTCCCGGTTAGTTCCATGAGCAGCAGGTTCCAAATGCGGGATCCCGGCAGAATCCCTCCGGGATAATTGTTTTTTACACGGGATACTAATAAGTTGTTGAGACATTTTGAGAATGCGAGCGACATTTGTTTGTTTCAACCCTAAAAGTTAATATAAGCGAAAATAGAAGCTCAGAGTTATCTAACGTCCGTGAACGTTCGATGCTAACTGCGTGTCAAAATATTTTTAAGCTCACAATTAATTTTTTTTGTTTGATGGCATGTAATCTATGCAAACAAGTTAAAACCTGACGTGTCCAAATGATTGCAGTTAGACTGCTTCCTACTATATTCAAGGATCTTATTGATATAGTTTTAGTGTAAAGAATATGACAACAAACTTCATGTAGTCACAATACTTTTGAGCGCTACTGTATAGATTGAGACCTTCCAAGCTTTGAATATAAGTAGTTAAATGTATAATACACACGCTGTTAGAATTTAGAGATGATTCACCACGTCGAAAAAAAGATATTCGCGATTAAATTTTATGTTTATTGTACATGTAGCATGGGAGAAGCGTGGGAAACGACAAACTTTTTAGTTTTTTCCTTGCCGGAATTTCACTGTTCTAACGTAAAACTAATATAATGAAGAAAAAAATATTTATAAAATTCCCTAGCGGATTCGTGATCACCGTTAAAGTATGGAGATACGTTGGTGAAGTAACCGTGAGTTTTCTTTAACGATAATAGAAAGTCTACTAACTATCAAAGCACTGTGATTCAATGGTGGAAAATAAGAGAAGTTGTTAAAGCTTATGATGATGGATGCATTGTCTATATCGAATGATTCGATCGTCAATTGACGATTACTATAGAGTAAAGAAATCATAGTTTCTAGGTTTTTGTTTGGTAGCTTTATTGTGCTATGACTTTCGAAAAACTCAGGTAATATGCGCTTTTGATTGTCTTTCATTTGGTTACTAGCCGTGGTTTAAGGTGATATTAACTGACAAAGAAAAGTATTTCAAAGGTATATAGATAGTGATTTTTTTTATCAAAACTCGGTATTTCGACAGTCAATTTAAGGTCGTTTGTAAGTTGAGTGTCCGTGAATCAATGGTAAAGAGTCAATAAGGCAATGGTTTCTTACGCGTGAAATGTTGGTAAGTTACCAGTCAAAGTTTTATTTCATGAAATTATTTAAAATCGTATAGAATCATATTAGACAATGTCGCAAAACTAAAATTAATAAATTATTATAAATTTAAAGACTACTGTTTTTTATAATTATGGTTATTATGCAATATTTATAAGTGATCAATCGTGATAAAAGATCACAATCACCGTAATATGCTAGTTCTTAGTAAATAAATTGAAGCTGAAGTGTCGGTCAAAACACTGCAAACTAACTTACACAAGACGGTATTGCGTGCATCTGCAATCGGTAAATTAACATTGATTGAACTCATGTGTAAATCGTATTTTTTCGTGACTTGGCCATAAAATACACGTATTTGTGAGGCATAATAACCGAATATTATAGGTGAAAGTATAATTGTTATCTTTCACAACTTCACCTATCAATGACGGTCAAATCACTTATTGTTGACGCATCGGTAACGATGAATTTGTCACGATATTTGAATATCGCGGCAGTCTCGCACCAGGTCGGTGAGCAACAGATGGCAGCACACGCTGCTCACACGTCTCATCCATAGATATTATTATGATTATTTTATTTATATGTAAGATTTTGTTTTAATTATTGCAGCTATATTATTTAATACATTTCTTAGGTGTAAATTACTGTGAAATCAGGAAATTTTATTGATTATATTACGCATATATTTGGATTTTTGTGATGCTGGGATAAATAATTGCGTATTTTATTTATATACTTATTATTATTTGGCTCGGCGACGCATGCGCGTCGATGCAACAGTTGGCATGAACAAATTTATTCATTATGAATAAATTTATGCGTTTATGAATAAACTATTGGCTGATTTATTATTAAATCATATTAATAATTAATTCTGAATGAGAGAATCAGCCATATAATGTCGGGAATGTACTAAATTGCACTAGGCAAGGCCTGTATTTTGTTGTTGGTACTGGTCAAAATTAACATGCGACAGGTATAGTTTTTCATTGGTTGAAGTAAGACAGAGGTAAAAATGGCGCCGGCCGAGGTGCCGGCATGAAATTCACGTGCTGCCGTGGTCAGACGTGGATAAACTATTGTACGAGCAGGGTGTGTGCTTGTTGTGCCCAGATATTATTTTGATACGCCATTTGGTTTAATAGTATAAATTAATAAAACATTAATTGCCATTTGAGGCTTTGAGTAATTGGTAACAATTATTTATTGGATAGTATTCTTTGCCAATGGAGCCTGTACGCAGACTGTATTGCAACGACGACTGTAAGTACCTTTGACTAATTCATTGGCTTGTAATTGTGCGTTCCCGCGTTGGTGGCCATTTGTACATCTCATGAGTGTGAGTGGGACAACGCGTTATTTGTCAGTATTTTACCAGAGCATAAAGTTAGTGCGTAATTATTTATCTCAGTGGAGTCAACATAAAAAATTACAGGGTTACTATTATTATTTATGTATTAATTTCGTTCTTTATATGTGGCCCATGATTAATTAATTATTATTATTTGTGTATGCTGCGTAATATTCATCATTAAGTGATTTTATGCGAGTTATTTATTCGAAGTATTTGCAAATCATTCGGAGATTATAAGAGTTTTATTTTGGAGTGTCACGTGCGAGTGACTTGATTATCTCCAAGTATCAAATTTATTATTTTGCGATTTGTATTGTTTACAATTACTTGATTATTATTTATGATTAGTTATGAGTATTTAAATATTATTTGTATTCAAATTATTATTTTGGAATTAATAAATATCACATGCGAGTGATATTAATATTTATTTAAATATTATTTGCGTTTATTTTACTATTATTATTTTGGAAGTGATATTAATATTTGTTTAAATATTATTTGCGTTTATTTCATTATTATTGTTTTTTGGAAGTAGTCAATATCACATGCGAGTGATATTAATATTTATTTAAATATTATTTGCGTTTATTTGATTATTATTATTGTTTTTGGAATTATTACATATCACATGCGAGTGATACTACTATTCATTTAATATTATTTGTGTTTATTGGACTATTATAATTTTGGAATTAATGACTATCACATGCAAGTGATGTTATTATTCACAATTATATGAATATTCTTTGCGTTTAAAATATCATTATTTATAGATTGAAATAAAACTGAAACAAATGGTCATCAACCCGGTTTTATTTAATTTTAGTTAGTTAACTGCTGCTATCTTTTCTTGCTTTCCTTTTCCTAAAATCTGAAACTACTCTCCTGTACTTAAATTTTATTTTCATTTTCATTTTCCGTTTTAATTTATTTTAAATTTGAATTTGTTCGTGGGGCACACGAACTGGCGCTCAACTAGGATTTTCTAACCCAGCCTGAGCAGAGCTGCGGGTCCAGAGAGATTCGGGATATCTCCAGGTGGGACTTTTATTTTGTTATTATTTTCATTTTCAGTATTTTCACTATCGGAGGGCCATAACGGCTATTTGACACTAACCACACTCCGCCGTGGGTTGTGTGAAATAGTAGAGAACGTTATAAATTCATGTTTCATTTAGCGTGAATTAATGACGATTTCGCAGTGACATCGAAACCGCGAGGGTTTAAAAAAAAAATTAGAATTATTTACCACGTAGTTTGTATAAAAAATTGAAATAAATTACACATTTCGAGGATTAGTTTTAGTGGAGGGAATCGGAGAAACAGTAGCGAGTAAATGAAGCAGCAACGTTGCAATGGGTAAAATGCGCGAAAATACAAAACGGCTAAATTCATATAATAAAATATCGATAATAATATTAGTGGATAAATAATTATATATGTTTCATTAATAGTTATGAATAAAATGCAACAATTTGTTTACAACAACAAAAAAATGAATAAATAAATTAATGACTAAATTAATTAATTTAGGGTACATTTCGAAATGCAGTACAAGTAGCTGCAGCTTCTAAATTTTGAAAATTCGATTAATTAAATAATTTAATTATAATTAATTAGAACTTTAATTAGTTGAATCGTATTTAAAATTATAAATTTTCATCGGGTGATAAATTTTCCCTTATACGTCCTCGGCCTCTCATACTTAGTTTTTTATTTAAATAACCACCAAAATAATTTAATCACATGTTTATATCTAGATCATGTGTATAAACGATAAGTGAGTCTAGGCTGTACAGGCGAGTTAGAGAATAAATATGCAATGTTGCCAGATCTTCAAACAGAATAATTCATGATAGTGTGAACGAATTTGTATAGAGAATACAGTAATATTAAGAGTACAGTATAGACAAAAAATATGGATTGTAGCGTTGGCTCCGCAGGTACACGATACATGGGTCGCGATCCAAAACTTTTCGACTGGACTGTAGGGAAAGAACTACCTTAACAAGAGTAGAAATCGTAGTAAATACCGTAATGAAATTTATTATTCGAAATTCAGTACTGCTATTTTCGGGTACATCTTCTTCAGTGTTTTGTTTCAATTGTTTTAGATGTACTCTGAACACTTTCATCACGTTCCGCTGTTTTTGGACTGAATACATTTTTTCTTTTCACTGAACGCGACTTACGAATATTTTGGGAACTCTAAAGTTGTCTTGAAACTTTTCTAGAATCACGTCCCATGGAAAATTACTTGAAAAATAATTTTTTTCAACACACAACTATCGACTGCTCAGTATAACTGTCACAGGTATAATGGCAACAAACAAATAATTTTTAGCAATTATATTACCTAAAAATTGTTAATGTATATAGTAGGGTTTATATAGGGAATATATATATTTAGATATAACTATAAATACATCAAAGTAGTAAGCCATTCATAAAAATAGAACCCGAGAAACCAGTTGCTTGCAGCTACTGCTACCTACCTGCTCTCAAACGTTCCAGAGCGCCCGAAAGCCCTTTGTTAATTACTAAATAACTCGAAAAGTATTTGTCGAATTTACTTCAAATTTTCAGAAAACATGTTTAAGATATTATACTTTAAGAAAATGCAAAATGAAAAAAACTATTTTTCGAAAATTCTGACTACTCCTAACCCCTTAAATACAATCACTACTCTAATGAACTAAGCAATTAAGTTGTACGTATATTTCATATTTTACTTGATGACGAATATTTCAATGATCATAGATACTATTAACAAAAGGTAATAAAGAATTCGCTTAGGATAATGAATCAAACGAACGATCGAGCAATTCAGCTAATGTAAATATTATGAGAATTGAAATTCAGTGAGACTTATTCATAATTAATTACGCATTGGTCGAATTTGAAATAAAAATAGAGCTAGGATTGTACTTCTGGTTTACGTTAAGTTTTCTTAATCCTTTTATGTTCTGGAAGCGCAATGAATGTCAGTGTGAGCGATACGGGGATAGCGTCAACCAGACCGCAGTATTTACTTGTGTAAGTGAGTTATGATTGCGTTAGTCTAACTGTGAGGTTCCCTCTCTCTCTTATTTAGTTCGGCGCACGTGTCGCGCCAGTGCCGTATAGCTAACTTGTTTATAATATACATGACAACTTTTCTGTCCCCCTTTGCTGGTTACACAAATTACGGCACTGGCGTCCATCGCCTAAGCGCTCCCTACTCTTCCAGCTTTTAAATCAAAATTGTGGTGGGGTTTCAAGGCAGAACATTATAGGGTTAAACAAATAATAGTATTGAAATAGTCATTGGCAATATAATTATTTAACGAGATGTCAAATTTGTTTACAAAATATTACATTAAAAAAAAAATAATAATTATAACAGTTCTGAGGACAGTGGATCAGGGTCTTACATTAATACTCCAATTATTAGACCAGTACTCAGCTGCATAAAGGCACCAGGCTATAAAATTGAAGTGTTTTTACATAATTTATTGGCACCACTAACAAAATCATTCGAGTTTAGTGTAGAGAATTCAATGCAATTTGTAAAATTTATTAGTACAGTTAATTTACCAGACGGGTACGAATTGATTTCATTGGACGTGGTCTCATTATTTACGAATATGCCAAAGGATCTAGTGATAGAGCTCATAGATGAAAACTGGACAGAGATTTCTGAAGTTATTAAAATAGATAAAAAAATGGCTGATAGAGATAATTCTATGTTGCTTCGAAACGAGCTTTTTTGTTTTCAAAGGGATATTCTATTTACAAGTGGATGGAACAAGCATGGGCAGCCCATCTAGCTTAGCATTGGCAAATCTCGTAATGTACTATACTTTAAAACGAATTATACGTACACTACCTTTTGAGCTAAAACTCCTGAAACTGTACGTAGATGATGCACTGCTAGCAGTACCCGCAATAGACATAAATAAGGTACTGGAATATTTCAATGCAGCTAATGACAAAATACAATTTACAATGAAACGAGAGGTTGAAAATAGATTAGCTTTTTTGGATATAATGGTGATGAGATTACAAAATGGAGCGTTAAGGACCAGGTGGTGCTCGAAACCTACAAGCTCCGGGAGAATATTAAATTATAAATCTAACCACCCAGCAGTACAAAAAACATCAGTAGCTGTAGTATTAATAAACAGAGCCATAAGTCTTAGTCATCAAGACTTTCAGGATGAAAGTTTACAAAAAGCAAAAAATATTTTATTAAATAATAACTATCCTATGTATTTTGTGGATTTATGCATCGAGAACTTCTGACGAAAACAAAGAAGCTATAATGTATTGATAGGCAACCACCGATCTAGAACTAGGTTTTACTATTTCAGATTCCCATTTATCAGAGGATTATCTAGTGATATCAGTAGAAGTTTTCACGGCACTGATTGGAGACCAGCCTTTTATAATTTAAAAGTAGTTGGTTTTTTATGCACTGAATTGAAAGACAGAATAGCTAAGTTAATGCTATCGGAATTGGTGTATAAAATCCCATGTAACTGCGGGAAAAGCTATATTGGTCAAACTAAGCAACTTTTGAAGAAGAGAGTTACCCAGAATTTATATTATTGCCGACCTATCAATACCTTAAAGATTAACAAGATAGCGTTGGTCCAACATCACTTTGATTTAGGTCATAATTTTAATTTTGAGGAAACGGAAATCGCAGATATGGAAAGCTGTACTCTAAAAAGACAAATCAGTGAAATGATCTACATATACTTAAACGACACAGTGAATTTGAAAACTGACACAAGTAATTTAAGTGAACATTATAATTTTTAGATGGATACCTATAAAAGAGATAGTGGAACATTGTAAGCGGATTTTCTGAGCTGGAATAAGTTTTGAGTTTTATAGTTTTCTTATTTATTATCTTTTAAAAACTTACTAAATAAAAAATTTCAATTTTAATTATTTTAATTATACTTAAGTTGTTGTTAACTTGACAACTATTAAGTTGGCAAAAAGCTTATTAGAAGACTCATTAGTCTACCAATAGAGGTCAATGTGAAAGCATACGTCATATGTCCAAAAAGACAAGATGGCTGATTGTTTACATATAAAATGTGAGACGACTACGTGTAAAAAATAAAAAATATATAAAAAATAAGTTTATTATTAAAAATAGATATTAAATTGAAAAAAGACATGTTCAATATTATATACTTTATGAAAACAAATGACAATTAGCTAAGATCGACTATGTTAATACATCATATTATGATTTGTTATTTACTTGCCAAATGTACAGAAGAATTTTAATGGTTATTATTGCAGATTAAAATAAATGCATTTGTTTTTGAAGATCGCCTGAAGAAGTGGGAATATAACCTACAAAACGTTGCGTAAAATAATAATTGGAGTATTAATGTAACACCCTGATCCACTGTTCTCAGAACTGTTATTATTATTATTTTAACTACTGGATCGGAAACTTATACATAATTAAAAAAAAAATTAAATTTTTTGACGAAGTTCCGCCTAAGATGAATAATTTTCTATAAATAATGACTTAAACTTTTCGAAAAAAGGTCTCCACACGATAAGTTATTTTTCTGATTCAGAAATTTTGCATTCTTCTGATACCTATATTGTAGAAACGTTTTTTTTTTCTTGAATTTTTGATGACATTATTTATAACAATATAAGAAATGTTGAAAAAGACTATTTCAGTCATTGGAGACAAAAAAAATAACAATCATAATCTTAAAAACTTATTTCCCTTCTTCAGTTACTTCGTCCGAGGGGATACACGCAGCCGTCATTCTTAAGAGGAAAACGCAACGTTCCAGGCCCAATTTCTCTCGCTAGCAATTCCCGAAGATTTCCAATTTTTTTTAAGTCCCGCAGCAAGAAATTTCTCTAAGTTTTCATACTGAAAATTTAGAATGGAAAAATTTCTAAAAATCGACCAAGATTCGTATCCACCATTCGATTCAGAACTTCGCGACATGAATTTCTAACTTATCGCTCGCGGACAACATGACGCGCTTTTTCGTTTTTCGCGCTTCAATAATTTTGATCGCAGCAATTATTAGTCGTAGAGACTTCGGTCATAATTCATTTTGTTTGATATTAAATCCCCAAATATAATGATACTAATTTGTCTCGATAACTTCTCAGTAATTTCCGAAATATTGCACTTTACATCTAATTTTTTTATAAAAAAAAAAATTTTCTCACAGCGAATTTAAGTCAACTTTTTGTTTCAAAATTTTTTTTACCATTTTGAACAAAAAATTTTTCAAAATCGGTCTGTACCGACGCCTACTTTGATTTTGTACGGTTTTTTTTGTGCATATCAACTGGACTATACAGTTCTGAAGGAAAACTCATGAAAAATTGGGACTTATCTTTTGGGTGATAGCGCTGATAAAGTTCGAGAATTATAAAAATTGATCAACTAGTCAAGAGATGGTGCTGTTACTTCTATGGCTTTATTTTGAAATTACTTTTCGACACATAGCATTACTTGTTGCTTCAAAGAAACAGTTTCAGCTGTTGAAATAAGATATATTTTTTTTATTTCTTGCTTTACAATCATTCATGTAGTTTTAATAATAGTGCAAAATGACAAGACTGAGTTTTGTGTTTTAGTCTAATGTGATCATACCCTGATTAGAAAAAAAGATTTGTGACCATTAAAAATAATTAAAAATATGATCATCATTAATTATCTTTAATACTCTTAATCGTCATGGTTTTCCACATTTAATCGTCTCCAATCGTCAAAAGACGATTTATTATTTGATGATCAAAAACGATTTATGACGATTTGAAATTTTTAATCGTCCTGAATCGTCTTCAATTGTAAAATAATATCACAATATCTGGTCCAATTTGAAGATTAAAAACGGTGAATGACGATTTGAAATTTTTTATCGTCATAAATCGTCTTTAATCGAAAAATAACATTACAATTTCTGGTCCCACATGAAGATTAAAAACGATTTATGACAATTCAAAATTTTTAATCATCATGAATCGTCTTTAATCGTAAAATGACATTGAAATCTCTGGTCCCACATGAGAATTAAAACTATTCATGACGATTTGAAATTTTTAATCGTCATAAAACGTCTTTAATCGTAAAATAATATTGCAATTTCTGGTCCAGTATAAAGATTAAAAACGATTCAAAAGGATTAAGACTTTCATTCGTTTTTAATCCTCTTTAATTATCGATTGAAGATTCATGACGTTTTTGTACGACTAAAAATTTAATCGTTTTTAATCCTCTACAATCATCAACTGTGGTGATTCGTGACAATTCAAAAAGATTAAAACATTTTCAACCGTCATTAATCGTATTTTCTAATCAGGAATCATATCTTCATCATATTTTCTAATCAATCATATCTTCAAAAATTTCTGATAAATATTACATGAATTATATATAATTATTCATTGGATAATTATCGCTATTGAAATTCAAACTTACAAAAAACGGTAATGTATTTGGAAAATTATGAAAACTATAAATTTCAAATCAACAAAAATTGCAACTTACATAGATTTTTTTTTCTGTAAATTTTATATAGAAAGGTCTGGCTTTTTTAAATAATAACAACGTTAAAGCTAATAAAGCGCGTATTATTTCTCTTCTTTTATTATCAATGTAACGATTATTTCAGCAGTTTATCATTTAGACTTTAAGTATTGTAGTAAAACTACTTTAATTCCGGCCACTGGATAGGATTATCTTGAAAAATCAAAATTATTTTCGATATCGATGAAATATTTTAATACAATTATAGAAAAACTTTTAATCCCTGGCGGACCTGAAATACGGTAAAACACCGAAATTTCGGCAAATTATCGTAAAAAAAACGGAATACCGTGGTATTCCATACTCCTACCGAGGTTTGCGGTAAAATTCCGAAATGGGTATAGAATTCTTTTACGGTAAGTCTACCGTATTCTTACCGTAAATTTTTCATTTGCTACCGTAGAATACAGTTTTCTAGAAGTATTTCTGTAAGTTTGGCATGTACCTAAAGTCTTACTACAATTTAATAACTTTTACCATCTGAGACTCGAAAATAAAAGAATAGAAAAAATGGCTAAAACTACCAACAAATAAAATAAACATATCTTAGAAAATCTACTATAATTAATGTACGGATTAAATCGGAAATTCTATGAGAAAAAAAGAGCACAAATAAAATTGATGTACTAACATTTTTCGCCATTCTTTTTTGAAGAGTAAACTATACACATGCGTTGTTACACCATATGAATGATGCATATATATATATATATATATATATATATATATATATAAAAGGGTGTTTCGAAAAAAAAATTTTTTTTTAGGGTATCCGAAAATTGAAAGTATACTTAAAAATAAAAATTTGAGTTCCAATCCGAGCTTTTAATAATAATATCAAGGTTTGTCTCAATCTATTTTTATATTTTTCATTTAAATAACACGGGAAAAAAAATATTTTTTAGAACTTTCTAGCTCATAAACCAATTAACGGATTTTTATGCACGATTAATCTGGTTATAGGAAATCGAACGCTGTACTAAAAAGTCTTCTATCATTTTTTGATAAATCCAACTGTTCAAAAGTTATTTGAGCTTAAAGTCAAATTTATAGTGAACTTTGAGATCTTTTTATTTTTCCGGCGAAACTATCAGTCTTATCACAAAATTTCATAGAAATTTTTTTGAAGGTAATTTTATTCCTTCCAAATTATTATCAATAAAGTTTTTCGAAATTCTGCATTGTTTTCTAGTTTTATTTATTTCAATTTCAAGCTCTTAAAAGCAATCAGAAAACTATTTTAAAGTTTTCTTTCTTTCAAGTTTCATACATCTGAATTTGCCGGGCTATTTTGAGACAGCTGAAACTCGCTCCCTCGCCTGAGAATCAGCCATTAGATTTTCTGTGCAGTGTCTCCCGTTCATTTTATAAGCATTACATTAATAAATAATTATGATTGTGGATATGTATGATAAATCAGTTGATTTCAAATAATTGAAACATAGAAATTTATATTGTGATTTTTTACATCTTTTACGTGAGAATATGTTTAACAAGTGATCATAATAATCATTTTAATTTTTTTTTATGACATGCTAAGTTTATTGGTTAAGTGTAGCGTTGTTGTAATAAGTTAGCAGGAAAAATAATTAAATTCCATTTATTACGTACTATTTACAAGAATTATTTGATTCTTAACTTATATTAAAAATTTTCTAATACACTGGTCCCAAAATTTAAGGGATAGAAAAAAAATTCGAAATTTTTGGGTGATTTTCAATATGCTGTAACTCGGTGAAAAATGGTCGCAGAAAAAAAATAAAAAAAAGGAAATTGTAGCCTCAAGTTTCTAGTTTTCAGATCTGGACCTCAAATTTTGTTATCATGCAAGGTTTCGGAGTAATCTTAAGAAAACCGACAAAAAAAAAATTTTTTTAATTTTTGCTCCTCTTCCAACAAGTCTATGGGCTCCAATAAATTTTTTTTGGATAATCTGACCTCATGACTCTTTTAGGAAATTTCATACCCTTTAATTTGGCGGCCTCAAAAAGTCTTCACGACGATTTGGCGCCGTTATCATTGATCAAAGCAAAAAAGTCCATTTTGGATTTGATAATCAATAACTCTGGACGTATTGGTCGTACAGAGAATGAAAGTAGGGTTTTGTAAACTGGAAAATATTCACTATAAGACAAAATCAGTGGCTTTTGTTAGAAAAATTTTTTTTGAAGCGATAATGTTTATTAAAACAGGACAAAATTCGCATATTTAAGGATATTCGGAAATCTTGCTATAACTTGGGATATAACGGATGAACAAAGGATATTGTCGTTTTTTTTTTTCGACCTCAAAGTATCCTGAAAAAACCCTGAAAATTTCAAAGCGCTGCGATATTTCTTTCTTAGTGTCCCGAAGCTTTAATTTTATCGATTTTGCCGAAAATCACCATAATTGGTAGTTTCTCGGTTTTTGGTCATTTTTTCGATTTCAAAATGTTTTTTTCACCAATAATCTTGATTTCTTCGATCAACAAGATTGATTATCGAAAAAAATTGAAAAAAAATTTCTTCAAAATTTTTTTTTTCAAAAATTTTTTTTTTCAAAAATTTTTTTTTTTCGAAATTTTTTTTTTTCGTTGTATCCGCAATGATTTATCATTGTCAAAAAAAAATTCGTCAATTTTTTTTACCGCCGGCAAGCCTAAATTCGACCGAGCAACCTCCACGTGGTATGCTTTGGGTAACGCCAATGCCGGCGGTAAAAAAAATTAACGAATTTTTTTTTGACAATAATAAATCATTGCGAAAATCACGGAAAATTCCGCGAAATCTACCGTAGTTTACCGGAACTCACTGTAAAATTACCGTATTTGATTACGGTGGCATTGCCGTAACCTGCGGTAGTGATATCGTAAAATCAGATCCGCCAGGGATTTCTAATTACAATTAATGACATAAATTTATTACACAGCTTAACGAAATATCTCTGCTTAACTTATAAGTTCTTCCATATTAAATTACCTGATTTTGAAAGTTATATTATTTTATATAGCTGAGTTATTGACATTTTGCTGTATGTATAAAAATACTCTTAGCTGTAAATTTTTAACCCTTAATCTCTAAAAGTGCTTAAGATACGAATTTCGAAAATGAAAAAAAAAAAAAAAAAAATAATAGTTTCGCAAGTTTAGAAAATCGATGACTAGAAAATTTTAATAAATGGAATTTTAATTTAAAAAAATTTTTTTTTTTTTTAATTTCAGACTCGAAAATTGAGTTTTTTTGAAGAGCGATATTATAAATTTTTATTGGAAAAATATATGTTATATAAGATCACAAAACGAATTTTTTAAACGGTTATTCAAAATAAGATTCAGATGTCATTGATTTTTTACCCACTTTTGTATATGTTTTTTTAAAAAGTCCACATTTTTCAACAATTTATCAATATTTCGCGAAAATTTAGTTTAATAAATTATAATTCATGCTAATCTATAGTGCCAACCGTCCAAAGTACTGACCTTACTTAATTAGTAGCGAAAATATCATTTTCTTTCCACTTCTTGTGGGAGAGAAGGGGGGGGGGGTAAGGGCTAAATCGTGAAAAAAACGCTTTTTCTACGAATTTTTTTTGGGCGCATGGATTTAGCCAATTTCTTGCAACCTTTTGAAGATTATTAAGTATAGATTCAAAACTATAAAGTAATTTTTTTATGCACAAGTATCCGCAAACAAGCCAGTGACGGAGATTTTCCCAGGAAATCTTTTAAAATGGACGATTTGCGGTGAGCACTGTATCTCAGCTGGAAATTATTTAAAATAAAAAAACCACTGAAATTTAGTCAAAGCATTATTAAATCCTCCACTTAAAGTTCTCTGATTAGTAATTTTTTTTTTTTTTTCATTTTTTCATTTGCTGTGGTCATGTAAAGTAAAAACTGCACAAAAAAAAACAAGACAGTACTGGGTACTGTTCTGCGCAGTAATCAGCGAACAATATAGGTAAAAATGCATTTTAACATGACTGATTCATGTTAGAACAGGAGTGAGCCATAGCTTAACGCGAACTATAACTTTTTAAACAGTAACCAGTGCTGTCCTACACAGTACATGAAACATATGATTGGTTACTCTCAAAATAGTTGTCATTAATATCCAAAACAGTACTCAGTCTTGTTCTGACATGAACGGTTATTACATTTATATGTCTCTTTACTATTCTTGACAGTAGAGGTCTATAATTAAAATCTATCAAGTATAGATTATTAAAATTTTTCAGGTTATTAATCATAAATACAATCAACGCCATGTATTCATACCGTACCTTGTTACAAGCGTACTTTTTACTTTTCTACTTTCAGTAGTCTACCAACACACAACTCTCTTAAATAGATTTCTATGCGAAAATATCAATATTAAATATATTTATGTCGCAAAATAATTCTATGAAAAAATTTTTCTATTTTAAAATTTTTCTATGTTTACCAAAGTCAGTTTCAACATTTCTCTACTCGAAAAAAAAAACTAAGTTTTATGAATGATTTTGTATCTTACCACCAGCAATCGCGTGGCGCTACCATTAAATTCCAACAAAAATACAATAATAATAATAATAATAATTAGTGCTGCCAGAACGTGCGATATTTTTACCCCTTCCAGAACGCCGTGCGCGCGATGCACACACGCAATCATGTCTATCGGTGTGTCGGGAAACCGAAAGAAGCCGAGAGAAACCGAGCGCTGTAGACAAGCGGAGGAGAAATGTTGCTCCCACCATGCGTCGTTTCGTACCCGCTTAGAGTTGCGTGTTCAAATCCGCACTCGAATTTGATTTTTTTTTTTTTAATTATTTTTTAACGTAATAAATTTTTAAATATTTATTTGTTCAAATTTTTTAATTAATTGATAATTAAAAATTTTTTGAACAAATTTAAATGGCTGTAAAATGGATAAATAAATATTAAAACATAATCCTCTCATTGTACTTTTATTTAATAATAAATTTTAGATTGATAATTGTAATTTTAATAAATAATTATTAATATTAGTTATTAGTTCTAATTGTTACTTAGAGTTTCAAATACAATTTTTATAAAATCTGTTGCATTCAATTGTTATACTGGTTCTGTGGACGGGCGACAATGTTTTTGTTTCAGGAGCTTCAAGTCGTATGTTCACAACCGCGACTAAGTCGAATTTATTTTTTGTTTTAATTACTTAATAATTAATTATTTTCCAATTATCTTTAACTAATTTTTACAAAAAAGCTTATCAATATTATTTAAATAAATACCAAAACGCAATTTTTAGACATTTATCGTTTTTTAACATTTTTATGCTACTATCCGTAGTTCTAATGGTTAATTTATTATTATTAATAATTTAATTATATATACTATTAGGGTTACAAATAAGTTTCCGCCGTTTTTTAACACAAATTAAATATTTATTATAGAAGAACGGTAATATAAATTTATTTAGAATATTGCCCATCACTTGCAACCACTTTTTCCCATCTCTCAGGCAGCATTCGAATCCCACGTCTGAAAAACTCCTTGTCTTTTGAGGCTATCCACGAATCAACCCAATTTTTGGTATCCTCATGAGATGTGAACCGCTGCGCCGTCAGAGCATGTGCCATGGACCGGAACAGGTGATAATCGGACCGTGCAATGTCTGGTGAATATGGCGGGTGGGGTAACACTTCCCAATCAAGTGTTTCCAAGTACTTTTTCACGGGAGCCGCAACATGTGGACGAGCATTGTCATGCAGAAGAATAATTTTTTCGAGTCTAGAATAGTATTGAGGGCGTTTTTCCTTCAGAGCTCGGCTCAATCTCATCAATTGTGTTCGATAGAGGGCTCCAGTAATTGTTTTGCTCGGATTAAGCAACTCATAATACACTACATCTAGCTGATCCCACCAAATACACAGCATAAGTTTTTTTCCGTGAATATTCGGTTTTGCTGTTGATGTTGACGCGTGGCCAGGTAATCCCCATGATTTTCTTCTTTTTGGATTGTCATAATGTATCCACTTCTCATCACCAGTTATGATACGATGTAAAAAACCCTTTTTTTATGTCTAGCTACCAGCATTTCACTTAAGCATAATCGGCGTTCAATATCTCTCGGCTTTAATTCGTACGGAACCCAATTTCCTTGTTTATGAATCATTCCTAATGATTTTAAAAGATGTGAGACTGCTTGCTGAGTGACTTCTAATGTTAGAGCAAGTTCTTTTTGTGTTTGAGATGAATCTTCCTCCAATTCTGCATCCTCGTAAATTTTTGGCTTTCCACTGCGATCTTTGTCTTCTACGTCGAAATCACCGTTTTTAAACTTTTTAAACCACTCTCGACACGTTCTCTCGCTCAAAGCACCCTCACCATATGCTTCTACGAGCAATTGATGCGCCTCAGCAGCAGATTTCTTTGAATTAAAGAAGTAAACTAATATTTCCCGCAAATGACGCTTACTTGGCTCAAATTTTGACATTTTCAACTTATAAAAATTATATTTTACCAATATAAAATCAATGATATTAATAGGTTATGTTGTTCTTGAATGTCCAAACTATTTTTTAAGCCGGTTATCATCTACGAAAGCTAACCGAAACTCCGTGCCGCGCCATCTACGATAAAACGGCGGAAACTTATTTGTACTCCTAATAGCTTCGCCCTCCTATTTCCCGAGAAAAAAGAGCGCGAAACGTAGAAGATCAATTAAACAAATAATATGGGGAAATCGGAGCCCTAGTCGCATTAAGTCACGTGAAGCCCGGTTGAACAAACTAATTAAATGTAAAAGAACTGAAGTAATTAATTTAACAAATAAAATTTCGGAACCAGACGGCGTCCTAGAGAGTACTGTCGGTCCGGTAGAAAAAAATTTAACAAATAAAAATTCGGAACCAGACGGCGTCCTAGAGAGTACTGTCGGTCCGTTAGAAAAAAATGTAATGAATAAAAATTTAAGAATAAGAGCTGACGGCGTCTTGAAGAGTACTGTCGGTCCGGGTAATAGAAATTTGGTGAGACCAGACGGCGTCTTAGGGAGTACTGTCGGTCCAATTGAAGAATTTATTTGTGAAAATGTTATAGATTACGATTTAATAAAAAGACCAGACGGCGTCTTAGGGAGAACTGTCGGTGCAGTTGTTTGAACCAGTGTTGAACAAGTAGGTAATGTGATATTAAAAGATCAAGTGTTAAACTTGACTAGCTCCGTTACAAATAATAATGATATTAAATTTGAGACTGAGGTCGATTTATTTGACCTATGCAACCCAGTTACAGAAAAAAATAATTTAGATCAGGATTCAGAAGATGAAATTAAAACAGATAAATTATTATTTAAAACACATAAATTATTAAGATTAGATAGATCATTATTTAGAACAGATAAATTATTAAATATAGATAAACCGTTCATATTATCATATAACTCGCAAAACTGCGTAAATGGATTTTCTTCGACATCCAAATTTACTAAATCACTACCACTACTAATTTCGTCGATAGCATCATACCAGTGTTTTAAATAATAATTTATCTGTTTTAAATAATAACTAACTAATTTTAAATAGTGACGAAATTAATTCATTCGTTTTAAATTCGACGAAATTAATCATTGGGAAGGCTTGAAGGAAGAAGCACGGCCCATGGTTAATTCACCTATGTCTGATAATTTATTGGAAAAAGTTTGCGCAAATCTTGATCGTTCTCTTTCTCCGGGTGAAAATAAATTTAATGAAATGCATCAAAAAATCGTAGAGACTTTGGAAGTTAGTGATTTTATTGTGTCGATTGGTTCAGACGAATCTGAAGAACCAAGTTCCGTAGACGTCCCCGTTATGCCATATTTATGTGGTTTGGAGCCACTTGAGAGTGACGAGGAGACTGAAAAAGAGTGGGAGGAAGAATTGGACTCAGGATTAGAATCTGAAGGTCCAGCTCTTAGCCATAGCTCTCCACCACCGTGTTCTTCGCCTTCGCGCGCGTCGTATCTTCCTGAGATACTAAGAGATAAGTCATTGCTCTCACGTATCGCCAATCGTATTACATCTCGGACCAAATTTTATACGGGTACTGGTCCTGTACCACCTATTGTTACAGCACGAATACCGGTATCTATTTGGATATTTAGAGTGCAAGTTAACGGTATTATTGATACAGGAAGTGAGAGGTCTTATATCAATCGGCGAGTATATGACCAAATACGTGAGCTTAGCTCTGGTCAATTACAACAGGATGATACGAACCGTCAGGGAGTTCTTCTTGCGAATCATACCCAATGCAAAACTATTGGAGGGGCTCCGTTCATAGTTCAAATCGGTACAATAGCGGGAGAACAGTATTTGAGTGTCCTTGAGGACCTGAGCTATTCAGTAGTCCTGGGTATGGACTTTGCTCTTCAGTTCAGGCTATTGATAGATTGCGCTACTAGAACTTGGCAATTCAAAGACACTAACGAAAGTCATCCTTTTGAATTAATAAATTGTCGCGATAAGCAAACTAGTTGTCAAACGTTGACTTCTGATCAACAGAAGGATTTTGATGCATTCTTGGAATCGGAAATGTTTAAATTCGCGAAGTTACCGAACCAAGGTCTAACTGACCTCGTGCAGCGGACAATTGTCTTACAACCGGGAATGAAACACATTCAAATTCGTCCGTACCGGCGTAGTCCTGTTCTAACGGCGGAATTAAATAAACAAATAGACGAACTGCTCGAGAAAGGTTATATTAGGCCTAGCAACAGTTTCTGGTCGTGTTCTCCGGTAATGGTGACCAAAGCCTCGGGTGATTGGCGTTTTTGCGTCGACTACCGACCAATCAACAAATATACTATTTTACCTGCTCACCCTCTTCCGAATATGCTACGTATTTTAAGTGCTCTACATAACGCGAAACACATAACTACGATGGACCTCAAGGAAGCATTCCATCAGATTTTAATGGCACCGGAGTCCATTCCTTATACTGCCTTCTCCGTTAAAGGCAGAGGGCAATTTGAATGGGTACGTATGCCCTATGGGCTCGCGGGAGTGTCATCAACGTTTCAAAAAGCGATGCATAAGCTTCGCGAGAGGTTTATGGATCGAATCCATGAAAGAAACCTACCTAGGTCTTGGATCGATAAAGCTTTCGCGTACTTGGATGACTGGGTAATTATAAGTGAGACCTATGATGAACACAAGGCTATTTTGATTCTTGTTTTTGAAATATTTCGCAGGGCTGGATTATTAATAAATCCAAGTAAATGTAAATTTGCGAGATCTGAAGTAAAATTTCTGGGTTTTATTGTAGATCGAGAGGGTCTACGACCTGACCCTGAGAAAATTGCACCTATCGCGAATTTTCTTCGTCCAACGTCCCGTAAGCAAGTGCGCAGCTTCTGCGGGCTTGTGAACTGGTATCATAGGCACTTACAAAACGTCGCAAAAGTACAAGGACCTTCAAATAAGTTATGTAGCGTAAATACTTAGTGGAAGTGGGGTGATGAGGAAGAAAAGGCTTTCCAGGATCTTAAACAAGCTCTTGTGAATGCTAAGCCTTCGGCTGTACCTCAGCCAGATCTTCCCTATTATTTATATACAGACAGGAGCGATACGGGGCTAAGCGCGTTCGTGGTTCAAAAGGAACCAAATACTGTGAAAGAGTTCCTTATTATATGTCTAAGTAGGCCATTGCGGGGTGCTGAAACGCGTTATACTACAACCGAGAAAGAGTGTTTGGCGGTTGTATGGGCCGTGAGGAAACTAAGGTGTTATCTGGAAGGGTTTCCGTTTGTTGTAGTCATGGATCATGCTTCGCTAAAATGGCTTCACACGTTAAAGAATCCAAACGGTAGACTCGCCCGTTGGGCAATGGAACTTTTAGCCCATCAAATAACGATTAAACATCGTCGTGGAACCGAGAATGAAGGCCCGGATGCCTTGTCGCGCTTATACGAGGACCAGGAGCCTGTGGAGTGGTCCGACGTCCTCGATGAAATTTAAATTAAAGGCGTAGAATTTGTGCATATTCAAGTTCGCTCGTGGTATGATATAAAGAAAGCAAATGTACGGAAGTATCCGGAGAATTTCGTTGATTGGCGAATAAATACCGAGGATAAATTAAAGTATTTTGAGCCCAATTATTTAAAAGAATATATTGATGATCAAGGTGCGTGGAAATTGGTTCTATCGTAGAGTGAGATTCTCGATATCTTAAAAGAAAACCACGATGTATTGGATGCGGGACATTTAGGTCACGATAAGATGTATCATCAGATACGTACTCGTTATTATTGGCCTGTTATGTATCGCGATGTCGGCGAGTATGTTGAAAATTGTGAGACTTGTAAAAAGATCAAATATAAACAGACCTCGTCTCAAGCGCCGATGCGTACGCGACAACCTATTGAACCCTGGGCCGTAGTCGCTGCCGACGTGACTGGCCCATTTCCGCGATCAAAAGCCGGTTATCAGTACGTGTTAATTGTACAAGACCTATACACGCGCTTCATTGAGGTCTTTAGACTTCGTAAGCAGACTGGATTAAATGTTAGGAAGAGTTTGCGTTGTGTTTTTTCACGTTGGGGATACCCTCTGTTCTTAATCACAGATAATAGTAAAGATTTATCAATCATGAGATTAAAGATTACTTAAAAGAAACGGGAGTAAAGTCAGTACCCATCGCGATCGCGCATCCCCAGAATAATCCGGTTGAACGAATCAACCGTACCCTTAAGCCAATGATACGTGCATTTATTTCGAAAGACCAGACGTCGTGGGATGAACACTTGGGTGAATTTAAACTCGCTTATAACTCGCAGTCCCAGGTTGACGAAAATGGTGTAACTTTATTCAGTCTTTTTCAGCATCCGAGCCCCAATCTCAAGTATGGCGACGGGGAGTGTAACCGGGCATCAGTGGTTTACGACGTGAGAGTGCGGCTCTCTCGCTGTCTCGGTCTTGGTTTGGTCTTCCTCTCTCTCTCTCTCATCGCTGCCTGATTGTCGAGTTTGGCTGAGTTAGGCGCTAGACCATAGGGGATGATTTTGCGCAGCAGGTGACCGTGAATTGGTCAGTGCGCATAATTAAGTAGTGGTCAACGGAGGTTGGCGTCTAAGACGAGCTGACCTAAGACGACACTCGAGTTCAAGTCATCGCGAGACGAACCACGCTTTAAGCGAATAAAACATTCTATTTTAAAGTTTCATTAGAATATTTTGGTTTTGAAATTTGGTTTGAAAACCATTAATAAAATAAAAATATATACGGTGTTTGTGAGGAGCGCCTGAGAACCAGCAGCCGAGGAACCTGAAAAAGTTCATCATCGAACCCGGAGGTCCTACGATGCAGCGACGGCCGATTCCAACAGTACATTAATTTTAATCAAACCAGATATGATTCTCAATGAATTTTATATATATATATATATATATATATATATATATATATATATATATATATATAATATATTGATACGTAATAATATTTTCTCTCTCTTCAACGTGACACTACGTAATTAATTATTAATATTGTTCCTCGCGTCCAATAAATATATGTGCGTTTTAATTAATTTATGTCACTGTCTCTGGACGCTTACCCTAATTAATCTCTGTACATATATTTGGGTTTTGGTTAAATAAAACTTAATTTTACAGAATTTAATTGAGTCTCTAAAATAAAATTTCTTCAATCACCAGCGTCACTTAGAATAAGTTATATTTCAGCCGGTTAGAACGAGTCGACCCACAACCTGAGATCTTTTCCCGTTTCCGAACCAACAATAAAATGATTGGAATTTATATTTATATTTAAGGTTTTAAATTTAAATAATTAAAACTATTCGGGAAATTTTATTAACTGTGGTTCGTGGCTACTGGACACGAAGTAGCCAGGGCCCACCGTTATAACCCGCATTCAAAGGAGACTCAACGACATATCTATACTCTTAATGTAACTCGCATTGCCTGCTAATACTTTTTTTTCACATAGGTTTTCTACAGAGTAGTTTTAAGATTATATTTTTCTTACTCGAGAGAAAACCTTCGAGAACTTCCGTGAAGAGTATCGGCTGTTCCTTGTATGAACCGAGTACCCGAAATCCCAGGTCAAAAATAGTCAGTCGTCTCTGACCTTTTATACCAAGCACATCGAGTGTCTCCGATCCCGTACAACTACTCTTTACCTAATACAGTGAAATCGGCAATGGTTCAGTTTAAATAATATTTAGTTTTACAGCATCTTATCGCTAGCAAGTGATGTCTACCATGACAACAGCCCAGCATAGTTCCTGATCATCCAGTTGTTGTCGATACCACATCAATAATACTTGTGTGATTTCTCTCACTTCAAGCAACTATCAAGAATCAAGTGTGTCGCCTCTTAAGCAAGAAACAGTTCTCGATTATCAGCAAGCTGCATCGCGCAATTCCGCTCTAGTGTGAGCGTAGTATCTAGTTTGACTTGTCTTAGACTGCCAGCTCTTAATCATAACACTCAGGTCTAAGTAAATCATAACCTGGGTTGCTTTGGTATGTACATAAATTCCATTAATAGTCTCTCTTGCATCTGTCAATACTCTGACACTCTAACTCGGTCGCGCTATAATGACTGACCTTTAACTGTACGTCACAAGGTCTTCCTGAGTCTGGTCCCGATTCACCTGCGACCGGGACACCACTTTGTGATTCATCAGTGGTTATAGCGGATCGGCTAGATGAGAGTTTCGAGAGGTACCTACTAGATTCTCGTCTGGCTAGTCCGCATCTGACTTTTCTCAGTCCATCACAAGGTCTTCTTGAGTATGGTCCCAGTTCACCTGCGACCGGGGCACGACCTTGTGATCCGTCAGATGCCCTAGCAGACAGCATTAACTTCTTGTTCTTACCGATCGCATCATAATGGCTGACCTACCCCCAGCTTTCGCCAAGGTCTTACCCAGAACGGTCCCTGATTCTCTGCGACCGAGACACCGCCTTGGTGATCCGTCAGTTGTTATGATGGATCGGCTAGATGAGACATGCGTCTCGGGATATTCTGTCAATCATGTGCCGGTCTGCTCACTCTTCAACCTAATAACATTCAGCTTGAGGCTCTCGTGACACCAATTCATGGCTCACGAGAACTCCAGCGTCATGTTCTGACCTCTAAGCTGATCTACCTCCATTTGTCTGACATCCAAGTAAGCCACTAACACCGTATTATTCCCAACAGCCGCTGCCTATTCGCTGCGAACGAGCTAATACGAGATCTGAACGAGCATTGTGAATCCTAGCCTGAAACTCAAGATCCTGAGCTATTTCCAAGACCGCCTGATCACGCCAGCAGTTGCTTGGCCCTGCCACGCTAGAATCAACAACGTGCATTATCTACGTGTCGCTTGACATAGCGAGACTCAACTACGAGTCCTTCACCTGACGCGGCGAAATCATCAACAACCAGATTTGCCAGTCAGCGGGTTGCTTATCAGGCCCGCTTCCAGTTCGTCATCAGTCAACACCGATCGAGTCAGAGCACATCAGCTCTGTTGCCACCAGCTCAGCCACGAGGAATCCAGTCTGCTGAGTATTTACCAGTACCAGAATCATCAATTACAGTCCACGACTTTACGCCCACCTGAGTCTATTCTGAATTTACAATAATTTATCTACAATATCCCGGATGGAAAAGCAATATATAAGCTTCAGTAGAATTCAAAATATATGATAAATTATATGGAATTATAAGAAGTCATATATGGAGCCATATACAAAATTTTGCCAAAATATTATATGATTTTATAATTTGCAACATATATATCGGTAATATATTTTTTTTACAAAATAACTTATAAGTATTGCATATAATATTTTATACTATATTTTAAGTTATATGATAAGATATATGATTTAATTATATGAGTGACATATAATATTTATACATGTAAATATATAATTATATAAATATATGTTCACATATATTTGTATAAATGTATGTAAATATATATTTATATAGATATATGTTTACATATATTCGCACAAATATATGTAAACATATATGTATTGAAATATATGATAGATTTATATACTTATTAATATATAATGTAAGCTATGAATGATATTTTTAGTATTTTTATGTAGTTACATGATAACTACAACTATTTATATTTTTTTTACTCTAGTGATGTAGTGTAATTATTAATTATTTACACATGCATAATAATATTGAGATTATAAATTAATTTATAATATGAAACATATATTTTACGTTATAAATTAATATATAAAACGGACATAATTTTTGATACAATATTACATGTATATAATCACATATATTGTAAATGATATGGATTATTATAATATTAAATGTATAAATTATTATATATGATTAATCATATATTGATCAATATTAATAATTTTGCCGCCATATATGTTCAGTTATTTACCATATATTTTTAACTTCCCGCTAAGAAAATTGCAAATTTTCAAAAATTCGGGAAGTTATTGGTTTCAGTCCGATTTTCAAAAATCGAATTTCTAATAGATATTGACGTTTTGAGGTTCCAGGAAGCTATTCTTACTAATTTCACGATGATGTCCGAGTGTATGTATGTACGTATGTAAATATCTATAACTTTTGAACGGATGAACCGATTTTGATCGCCAAGGTGTCATTTGACGCGGTTCGTCAATATCTCGAAGCTGAAAAAAAAATTGAGCTTAATCGGTAGGGCTCGTTCAGAGATATTCCAAAAATAAGCTTTTTTCAAAAATGTTTTTTTCAGATAACTTTTTACGGGCTCGATGGATTGATTCCAAAATGGGCTCTGAAGCTTTATAAGCCGCGTTGAATGCCACCTTAACCATCAAAATCGGTTGATTCTTTCAAGAGAAACCGTTGTCGAAAGAATTAAAAAAAAAAATTTTTTTTGTTTTTTTTCGAAATTTCTCAAAAATGACTCGATAAATCAATTTAAAAATCTCATCAGTTGTAGAACTCAATGAAACGCGTCGATTGCCACCTTAACCGTCTCAATCGGTTTATTCGTTTGAGAGATATCGTTGGAGAAAAAATGGTAAAAAACGTTATTTTTCGAAAACAAAGGCATACAAAAGTGTTTTCGAGCACGAAGAGCTCGAAAATGTATTCTCAACAATGTTTTCGAGCTCAAGGAGCTCAAAAACTGCGGGAAGTTTTGGAGCTGGCCCGCAGGGTCAACTGACAGACCGATTTTTTTATATATTGTCGACAGTATATGGTTTTTTCATACGGGATAATTTGTTTTAACGATCAATAAATTTGTTAAATAATTAATTTTAGTTCTTGCTCAAACAAAATCGATAATGTAGTTTTTAAAAAGCAGTGCTCACGGACTTAAAAAAAGTAGTTTCGAGAAAAATGCGTTTAAAGTTTTAAATGCTAAAAATGAAAAAAAAAAAATTTTTTTTTCCAACTTACACAAAAATTTTTCAAGAGAGAACAATATAGGTTAGAACGATCACCAAGTGAATGAACTGTATACCTGCACTGCCTTTCCGACCGCTCGCAGCTATCAAAGCTACAGTTCTAAAAAAGACCAGCTAGTTAATAACTTCGAAAGTTTTGCTCTGGTCGACGTCAGATTTGGAGACTATATTCTTAAAATGTGTAGCTATAAGAAAACCAAAAAAAAAATCTGATTTAGCCTTTACCCCTACCCCTCATACAGTTTTTATGAGTTTTGCTATGGTATTCCATCTAAATATTGGAAATCGACATCTAATATTGGTCAAAAACCATCTTTCGAAGCTTAATAAAAAATTTAAAGCTTCTTTTTATTTTATATTAGGAGTACAAATAAGTTTCCGCCGTTTTATTGTAGATGGCGCGGCACGGAGTTTCGGTTAGCTTTCGCAGATAATAACCGGCTTAAAAAATAGTTTGGACATTCAAGAACAACATAACCTATTAATATAATTGATTTTATATTGGTAAAATATAATTTTCATAAGTTGAAAATGTCAAAATTTGAGCCAAGTAAGCGTCATTTGCGGGAAATATTAGTTTACTTCTTTAATTCAAAGAAATCTGCTGCTGAGGCGCATCAATTGCTCGTAGAAGCATATGGTGAGAGTGCTTTGAGCGAGAGAACGTGTCGAGAGTGGTTTAAAAAGTTTAAAAACGGTGATTTCGACGTAGAAGACAAAGATCGCAGTGGAAGGCCAAAAATTTACGAGGATGCAGAATTGGAGGAAGATTCATCTCAAACACAAAAAGAACTTGCTCTAACATTAGAAGTCACTCAGCAAGCAGTCTCACATCGTTTGAAATCATTAGGAATGATTCATAAACAAGGAAATTGGGTTCCGTACGAATTAAAGCCGAGAGATATTGAACGCCGATTATGCTTAAGTGAAATGCTGCTAGCTAGACATAAAAAAAAGGGTTTTTTACATCGTATCATAACTGGTGATGAGAAGTGGATACATTATGACGATCCAAAAAGAAGAAAATCATGGGGATTACCTGGCCACGCGTCAACATCAACAGCAAAACCGAATATTCACGGAAAAAAACTTATGCTGTGTATTTGGTGGGATCAGCTAGATGTAGTGTATTATGAGTTGCTTAATCCGAGCGAAACAATTACTGGAGCCCTCTATCGAACACAATTGATGAGATTGAGCCGAGCTCTGAAGGAAAAACGCCCTCAATACTATTCTAGACTCGAAAAAATTATTCTTCTGCATGACAATGCTCGTCCACATGTTGCGGCTCCCGTGAAAAAGTACTTGGAAACACTTGATTGGGAAGTGTTACCCCACCCGCCGTATTCACCAGACATTGCACCGTCCGATTATCACCTGTTCCGGTCCATGGCACATGCTCTGACGGCGCAGCGGTTCACATCTCATGAGGATACCAAAAATTGGGTTGATTCGTGGATAGCCTCAAAAGACAAGGAGTTTTTCAGACGTGGGATTCGAATGCTGCCTGAGAGATGGGAAAAAGTGGTTGCAAGTGATGGGCAATATTTTAAATAAATTTATATTGCCGTTCTTCTATAATAAATATTTAATTTGTGTTAAAAAACGGCGGAAACTTATTTGTAACCCTAATACATATAAGATATTTACGAAATATATTTCAAATACATAACTTTTGGCCATTTTTCGTTTATAAAAAATATATTTCTTATATAGTCACAACGTATATCACATTTATTTTTTTTGTACGGAAAAAATATATATGATGAAATGTAATCGACATATATGAGAAATATTTTAAGTATATTTTCGTTATTTACGCGGATCTTTGGTATGTGCGGGTTGGGGGAGGGGGGGTGGAGTTGAAAAATAATGACTAAAAAATCAAACTGGTCCAGACTGTAGTACCGAGGGCACTAGCTCTCAGATTGTTCGATGACGGAAAGGCTCAGATATTTCCCACGTAGAAATGAATATATTTTTAAAAATATATCAATTATCTATTTTTCTAAATATATATGAAAAATATATATTATTTATAATAAGATAATATAAGTTTTATATGTTAAATAGATTTTTAATTTATTTTTATTTTCATATAAGGGCCAATATCAATTTTTTATGATTTAAGTATATTTTACAAATATATTTCTACTTATATCTGCACGATATTTTACAATATATTTTATTTATAAATAAAATGTATTGTATCAAGCCTTTTTCAAATTTTGATCTAATAGTATTTGAAACAATAAAGTATGAATCCTTCGGAAATATATAATAAATGTATATAATAAATATATATAATAAAGGTAATTTAATTTTATTGAAATTTTTTTTTAATCCGTACAAATTAAAATTAAATTTTTATGACAGTAATTCATCGTGGTTTGAATCAATACAGGCGATTGAACTTGTTTGACTCTCATTCTTAATTAAAATTACTTTTTCTTCTATATTAGAAACGTTTACTGCTGCAAGATTGGGAATTTTTTCTTTCAGATAGATTAGATGTTTCAGTTTTCGTCCGAGAATGATTGGTTCATTGTCTTCTTGAAAATATTTTCCTATGGCGGAACATACTAGTTTTTCATTTAGAGGGAGAACTATCAATTAATGAACTTTAAATATGGCAGAATCATTCAAAATTACATAATAATTTGATCTTTTAGTCACTACAGAATATTCTAATGTCTGAATTAATTTTCTATTGATGTATGCACGCTTATAATAATAAAGATAACTTGACTGTTTATGAGATATTTTAATTCTCTGGAGAGCAATAGAATGATTTCGACTCAATTTTTGAATAGTAGGATGACCAATCAATTGGGCATTGATGGCACGTTGACTAATTAGTGGAGAGTAATGATTCAAAAGAGTTTTTTCTAAGAACTCTTGTTCATTATTAGTTAAATTATCTTTGCAAAGTATCTGCAAGCCATTAATAGTGGATTTTAGACGATAGTTATCTGCAATTTGCAAAGCAACACCCTTGGAACTTTTGACGGAATTTCGGATTTCTTGATTAAAGCTTTCAAAGGCAAAGGTACTGTGCGTCCACAGAGGGCACCAATCGCGAACACTCTGTGGTAAATGCTTCAAAAGGTGAATATTAAAGGAAACATTTTCTCGTCTATATAATTGTTCTACACCTTTTATAAATCCAACTAGTAAGTCTTCAGAATGGGATATTTCGGAGGACGAAACAGATTTTCTTAACAAAATTGCTATTGCTTCCACAAGCAAAGCCCAATGGTTCACATATTTTCGAGGAAAAACTTGTTTGAGTATCGGTATGCTATAAAATAAAAGCCAGACAATACATTCATGTGCTTTCCACCGGTTAAACTCCGATATTTTTCTGGGAATTCTTGATATTTCTATAGTCGGCTTATAAGATATCAATATTGAATCAACAGAAACCAGAGCTTGAGGAACTGTCGACAAATTCCGACGCAGTGCATCCATTCTGGACATAATCCTGATATTATATTGAATTTTGGGGTGTCAAATAATATTGATTTACTTTTCATACCATGAATTTGTTGTTCAGAATCAATTAAAGTGTTATTATGGGTTCGATTGGGATAATTATATAGAACGTCACTATTGTCTGGGCACAATGGATAAACACGCACAGTACCGCAACCTTTGGCAATCTGTTCTCCGGGGTGAAGACAAAATGAGCAACCATAGTTACCATTATATTGCGTTGACATTTGAACAGCTGGTCGTGCTACTGAATCGCATATTCCCATAATAACTATACATTTTTTCCTTAAATGAGCACCATTGTATTTAAAACAAAAACCTTCGTTCTACATGGTGTTACACTCTTGAACGAATGGTTTAAAATATTCGTTGACCACTGGTTTTATCTTACCACACCAAATACTGCACAGCATAATATTTTTTCTTCGTAATTTAGGTGAAAGTTGATTAAGGGGTTACATGGGTTTCGTGGGTTCAAAAAATCGATTTTTTTTTTTTTGGCTCATTAATTTCTACAACATCTCAATAATATTGTTCTAAATTTTCAAGTCGATCCGAATAATAGTTTTGGAGATGCAACCTTTGGAAGGTGTGCGCTCCAAGTCAGGTATAGAAGGGTCAGCGCGCCTCAGGTATAGTGAGCAGCTGCTCGTCTATTGTTTGTCTGTCATTGTTGTATATTACTTTCACTTCCTAAGGAAAACTAGTTTGAAATATTTTATTTGGTGATTACTTCTTGAAAGACGAGGTTCATTTGAGGTTATCTCAAGTTTCTATCATATAATTTATTAAAAACGTGGTATTATTTGTGGTTATCTAGTGTCATTTGTGAAGTTGATAAACAATGCATAAGATTTCAAGAAAACAGTTAACCCTTGGAGCTCGTAGAAAAGATAGACCGAGAAAAAGGAGACAGTCCTTTAATCCTAAAGATCCGGAAACTGATGATAGTTCCTTCACGAGCACCTCAGCAAAAAAATTAAAAGGTGATGATAAAGAGCACGTTCCAGAAGAGGATACGCTCCAATATTCAATCATTGATTTTGCCTTGGTTTTCTCAACTCTCTCATCGTTTGTGCGGTGTTCTAACATTATTGACGATGAAGATGAAGATCAATTGTGTAATGGTAATGTACAATTTAAGCAATGTTCGAAATTTGGTCTGGGATATAAAATCGTAGTAAAATGTGAACGATGTGATCCAAAATATATTTTATCTTGTCAAAAATCGGAAGAATGTATGAATTAAATCGCCGGCTCATTTTTGTTATGGGAATATTGGGCTTAGGGCTCGCCGGATGCAAGAAATTCTGCGGTTTGATGGACATAAGCAGTTCATTTTTAAACCAGTCTACATACGATTTTTATATTGATAAAATACATGAGTGTATTGAGACAGTTACTCAGACTCTATTTTCATCTGCTGCTGAAGAAGAAAAACAATTTACAAATATTGAAAACGATTTACAAGATACGACAGATGTAAGTGTTTCCGGTGACGGTACCTGGAAGAATATTGCGGCATTGGTCGCTGCTTGTATCTTCAATGAAAGAACATCAGCTTTATTATTGATTATACACGGTATGGATTTAAAATTAGGCCGAAACTCCCACGAATATGCCCGAATTTCGGATGAAAACCGTGTGTGCGCAGCCAAAAAAAAATCTGCGAGCGAGACTCGCGAAGCCAGAATCCGTCATCGACAGGAGCAAAAGGATGCCCTGGACATTGCAACTGCTGCAGGATCTTTACTTTATGGCCCAGGAATCAACGATTCACTGTAAGTTACAAAAAACATTTTTTTTTCCACTTTTATTGTTACTCAAAACTTTAAACGCGTTTTTCTCGGAACCGTGTTTTCAAAGTCGGTTGTCAAATGTTCTCGGAAACTACTCAACCGATCTTGATAAAATTTTACACAGGTGTTCGAGATACAATTTACTCGTGCTTGGACGAAGGATTTTTTTTTTTTCAATTACAACTATTTTAAAAAAAACAAAATGTCAAGCAAATTTGACCGAAATTTTCATTTTTTTGGAAAAATGTCTGCCAAAATTCCAATTTTTACTTTTTTTTTTTTTCCTTCGTTCAAGCATGAGTTTATGGTCTGAACTAAAACACTTATCTCTGTTTTTTCATTTTAGATGATTTTGTCAGGAGTTATGCTGGCAACGCGGACGCACCTTTTTTCCGAGGGGTCACCGGAAATGACGTCACAATGGAGGAGTTTTAATTTTTTTTTTTTGAAAATTTCAGAAATTATTCTTTAAATATGTATTTATAAGACAGCAAGAAGTTTGAATTAAATAAATAATTTTTTACATAGAAAAAAAAAATATTGAAAATAGGCCTTTTTTTACCCGACGAAACCCATGTAACCCCTTAAGTGTACATAAAATTGGATGGGCAGAATAGTTAGATTTTTCAAAAATTGGGACTCCATCAAATCTAAACGTAATAGTAATTATATCATTAGAATGTGTCATTTGCTTTAAAATATTTCTGTATATTTTTTCATCGTATATGTCTTCAAGCTCAAAATAACATTCTTTAATTCGTTTATCACGATAGTCAATGATATCAGAAAACATTTCCATCATACACTTGAGTTACTCCGTCAGTGATAAATACAAGAAAACAGAACCACGTGCAATATTTTTACTTGTATCTACATTAACTCCACAGGATTCACATACTAGTTGATTACTTTTAGATTTTGTATCCAATTACTTATCTGCATAACAATTACAATTATAACATGTATGATGAATGGACCAGGCTGTAGAAAATTTATCTAAAAATTTTTTTGATAAATATTTTGTAATGTGTTTTTCAGAGTCATTCCAACTTATTTTTAATAATGATGCGATATTTTCAGTAACTACAAAAGTTATCCAGTATCGTAATTTTGAAGCCATTAGTAACAGAACCCTTTTTAAAACAGTAATAGAATATTCATCTGTTACATTATTACTTATGTTACATCCACAATCGTTCATATTACTATGTTCCGGTGCATCAGTACTTTCAACTTCATCAGAATCGATATGGTCATCAGATAATAGATCATTTTCCAAATAATTTGAGTTGATATTGTCATTTAAAATACTGTCGTTAACAATATCATAAATATCAGAATCTGCATTTAAACAATTATCAACAGTTTCTTCTTTATCTGAATTTATTTCATCAATATTAATATCTTCACAACGGTTACGCAACGTAGATTTTAATGATTTTAATGGTTCGTTATGACCGAATAAATCATCAGTAGCTGCTCTTTCCTTAGGACACTCGGACTCGATAATATGATTAAGTTGTGAAGTTGAAGATGATTCATTAGTAATTTCCGTGGTATTTTTTGAATTTTCAGCTGATAAAACTCTACTATTTGATGGTGTTGAATGTAGTTTTTGTGAAACATTGGCATTTTCAGATTTAGTTTCAGATAGTAGATGTGAAAAATGTACAAAATTTCCTCCATATACACTTTCAGTCAGAGTGCAACTATCTTCATTCCCTGTAAAATTGTTTGAAATACTGATATACATGTGGATATAAATACATTTGTCGCAGAAAAAAATCAGACTTTAATAAGTAACCGTAAATCTCAAATTGTGATAATTACCGATCAGAATATTTTTTTTTTTCTCCAATAACGTAATGTCCTGTCAGGAATTTGTTTTTTACTTCTGACAGTATTGTATAATTTATACTTCCGTGAATACATCGCATATATATTTATTGATGTCACTATCCTATGTAAACTTAACCGTATTTGCTAATAACTCTTTTTTGGCAAAAAATGAATTAGTAATATTTTCTTGTGTATTAAATATTTTTTTCTTTTTTTTTGTAATTCAAATAAATTAATTAAAACGTTTATTTAAGTGTAAACATATATAAGTATACATATATATAGTATGTATATATATATATGTATATATATATATATATATATATATATATATATATATATATATATGTATATATTCATGTCTCTAAATGTCGTTTATAAAAATATTTGGCACGTACAATCAGCGCCATGTATTCATACCGTACCTTGTTACAAGCGTACCTTTTACTTTTCTACTTTCAGTAGTCTACCAACACACAACTCTCTTAAATAGATTTCTATGCGAAAATATCAATATTAAATATATTTATGTCGCAAAATAATTCTATGAAAAAATTTTTCTATTTTAAAATTTTTCTATGTTGACCAAAGTCAGTTTCAACATTTCTCTACTCGAAAAAAAAAACTAAGTTTTATGAATGATTTTGTATCTTACCACCAGCAATCGCGTGGCACTACCATTAAATTCCAACAAAAATACAATAATAATGATAATGATATTAAAAACAACAATGACTAGAAAATGGCGTCAACGAGCATTACAGTGGTTGTACAGGTTTCTTTTTCATTTATTTAGGTAATTATAATTTTTTATTTTTAGTTATTTAAATAAATGAAAAGAAAAACTTAGGTATTTGGCCGGCCCCAGCCGGCCCTGTACAACCACTGTAGTGCTCGTTGACGCCATTTTCTAGTCATTGTTAATTCTAATATCATTATCATTATTATTGTATTTTTGTTGGAATTTAATGGTAGTGCCACGCGATTGCTGGTGGTAAGATACAAAATCATTCATAAAACTTAGTTTTTTTTTTTCGAGTAGAGAAATGTTGAAACTGACTTTGGTCAACATAGAAAAATTTTTTCATAGAATTATTTTGCAACATAAATATATTTAATATTGATATTTTCGCATATAAATCTATTTAAGAGAGTTGTGTATTGGTAGAGTACTAAAAGTAGAAAAGTAAAAGGTACGCTTGTAACAAGGTACGGTATGAATACATGGCGTTGATTGTATGTACAGCACTGAGCCAGTAAACCGCCGTTCGCGACTGGTGAAAAGTAACCAATAGTAAACTGTCATTTTTACTACGTAAGTCAAAAAATAAACTCCCTCGCGGTTTTCATGATACGGTTTGAACACTATTAAAAGAGTATAAACGTAGTCGATAACAAGTAGTTTTACCGTATTTATACGGTATATTCGTGAAATTTAATTACGGTATTTCTACAGAGCTTATACTGCGTTTATACGGAGCTTATACGGCATTTCTACCGTGTAAATACGTTATTTTTACCGTAATAACACGGTACTTTTACTGTTTTAATATGGCATTTCTATAATATTAACACTTTATTTATATGATATTAATACCAAATTTCTACCGTAATAATATGGCATTGTTACCGTAATAATAAGGTATTTCTACTGAGTTCACACACCAATTGTACTGATTTAATAAGGTGTTTATACGGAATTATATATATTAGGGTTACAAATAAGTTTCCGCCGTTTTTTAACACAAATTAAATATTTATTATAGAAGAACGGTAATATAAATTTATTTAAAATATTGCCTATCACTTGCAACCACTTTTTCCCATCTCTCAGGCAGCATTCGAATCCCACGTCTGAAGAACTCCTTGTCTTTTGAGGCTATCCACGAATCAACCCAATTTTTGGTATCCTCATAAGATGTGAACCGCTGCGCCGTCAGAGCATGCGCCATGGACCGGAACAGGTGATAATCGGACGGTGCAATGTCTGGTGAATATGGCGGGTGGGGTAACACTTCCCAATCAAGTGTTTCCAAGTACTTTTTCACGGGAGCCGCAACATGTGGACGAGCATTGTCATGCAGAAGAATAATTTTTTCGAGTCTAGAATAGTATTGAGGGCGTTTTTCCTTCAGAGCTCGGCTCAATCTCATCAATTGTGTTCGATAGAGGGCTCCAGTAATTGTTTCGCTCGGATTAAGCAACTCATAATACACTACATCTAGCTGATCCCACCAAATACACAGCATAAGTTTTTTTCCGTGAATATTCGGTTTTGCTGTTGATGTTGACGCGTGGCCAGGTAATCCCCATGATTTTCTTCTTTTTGGATTGTCATAATGTATCCATTTCTCATCACCAGTCATGATACGATGTAAAAAACCCTTTTTTTTATGTCTAGCTAGCAGCATTTCACTTAAGCATAATCGGCGTTCAATATCTCTCGGCTTTAATTCGTACGGAACCCAATTTCCTTGTTTATGAATCATTCCTAATGATTTTAAACGATGTGAGACTGCTTGCTGAGTGACTTCTAATGTTAGAGCAAGTTCTTTTTGTGTTTGAGATGAATCTTCCTCCAATTCTGCATCCTCGTAAATTTTTGGCCTTCCACTGCGATCTTTGTCTTCTACGTCGAAATCACCGTTTTTAAACTTTTGAAACCACTCTCGACACGTTCTCTCGCTCAAAGCACTCTCACCATATGCTTCTACGAGCAATTGATGCGCCTCAGCAGCAGATTTCTTTGAATTAAAGAAGTAAACTAATATTTCCCGCAAATGACGCTTACTTGGCTCAAATTTTGACATTTTCAACTTATGAAAATTATATTTTACCAATATAAAATCAATTATATTAATAGGTTATGTTGTTCTTGAATGTCCAAACTATTTTTTAAGCCGGTTATCATCTGCGAAAGCTAACCGAAACTCCGTGCCGCGCCATCTACAATAAAACGGCGGAAACTTATTTGTACTCCTAATATATATATATATATATATATATATATATATATATATATTGCTTTACAATGTATTATGTCACTCATATATTTTTAATCATACAGTAGAGACTCTGTAGACTTTGGACTAAAATATTTTCTTTTAAAGTTCTAGTTCAATCTCAGAGATAAATTATTTATGGAAACATTAATAATAAATATTTTGTCATTATGTAATATAGGATGTACTATATTACCATCAAAATAGGTACTTATCACTCTGTCAAATAACGGAGGAGTACCCGGGCCAGAATAGTCACAAGTTTGGAATATAAAACTTCTGAAATCAGTTTCTTACCTGGGCCACTACAAGTCGTAGGCGCTATCTAGTGGCGAGCACCAAACTATTCTTGCTGCTGCTACCTAGCACCAGTGACTTCCCTCTCCTCCATATATATCTTTTCTACCAAGAAATTTTTCTCTCGGTTTGAGCAACTTTTTTTTCTTGGTTGGAGCATACGAAAATTCTTGCGTTAAATAAATAGTAATTATTTCAAGAAATTTTATTTTTTTTAAACAAAAAAATGCAATATTGCTACAATAACCTGGCACGGCTTCCTTCAATAAAATATCTCTTATATTAAGAGATAAAAACTTTTAAAATAAGTAAATTTTTTCGATTAAAGCATAAAAATATGTTAACTTGAGGAAAAAAAATTTTGATTCAAGATACAAATTTCGAAATGATTATTTATTTGGTGTAAGAAAATTTTTATTTTCCGAATCGTTAAAAACAATTTTTTTGTATCAAGAATATTTTTCTTGGTTCGTTAACTGTATTTTCTGTGTAGAGAAACTAAAATTCAAAAGACGCGTGTAGGTTTTCATAACGTGCAAATAAAGAACTTTATGAGCTAAAAAAAAACTTTTATGTCAAAATACCTATACTACATAAACACTGCAGCGTTTAAACATCTTTGATGATCTTAAATTGAAGAACTTTTATAATTTTTAATCATAAAATAATTCTAGTTATTAATATTGTCACGATTGGAGATCGTAATGGGCGTAGGTACGAGATTTCGTATAAAAGTATTGAATAAAAGGGTACTTACATTGATCAAGGTCCAGTTCGTATGCCCGGCTACCGTTAACCAAATGTTCAGTTTATTCTATTTATATTTAAATCGCGCCTACACAATATTGTTGAAGATGATATTGATATTAACCCAAAATGATTTCCAATTTATGATGTGACTGATTATTTTTCACAATCAAACGTCGAGCGGTAGACGTAAGATTGTGTACCCCCTGCTGTGAACTATCGGTCTGAGCGGCTAGACAGGTAGTAAAATAAGGGATGAAGGAAGGTGGGCTGCCGAAAGCCTCGTGAAGCTAGTATCTCGTTGTTAAAGTAAAATTGTCTGAGAAATAATGTTTTTCAATTGTTTTATGTTAACGAGTATTTATTTATTGAGGACTAAATATTTTCAAAATACAAAAGGGTTACAAATGACAGTATATAAAATAGTAAATATGAAAGTAAATGTTTCATGCATATGTTTGACAATTTCTCGAAGTAAATTTAGAAAATATCAAATAATGGTTACAATGTTTTAAAACTGACCCTAAACAGGTTTTGGTGAGGTGTCAGGACTGTCAGCAGTAACACAGGACACTTATTCACAACGCGTTCTCGCGGTTAATTAATATGATTCTAATTTATCGTTTTATGTATTTATTTAGTATGCTTTTGTTATATCAATTTAAATGTTTATACGTTTCCAAATCTTCGTAGACCGAAATAATATGAATGTCTTCGCGCTTCTCGCGGTAAAATAGTTTCAAAATATTCAAATTCTTCGCGTCTTCGCGGTAAAATAAAATATAAATTTGTTTATAAAATCTTCGCGTATTTTCGCAGTAAAATATTATTCAAATTTTCGCATTTATCGCGGTAAAATATTCTTTGATTCTTCACGTTTCTCGTGGTATAATTCAATATTAAAATAAAATTAAATTAAATGGATTAAAAATAAGATGAAGATAATCAACGCTACCGGTGCTTCCGATTGATATTAATTTACGACTTACAACGATCAAGGTCCGGTTCGTATGCCCAGCTACCGTTGACCGAATGGTGAATTTAATAACGCTAATTATTCTCCTGAGACTAGTAGAAAATGATATACCGATTATTCGAGTGCTTACGACGATCAAGGTCCGGTTCGTACGCCCAGCTACCGTTAACCGAATGCTCAATCGAGATATCAATCCTCTAGCCACGAACGCCGTCAAGTGTCCGGAGTTCAGTATGGTTCAGAGTTTGATTCCCAAAAGAACTGATGAGCTAAAGTCCATGGTCTTTTTATATGGTCTTCACATATGAAAAGTGGTGGTAACTTGTTTCCCATACGAGAAGACTCGGATTCGCCCGAAAGTTCTAGGCCCATGCACACGTGTGATCCCTGGAAAATAGATTTTGACTATTAAGTGGGCCGATGACCTGGCGCCACTCTGCCGCCAAGGACACCATAAATTTGGTGGTTTCCATTAGCTGTCTTTAATTTCCAAGAATCACATGCAGGTGCACACGAGTTGGGTGGTCTATAGTTTTAAGATGGAAAATCAAAGAAGAGATTACCGTTCTATGCTTAGATTATTAAATGGGAACGGATACATAAATTTTAAAAGTACGTTAAGAGTAAATGACGAAATTTAGAGAATAAGAGAAATCTATAATACACGTGGTCCATTAGTACAATACGACTTAATTGTAAAGCGTTGACAACGCTCAGGTAGGTATATTTGTCCGGTACGACTGCTGGCGTCAATAAGTCGGCGTTATACATAAAAAGGTTTGCGTACAAGAGGTCTTAGTGCGTACTTATTTCGAGAGGGAAAAAAAATATAATTTTTGAAAGTAGCAGCCGTGACAATATTGATCCTAGATGTATTTCGAAATTATCTGATGTTCTTGCGAATTATTACTACATAGAAAAAACAGTTAACTCGAATCAAGATAAAAATTCCTGATTCAAGAAATTTTGTTTTAACGATTTAGAAAACTAAAATCTTCTTGCACCAAGTAAATAATTATCTTGAAATTTTTATCTTGAATCAAAATTTTTTTTCCTCAAGTCAGCATATTTTTTTTTTAATTGAAAAATTTTTACCAGTTTCAAGAGTTTTTATTTTTTAATATGAGAGAAATTTTTTTGAAAAAAATTTTTTTTTGAAAGTGAAAATGAACTGTATTTTTTTATTGAACAATTGAAAGCAGAACATAGTGAAGAGATGAGTCATTTAAGAATGCAAGTAGTAGTAAAACATATTGTATCTGTTATAGAATCTGAAGATTGCTTGTTAATAAAACTAAAAGATATGAAAAGTATTTTTCAGCTTGTAAGAGTGAGACGGCATAATCACCGTATAAATATGGTGCGAACATTGTATGAATACCGTGTAACCACTGTTTAAATGAGGTATAGCGGCCGTATAAATATGGTATAACCGACGTTTAAGTACAGCATAAAAACTATACAAATAAAGTATAATCATCGTATAAATACGGTATAGCGCGAGCGTAAATACGGTATAACCACAGTATAAATACGGTATAGTCCCTATATAAATTTGGTATCAACACAATATATTTACGGTATTAATGCGGTAATAAAATTCCACAAACATACCGCATTTATACCGTGGGTATACCGTAATAATACTTATACCCAAAAAATACCGGCAAAATACCGTAGAAATACCGTTATGGCAATTCCGCGAGGGCTTTATAATAATACTTAACTAATGTTTTATTTTATTACACCCAATCAATATTTTGTATTTATACATCATAAATTATTATGTTGTCAACCAATTTGAGCTATATTTACAAATAAATTATAGATTTCAATTATAAATAAAATTCTTTTATCAATTTATGGGTATTCAACTAAGTCACTGAGTCTATGTACTCAAATGTTTGTCCTCAGCCATCTTATTTTTTTATTTAATAATTTTTACTGAATATATATTATATATTTGTATAAAAAATTCTTTTTTTACATAAGATTATTATTATAATAATAAATATTGGTTTGAGTGAAGAAAAAAACAACATCCAACATACAAGTACATGAAATAAAAATTTATATCAAAATTATTTGTTGATGTATGTGGTAATTAAAAACCTTTCATAAAAGTATACATCTATTATTTCGAAGACGTAAGTATTTAAATGCTTAACCTTTCAAAATTGAATTACTTCATAGAATAATTTGGATAATTTTTTTTTTTAAATAAATTTACTACACTTGATGTATAAAGAATATTTTCCATTGTGACATATCGAGATAACTACATTAAACTATAAAATTAATAATTGATATTTCAATAAATTAATTGTAAAATTCAAATGGTCTTGATATTTTTTATACCTATTTTTTCATCTATTTATATCATCGTATTTTCAGAATGAATCAAAAATATGCACTAGTCAGATAGTGTGGTGGTTCTTATTATAAGACTTACACTACTGACATACCGATTGAATGGATCCGTGGATTCGATTATGAAGTCTATGAATGAGACGATTTTGATTTTCTAGAAGTATATACTATCGAGTGGCGAGATACAACAAAATGCCCGAGAGGAGGATGGAAATTGTATGATGCCTACGTCATAACTGTTTCTTGTAACATTTTAATTAATTACAACGTTTATAAATTTTGCGTTAGATTCATTTATATATTGGAGACTATTGTATTGAAATTTTATGGAAAGATAAAAGAAAACTAAAACATTTTCTTATTCTAGGTGTAGTAATAAGTACAATAATGTAACTAAATTGTAACAAAAAAATTAAGCTTTATTATTTTTTTATTTTTTTACTTGAAACAGAGAAAAAAAAATTTTGGCTCAAAAACTGCAGGTATTAGACGAATTAAATACCCATTCGAAAAGATTATCTTTAGACGAAATAAATACTACGCAAGCTTTTGACAGAGAATCAATAAAAAAAAAATAGTCCAATATTCAAACATGTGAAATCCAATGATATACCAGTGAGTAAACCAATATGTAAATATATATGCGTGCGGATTCACTGCAAAATTACGGAATTATACCGTAAGGTGAAGTATTGTATTGTATTTACAGTAAAAAATACAGCAAATTACGGTACGTTGTCGTAATTGCCGTGAATTACCGCATATTACTGTAAATTACGGTATTTTACCGTAATTTACCTCATGGGGATCCGCTGGGAAATTAATTACTTTTTATTGTAGACTGCTTTGAAACTCAATCGTAGCCACGAAACAGCAACACTCCATTTTGATGATTTTAACGTCAAAGAATCAGATGGAAAATTCATGAAACAACCTCGAATAAGTACTACAAATAATCAAAACGATGCATTATCTGCTGCAAATAAAATAAAAACCAGAAATAAAGCATTCAGAAAGTTGAATTGGTGGAATTATTATAGAATTATCCGTTTTTTGAAATGCTATGTTGATTCAATATAAAAACAATTGCTATTTTTGTTGCCTACTTTTGGATCAATTTTATTTTAAGCATTCACCTTAAATTATTGGTTTTTCTTTAAATTAATTTTTTTTTGTAGGTAGCAGATGAGATTTGGAATGATATAGAGAAAGATATGAAGACGTCAGATGACGATGTTTTGTCAGATGTAACAGAGTTCTCGGCTGTTAATGTGGCAAATGATAAAAACTCAGAATCAAAAGCTGATTCTGACCAAATGTTGTCTAGTATCTAACAAAGATCTTATGTAAAGTAAATAAAAAATTTTAATCCTTGTAGATTTTATTAACTTTTTTAAACGTATAATCAATTAAGGTAGTTTGGCACTCAAAGCTCTCAAACTTGACCTCAACTTTTTTTATTTTTATTTGAAAAATTATACTTAAATGTACTTGAACAAAAAAAATCAGAATTTTTTACCACGTCGTTTACGAGATATAATTAATTAAAATCACGTAATTATACACGGGCTCTTATGGTTGTCCTTATTCAATTTTACCGGAAGTCAATAATTTGTAAAAAATTAACAAGCTTGACCCACAAAAAAAATTTTTTATTATATAATTTGATATCTAAAGCATATAATAAAAAAGTTTCAGAATGATTTACCACACAGTTTTTTTTAAATAAATTTTTCAATATTGTGATTAGCTATCTGTCTTTGTTCATAGACGGACACTTACTTTCTCCCATGTTTACTAGGAAAAAAATGGCGGCTTTGTTGTGCGCGCTAAATTTCAAATATTCACTGAGAGACTAACTTATTGAATATGAATAAAATTAATGCAAAGACAATAAATAATGTATAGCGGCCAGATATCTAATAAGATAATATTTCTAGACAAGTATATTTAATCAGTATTTTATAAAGTAATATTTATAGGTTATGAATTCATTTTTAACAAGTATATGTTTAGTATATACTAATGATGATTTTGAAGCTGTCATAAATAAATAAGTAAGACTTAATACAAACATGCATATTTCAGAAATATAAAATAAGTTTTTTTATGAATATTCAATATAATTATTTTTCGGTGTAATTAAATTCAAATGAATATTAATTATAGATATATTTAAAAACAATACTTATGGGGTATTTGAAAATAAATATACGTAAAACTGATAGTTGAACTGAATTTATTAATGAAAAAATATTACATCAATGAAGATGATATAAAAATAAGTTTTATAAACGCACCTGAAAAAAAAAGAATTATTTTACGTCGTTAATGCATCTGTTGATGAATTCTTGTTTTATTGATTAATTTATTTTTTTTTTTATTTTTCATTGCTGATAATAATAATATGTTTATATGCACAAAATATACTACTTAAATGATGATATACTGGTATAAATATAAATAGTACGAATCAAAGTTTTTGGAGTATTAAAAAATTTACTATATTATGCAAAATTATTAATCATGCTAGAAAATTATTGAATATAAATAAGAACATTCATCCACAAAAGTACATGCAGAAATATGAAATTATCGGCAAGACAAGAAGATATTTAAAGTTTAATAATGAAATATAACATAGTGTTCTGTCAAATATTCAATCATCAGTATCATAAACAGTGCTTGATGAGTCATAATCATAGTTCACACAATCACAATGTGCAGGAATTTCTGAGTCAGAATCTGATTGAGTTTGTAATTCTTCCAACTCTATAGGACAATCAGTGCTCACTTCGAAATTCATAGAATTAATCTCATTATTAAGAATTGTCGTTATTGCATTAATAATTTTTGGAGATGAAGTGACAAGAGGTTTCATAGTTCCTTTAGTTAAAGTACTTTTGCTTAAACACAGTTTTACACCTTCATCACTCGACTTACGATATACTTCTAGTAAGTTGTCCATAGTAATTCCAGCTATTGCGATTTTATTAATTATGTATTTAGAAACACCGCCATCTGCTTAAAGTTGTAATGTTTGAGCCACAAATTTTTTATTTTTCCCATTAATTAATTTTGTCAGAACATCGTTTAATTTTTCTACATTACTTATTAATTTCGGATGGTGTACTTTAAACAATTCCAATAATGCTTCTAATATTTGACAATCACTAAACGCATCATGAGCATTGTCAATGATGTTTTTTCACACATCGTCAGTTAAATAAGTTCTCGCAAGTTCTTCTAGTTTTTTAATCTTACCTTGACTTATCAATGGAATTGAATCTATAAAGCCATATACAAGTTTTTAAAAGTGAGTAAACGTGTTTGTATTTATCAACCATCGAATAATTCTTGGTGCATCAAATTTAATGACATTGTGTCCAACTAAGAAAGCTCTTGGACCACATGTCTTTAAGAATTCAAGAAATTCTTCAGCCACTTTTTTCGGAGGCGTAGTTGTTACAATAGTTCTATTCTGATATAAATTTCTCTATTATACTGAAACCATTGACCTCACTAGCTTTACTATCAATACGTTGTACGGGAAACATGTATTTAATAAACTGATGTACACCACACTTGGCTGCTATCTGAAGAATATCAGCTGTTTCCAGAAAACTTGTTGTTTCAATATCAACAATGATAATAGGACTTTCATCTGTATAATCATCTCCATCATTTAAATATTCTGAAATAGTAAAATCACCCGACTGATAAGAAATACCTTCTTTTTGCTCTTGATAATACGTTTTACGTTGCTTCTTCAATTCGTTTTTGCATCGTTTACGTATATAACTTACTGTATTTTGCCTTATTGCTCTTTTTTGTCGAAGGTTATTGCGTGTTAAAGAGTATTTCTTCATATTGTTGCCTCTGTGTAAACCAACTGCTGAAAAAACCTCAATCATATAGGAAGCGCCAAAATTTTTCTGGCAAACTGTTGCTGCAGTTCGATATTTATATGAGTTTGTTTCTGCATAGTGTCGACTTTTAGGATACTTCATAGCAACCATATGATTAAATGATTCATTTGGTTGTGATGAACCACCATGAGCAATTCGAATGATTCGCTCAGAAAAATTTTTTAGGCACTTGGTTAATGCTTCTTTTGAATTTACATTTTGCAGTAGTTACCCTTTTGGTAAGCTTTTATAAATATAATGAAGATTATCCTTAGCTTTACACCATTCTCCACAGTTTTTGTGGTCACCATAAACATGGTTAACAATATTTTGTAAAGCTTCTTGAGCGTCTTTTGGATTAAAACGGTTTTGATCCAAAGCATAGTTAAAACATTTTTTTAAGTATGGAATGACGAGTTGATTTAGTTCTTTATTTGTTGTACTAAGTTTGTATAATTCAGATCCAAATTTTTTTCGCACATGATTAACATCAGGCAGTTTTAATATTTTATGAGGTGCTTGTCTTTGAACTGCCGAATAAGTGCAAGCATCATCATCACCAATAAACGTTCCAACCTGAATCCCAGCTTCCTCAAAAAGCTTATTTTCAAGCATAAGCTTAACACCCATAGCAGCTTCCATTGCCTTAGAGCTACCTGACCAATTACGACAGCATTCATGATCAGATAGTTCATGCCCTCGTGCACACATACCACAACCTGTTGTAAATGCATCCGCAGCTAAAATTTTTTTTGAGAGTACTCCAATCACAGAACTTCGGCCACTCTTGCTACTATATTCTACTGTACTCCAACCAAAATCATATGAAATCGATATATATGTAATATTTTCATTAGCATCAGGGGGTACATAAGGACGATGTATAGATCTAAATCAATGATATACAACAGAAAATATTTAAAACACAAAGCAATTAATTTAAAATTTTACATACAAAATATTGCGTGTAAATAGTAAAAGAATCCATTAAAAAAGCACTTTAATAATGACAAAAAACATTACCTAAAAAATTATAAATTCATTCTACTAAAATCTTTGTATACATTTTATTTATCACAAAATCTAGAAATATTAATTATCTCATTTTTTTCTTAAGTGTGGTAAATAAAAAAGTTTTAAATATGAAATGCTCAATTATGCTTTGAAATTTATTTACATTCATTAAAAATTTAATGTTTATTTCAAACAATAAATCTTTTTTCACTATACCTGCTCCGAAAGTTTAAATTCCTGTTCTGTTTAGAGGAAAGAAAATGGTTTTTTTTTATGAGAGAACGAATGATAAAAATTTGCACATGCACCATCCTTCCACAAACAGAAAAAAAAATTGTAACTTTTAGGTGCTGATCTGCTAAAAAATAGTACATCCACCACGGAGGAACGTAGGACATTCCGATATGTGTGTTTGCCACGCGCCTTCGGCTCGGGTAGGCAGTTATACACGCGAATCGGAATTTCCTACGTTCCTCCCTTGGTGTATATTATACTATACTCCGTTAATGATAATTCGTCAATCGTAAGAGCTTTTTCTTCTTCAATGGCTTTTTTAAAGCTCTCTGTTGCTACTATAACAAAGCCTACTCCCATTTCATTCTCAGCTGTTTTCAAAGTTCGTGAATGAGGTGGTGGAATATCCATATTCTCACAAAAACGTATCAATGGATCATGACCGACTCCTGCATCGATGCATGCTACAAAAAAATTATTAATAACGAACTTTGTTGACATAAATTGAAATGAAGAAAATTACAAACATGCCTTACCTAGCGCAGCGCGACAATTAACATCAAAAAGCGCTTTTAAAGTTTTTTTCCCGTACACTCTTTTTGATGTACGTACCTCATTAATAAATGAACAATCATCACATTTAATTTTTAAAGTGGATGCCAGACCAAACTTAATTTCTTCCTAAATAAAATCTAAAGCAAGACGATTATCACATCTAGTACATACCATTTGGCTACTAAGAAATAAAACATCAATTAAACGGCCCCCTTCCACACAACACTTCTCACTTGCACAACTTTTTTTTAGATTATCATAATATTCTATTAATTTTTAACTCCCTTTTTCACATCCAATTAACTGTGATTGCTTTATGAATCGTCCGAATCTTCTAATTCGCTTCATTATAATATTAATAATATTCTTGAGTTCTATTTCCACAGGTAAACATTATTTCATTTTTTCAAATATTAATAATTCCAATAATAATTATAATTATAAGAATAATACATATATTATTTCAAATTATTTACATAAATCCAGTTGACATTTGTTATGTAGAGGTTATTTTTACCTATTTAAAAAGTAAATTAACATAACATGTTAGAGAGATTATGGTACCAACTGTAAAAAATTTATGACAGTTGGTATAACCTCGAACTATTCTAGTTCTAGTCAATGTAATGTATATAAATTTTATAATTATAATTATTTAACTTTAATGAATATGGATTTTATCTTAATTAACACTAATATTAATTGTAATGATAATTTATGAAAACAGCTGCTTCATTACTTGTAAAAAAAAAAAAAAAATCGGTCGGTCAGTTGACCCTGCGGGCCAGCTCCAAAACTTCCCGCAGTTTTTGAGCTCCTTGAGCTCGAAAACATTGTTGAGAATACATTTTCGAGCTCTTCGTGCTCGAAAACACTTTTGTATGCCTTTGTTTTCGAAAAATAACGTTTTTTACCATTTTTTCTCCAACGATATCTCTCAAACAAATAAACCGATTGAGACGGTTAAGGTGGCAATCGACGCGTTTTATTGAGTTCTACAACTGATGAGATTTTTAAATTGATTTATCGAGTCATTTTTGAGAAATTTCGAAAAAAAAACAAAAAAAATTTTGTTTTTTAATTCGTTCGACAACGGTTTCTCTTGAAAGAATCAACCGATTTTGATGGTTGAGGTGGCATTTGACGCGGCTTATAAAGCTTCAGAGCCCATTTCGGAATCAATCCATCGAGCCCGTAAAAAGTTATCTGAAAAAAACATTTTTGAAAAAAGTTTATTTTTGGAATATCTCTGAACGAGCCCTACCGATTAAGCTCAATTTTTTTTTCAGCTTCGAGATATTGACGAACCGCGTCGAATGACACCTTGGCGATCAAAATCGGTTCATCCGTTCAAAAGTTATAGATATTTACATACGTACGTACGTACGTACATACATACATACATACACTCGGACATCATCGTGAAATTAGTCAGAATAGCTTCCTAGAACCTCAAAACGTCAATATCTATTAGAAATTCGATTTTTAAAAATTGGACTGAAACCAATAACTTCCCGAATTTTTGAAAATGTGCAATTTTCTTAGCGGGAAGTTAAAAAAGTAATTTTTTTGACTTAGGGATGCGAGTGCCAAACTACCTTAAATAATTTTCAGAACTGAATGTAATCAGCCATGACATTTCTGATATTAAAAAATTACTTCAACAAATGAGAAGTATTGATGATGGTCAAAGTACGCGACCAAAAACATTGTCAGAAACCGATAAACCATTCAAAAAAGGCGAATTTTACGTGGGACAAGTAAGTAAACAAAATACAATTGACAAAATAAAACGGCAAATATAAATGATTTCAATTCAATATTTTTATGGACCCTATGTAATGTACAGATTGAAATTGGAAAGCCTGGAAGCGGAATTAAAATCGATGAGTTACAGTGGGTTACAGCCGTATCAAAAAATTCACCTACGCATATGGTAAAAACCTTATTGCCATGTTTATTCGATCTGGAGGTTCTCCTTGATAGCAATTACAAGGGTGGAGCACCTAAAAATAAGAGCGGGAGACGTTACCGTTCAAAGAAAACGTTTAGATCCTACGATTATAGAAGCTTTGAAATGTAAGTTTGAAAATTTATACTATTTAATAAGTTTATTTTTTTATCTACGATTTCGTTTTAATGTTTTATAAATAATAATTTTAGTTACAATAAATAAAACTTATCCAGGGCAAATGAATGATTCTGCATTTGGTCAAGCTGTTAACAGTAAAATTTTCATCACTTCGATATCAAATTAATCAACAAGTTAATAATAAACACAAAAATGTATCCACCGATGATTAAGAACAAAAAGACCAATCATTCTTTTTTATTGATATTTATTTCTAATAATAAGCTTTCCTCTTTAATTTTCAATTATTTAAATTGGGTCTGAATATCAGTTGAGTTCATTTTTCTTAAATATAACATAATAACGTCATTTGGAAGCCGACGTTTTTATGTATACTGAAAAAACGAAAAATTAAAGTAAATATAGAATATACTTTTTTGAATATAACTCTTTTATAATCTTTATATAAAAAAGATATATTTCATTTCTACTATGACGAATATATTCTCTACATTTACGAAATAGATTGATAACGGCAAATTTTTATCTATTTTGTTTCTATTTTGAAATAAAGAATTAATATATTTCAGAATACATAATTTATATATTTCTGATTTATATTTTCACAAATATATTTATTTCTATACGGGTTTTGTGGGTGAGGGAGGGGGACCCCCCCCCGTACCAACAAATTTATCTGAGCCCTGTCATCATCGAACAATCTGACAGCTAGATCTCTCGGTACTACAGCCTGGACCAGTTTGATATTTTAGTCGTTATTTTTCTGCTCCGACCCCCCCCCCACCCCGCACACACACACATACCAAAGGTCCACGTAAATAACGAAAATATACTTAAAATATATTCCACATATATGTCGATTATATTTTATCATATATATTTGCCGTACAAAAAAAATATATGTGATATACATTTTGACTATATAAGAAATATATTTTCTATTTACGAAAAACAGCCAAAAGTTATGTATTTGAAATATATTTATTTTATATGTGAAATATATGTGACATATATGTGCGTGTATTTCACATATATCATGAAATATCGTTTTTATATATTTTATTTCCATGGGGGTCTTTGTACTATTTATTCAAGTGGAGTGGAGTTGTAGCTGAAATATTTCTACAAATTGGATGTTCATAGATCTGACATATAATTTAAAAAGTAGAAAGAAAACGATATTTTTGCTATGAATCAAGTAAGTTAAGTATTGTGGATAGTTGGCGCTATAGTTTAGTATTAATTACAATTTTTTAAACTAAAATTTCCGGGAAATATTTATAAATTACTGAAATACACGCGGACTTTTGAAAAAAAATTTTGTAATTGGGTTAAAAAATTGAAGATATTCGAAACCCATCTTGAATTACAGCTTGAAAAATTTTATTTGTAGTCTAGTATCATACATTTTTTCAAAAAAACTCAAAAATGTCGCTCTTCAAAAAAATCAAAAAATTGTGTTCGAAATTGAAAAAACAAAAATCTGACTTCTCCATATTTATTTTCGAAAACTACATTTTTAAACAAAAAAATTGACCCCTTTCACTTTTAGATTATGTTGGATTGATCAGGAGTCATGAGTTTCTTTAACTCGCCATACCATTATTTTTTAAATTTCCAAAAATTCATAACTTAAGAAGTCTTAGAGATTAAGGGCTAAAAATTTTCAGGTAAGCGTCTTTTGATACATACAAGATGCCAACAACTCAACTAAATATAAAAATGTGATTTTCGAAATCAGGTGATTTGGTATGGACTGACCCATATATAATATTTAAATAATTTAAATTATTCATGCAGAGAATATATTCAAGTTAAAAACTTTTCAAAAAACTAAAAAAATGTAATGCCTACATATCATTTTAATTTATATTTAATTCTATAATAAAATAATTTTTTTCAAATTAAAAATTATAAGTAGAATACAAAATATGATTTAATTTTAAGCTTCTAAGTACTCATAATTAAATATTAAAAGTAAGGTTAAAAATTACAACAACTATGTTAACTGTTAAAATTTAGTCCAGGTTTGTAATTGTTTATAAAATTGGTCTGAAGATTGAGGTCTATGTAACTTACGAAATATTACCAATAAATGAATTCCGAAATTAATCAGATGTGTCTTTAAGTGCACTAACAATGATACGTACTCACACAAATAAACAACCATATATATGTAAATATTTCTAGAAATAAATGTCTCTTGAAACTACTAAAAAATTGAATGCAATATTATAATTAAAAATAACTTGATTTCTTTCTAACACAATTTGAATAACAACAAAGTCTTTAATCATTAATAACAATATTGATTGATAAATTCAAAAAAGTGTCAAATATATTCTAACTATTCAAACTAAAATCAACACCAGAACTCTTACCATTAATATAACGGATGTAAATGCTTTTCTTTTATATTAATTTCGTTGTATCATATCCAGAAATCAGATTTAAATGTGGCATAAAACATAAAGAATTTGGTTTTTTTTTTTTATAATCGAGTAACGCTTGATAGTCAGATAATGAACACCAATAAAAAATAAGAAAAATTCACTTCAATATCAATCTACTTTAATTTATATTATGATAAAGTGTGGTCATTCATTAATTGCTGATATTCATCGCCAGGTCATTGACGAATCACTTGTTTTCTATTTTTTAAGAATGGCATACAAAAAAATTTTTTTTGTGAAAGTATGTTTAGCCAATTGTTGTGTATTCAGTGATTGACGATATTAAAATTATATGAAAATCCATGAGCACTTCTATGATAAAAGTTTATATTTTCTACTTTTTACTGATGAATAAATCAAATAGATTCGGTATTAGAAAAACTGAACACGGAGCAGTTATCGAGCTAAACTAAAAACACAATATTTCTGTTTTCGTGGACCCACCCCTGTCTTCGATAAGCTGGTTGCACAAGCGCTCTGATACTCCTTAAGTATAGATATTATGTGGAGTTTATTAAAATAAAACTATTGTAGTCTGTAATCACTTACTGCAAAAATATTTTAAATAGAAAACTCACTCTTCTATACAAATATTTTTTCCATAAGTAAGTTCAATTTTTTTAATTTCACACCATGAAAATTGCAGAAAATAAAGGAAAAGGGAAATTATTGATTTCCTTTCAACTTTTTTAACTTAAATTTCAACAGGTGCTATATTTTAAGGCTTTAAAAATCGTTGGTAACCAGTCTTAAATGAACGGCAAAATTTGTGTGTGTGTGTTTATATGTCAGTATTAGGGTGGTTCAAAATATTCTGATTGCATTTTTTGCTCTCATCATTCGAAATATGAATGTACAGTAAAAATAGTTCTCACTAAGTTTGAAATCAAAAACTAAAATTTAAATGGTCACTGAGAGATTCTGAAAATCTTAAAAATGTTGTTGTTTTTCTCTAAATTTTGAAATATTAAAAATAAGTTATAACAGTTTCCTTCAAATTTTTGTAGATTTCTTAGAAATTTAGCGATAACACCTCACTGCTTAATGAATCCGATTGAATCCAACTGCATTCCGTTTCAATTAATGAGAATGAATCAGTATCAATTGGGAAAAAATGCACACAAATATAATTATCATTTTCTATATAATATAATTTCTATAGCATCCAAAAATTGAAAGTATAACAAAAAATAAAAAAATTTTGGTACCAATTTGAGCTCTTAATAATGATATTGAAGTTTGCCTCAATCCATTTTTCTATTTTCCATTTAAATAAAATGGAGTAAGAATTTTTTTTTTTTAATTTTCTAGCTCACAAACCACTCAACGGATTTTTATGCTCTGTAAATGTTTTTGTAGGAAATTGAACGCTCTACAAAAAAAGTATCTTATCATTTTTTGATAAATCCCACTGTTCAAAAGTTATTTAAGCTTCAAGTCAAATTTGTAGTAAATTTTGAGATTTTTTTACTTTTCCGGTTTAAGTACCAGTCTTATCGAAAAATGTCATAAGAACTTTATTGTAGATAATTTTATTCCTTACAAATTATTACGAACAAAGTTTTTCGAAATTCCGCATTGTTCACAAGTTATTTGCATTTCAATGTCAAGCTCTTAAAGTCAATCAGAAATATATTTTTTTTAAGAGCTTGACATTGAAATGCAAATAACTTGTGAACAATGTGGAAATTCGAAAAATTTTATTCGTAATAATTTGTAAGAAATAAAATTATCCACATAAAAGTTTCTACGACATTTTTTGATAAGACTGATACTTTCGCCGAAAAAATAAAAAAATCTCAAAATTTACTATAAACTTGACTTAAAGTTTAAATAACTTTTGAACGGTAGGATTTATCGAAAAATGATGACACTTTTTTTGTAGAGCGTTCAATTTCCTACAAAAACATTTACTGGGCATAAGAATCCGTTGATTGGTTTGTGAGCTAGAAAATTCTAAAAAAAAAAATTTTTTTCTCATGTTATTTAAATGGAAAATAGACAAATGGATAGAGGCAAACCTTAATATCGCTATTAAGAGCCCGGATTGGTACCATCATTTTTATTTTTAGTTATACTTTCAATTTTTGGATACCATAAAAGAAAAAATTTGTTTTTTTTTTTTAAACACCCTAATATACACAGAAAAACAGTTAACTTAAATCAAGAAAAATATTCTTGAATCAAGAATTTTTTTATTGATTCGGAAACTAAAAATTTACTTGCACTAAGTAAACAATTATCTTCAAATTTTTATCTTGAATCAAAATTTTTTTCTCATGTCAACATATTTTTATACTTAATTCAAAAAATTTTCACTTGTTTCAAGAGTTTATATTATTTAAAGTAAGAGATATTATTTGAAGCAACATGCATTATTTTTTTTTAGCAATATTGCATTTTTTTATTCAAAGAAAATAAAATTTCTTCGGAACAAGTACTATACTTTTCACGCAAGTATTTTAGTATTCTCCGACCAAGAAAGCAAAAGTTGCTTAAGCCAAGAGGAATAATTTCTTAGGAGAAAAGATAGATATGGAGAAGGGAAAAATAACCGGTGCTAGGCAGCAGCAGCAGGAGTAGTTTAGTGCTCGCCACAAGATCGCGCCCAGCCACTTATATTGTCCCTGGTAAGAAAGATATTCTAGAATTGTTATATTCCAAATTCGAGTACGATTTTGTTCGAGTACTCCTCTGCCATTTGACAGAGTGACAAGTATCTTTTCGGATTGAACTATAGTATATCCTATAGTACCCCGAGTAAAAACAGAATTCCGCTAATTACAACAATTTTTTATAAATGATTTATTTCTTTCACCATGAACCGTAGAATCTTCAGTTATTGATTATTTTATTCTGTAGTACAATTGAATAATTAAACAAACTTTTCAATTCGTTAATTTTTATAATTAGTGATTACAAAACACATAGCAAAATAGTTATATTCATATGCGGTTTTAATTAGTGCATACATCAGTTATCAGTTATTGTTAAATCAAAGTTTTATACATATTATACAGAAATAATTTTTAATTATAATTAAGGTAATTCACTATTTAATATTTTTTATTTCTGTTTTCAGGGCAACAAACTTATTACTCACTGAGCACTTATTTTTTAAATAAGTGATAAATTAATTTGAGTCATTCATTCGAACACTACGAACCATTTTACATTTTACACAAAAAATTTTACAAACAAAAATTTTAAAAACTTAACTTTTTAAATATATGTTCATTGGAAAAAATTTGTGTATCCAGGTGAAAATATTTGACCGAAAATAGAACGAAAAAAGACCGAAACAGCTTAATTTGGCCGAAATCACACCGAAACTATAAAATTTTATTGAAAGAGGCCGAAATTTGGACGAAAAATTTTTTATATTATGTCATTTATTCACTCCGGTCCGGAGTTTTAATATTTGAATAAATTTATATTCAATAAAACTAACTGTTTATGCTCTTTTTCTAAACATGAATTAGTGAAAATTAGTGAATATTCACTAATTCAAAGTGCAAATTGAAACACTAGATAAGCATAATTATTTCAATAAATAATTAATTCAGGTACTAATAATTAAACATAAAAAATTTGGTTTTCAATTTATAAAATGTTTTAGTAATTCACTAAGTTATAATTTTATATAAGATATAGTGAAAAAATTTAATTATTTTAATAGTCATAGTGACATAATTTTTATGGCAATAGTTTATATTTTGGTACAATATATGATTTTATTTCGTGGTATGATTAATGTAAGTCATATGAGAGTTAGTAGCTGAGTGAAAATATATTAATAAGCGAAAATGAAAAATCGATTTTTTTAATTTTATATGAGTTCAATTTTTCATTATTAGCAGATTATAATTTTAAACAATTATTTCTTATGAATATATGTAAAGGAAGCTCGTAATTATTTCATAGTCAATATAAATATCTATAAACGATCGCTTAGGTCACCTAACTTCAGTATGTAATAGTAATTTTTTTTTATAATTAATATGTTCTAAAACTTCTCTTCGGAATAATATTCACTCCAGGGGATTAAAGAAATAGAAAATCATTCACTCCACATTCACTCCGGGTTCATTCCAAGTTTACTACGCAAATTTTTTACAGTGTAGGCATAGTAATTAATCATCTAGGAAAAACGAGTTACACATGACCATATATAGAGCTTATATACATTTTAAACAATTTCATATACAACTATAAAACCAAAATTACACACATTACAATTACTTACATACAAGATTTTATAGTGCACAAATAAAAAAACAAAATTTTTTTTGTTATTGGGGGAGGGGGGGGCAAAAGGGGGTACCTAAGGAAACACTAAGTTTTTGAGGACTAAAATACGCTAAATCTTCTTGTTTTTAATGATATTCAAGGTAAATAGACAAATTTTTTAGCTGCCGTTAAAAAATAAAATTTTTACTTTTGGTGGGCAAAATGGGGTACTTTTAAAAAAAGCTGAAAAAAAAAATTTTCTGAAATTTAATCAAATTTCAGTAAATTAAATTTTTCATATGTAATGTACCTTAAGAAAAATTACATTTCACATCATTGGTGGATACGAAGGCAGAAAAAAAATTTTTTCTGGGGCAGAAAGGCGCAAATATATCGGATCTATAGTAATTAGACGAAAAAAAAAAATTTTTTTTTATAAAAGTTTTGGGGGTACCCCGTTTTGCCTGCCGTACTACCTTTTGCCCCCCCCCCCTTCCCTTATAATAGGTATATAGTATACTAATAACAGATTTTCAATTATATTTTGCTGTTTTAAAAGTGATGTATTGTTTGGATCTCATATAGCACAAGTAAACTTTATAGTAACTGTCGGTAGCGTAGCCTAGTCGTTAAAGCGTCGGTCTTTCGTTCGTTAGGTCTCGGGTTCGAATCCCACACGGAGAAAAAAATTAAAGAATTTTTTACTAAATTAAAAAGAAAATTAGGATCCAAGAAAGTAATCTCAAAATGTTAAAAAAAATCATAACTTTTACATAACTCAAAATAAAACTACAACATATTATTTAGAATAATAATATCTGTTGATTATAAAAATTACTGCATTCAAGATAAAATGTACTAACGGCGAAATGAAAACTAATAATGTACTAATAATTTTTACTATTGTACTTAGAAAATATCATTTAACGCGCTTTGTGAAAGATGCATTCTGGCGAGTAATTTTTACAATCTCAAATAGTAATTTAATCTCCCGGAGTAGCAATTTGTTTTACCGACTGTTACGTTCTGGCTCTAATTAAATTTACATAAAAATTTTAGAAATTTTTTTTTGAAGTCTCGAATTATTTATTCGCCACGGAGGGCGAATAAACGGTTCGACACTTTTTAGAATCATAAATAAATAATAAATTAATAAATCGTTACTTTGTTGGCGATAACATTTTTATTCATCACCAACAATGTAACGGAAATCTCTTGCGATAAGAGAATCGCCGTGGCTCGCGGATAGTCTAAACAGATGACGACGCATGAGACCCGGGCCACGACGATTCTCTCATAGGAAACCTGAGATGCAACGTTAACACTTTGACGAATGTACTTAGTCGAGGAGCTGAAGAATCAGGGCAGTTGATCGCGAGATCTCAAAGAGCACGAAACTCTGTACAATTGACTGACTGATTCTTCTGTCTCCACCGGTTTAAAGGAATAAAACCTAAAATTTAACCTTTATATAAATCTTTTGTCTAAGAACCTTAAAGGGGCGAGCGCTTACTAGCTGTTCCACCCTTCCTTTGCTCAGAGCGCTAATCAGCAGTTCGGGCTCCTTCACCACCTATCATAACAACCTTTATGCCTCGAGGCCGACGAAGCAGGAGATCAGGACGTACTGTACAGCTCGGTCGCGTAATTCAAGGCGTTATCGCGGACCTTGCACAAGGTCGACCGAGAATAAGATCAGAGGAAGTCCTTATCGAGCCGATAACGCTAGTAATACCGCGAGTGGTCGCCAACGATTCGATTGAGACATCAAAATCATGTGCTGTTGAGCCTCCGAGCTCGTGTGTTGTTGAGCCTCCGAGCTCGTGTGTTGTTGAGCCTCCAAGCTCGTGTGTGGTTGAGCCTCCGAGCTCGTGTGTTGTTGAGCCGTTGGTTTCTGTGGACGTTCCATCCGTCCATCCACTCAGTGGAAGCATCCCATTCCACGACCCACGGTACGGATACTATTCTGAGGCCTATTTCAAGGCCACCGGCAGAGACGCATACGCACCGGCGGAGGAGAAGAAGTTACTCAAGAAAGGGATTATTTGGGCCGACTTATGGGGCCCATAATCTCCACCATGGTAAGTGACTAAACTTTTTGCATAAAATAAAGGAAGGTCAACAGCTGACGCACCTGGGGTCTATCGACACCCTAACGACGTCAACCTGGTCAAATAAAAAATTATTCTGTCTGATAACAGATAAGCCAGAATGTAACATTGGTGCTGTGACCAGGATGCTGTCGAGTTTCTTTTATTTTATTATTTTATTTTAATTCATACAAAGTGTTGCTACGGAAATTTTAATAAAGTGAACGCGAGTGTTTTTGTTTTCTCGTATTAAAAAGTGTTTCATATTTTTCCTCGAAAAATTATTATTTAAAAAAAAAAAAAAAAAAAAAAAGGTCGCGTCCACTTCTTATAACCGGGAACGATTTTTAAATTATTAAATTATTTCCCGTGGAATTTTAATTTATTTTATTATTTAAATTGATAAATAAATGACGTATCGATGTTCTATGAAAGTGATTTTATTTTCCGTCGGATCATAATATCAGTAATGAATATAAATTCTTGCCGTCGGGAAACGTACATGAATATTTTGTGATTGTTATTGCTTTACTTAACGGAATTTGTTATAAACGTTACCGAGTAATTTAAATTTAACTGGAAAAATGAACTATAACACTTATCCAAAGTTTGACATTACTGAATCAGTTGACAGAATTAATATAAACAATGGAATAATAACTGTATAAGATCTCAAATCTAACCGAGGTTTATTATTCATTAATTTTTTATATTAATGCTGTCCATTACTCACTAGTGTGATACCAAATGAATGTTATTTGTTTGAGAATTCTCAATTGCGAGTTAAGAATCAAAATTTGTCAAAGCTATCGAGTCTTACGTAAAATTGTGTGAATTAATTATTTCCTAGTTGAAGTAGCTAATTTTTTTTTTTTTTTTTTCTCAAATCAATTGTTTTTTTTTCATATATCATGAATTAATTAATTGAAATTATTCTAATCTTATTAATTAATTTATTTTTCTACCGTTTAGTAATGACTACGAATGCTTTGACAGTTTTTTTTATGATCTTATAAATATTCAAATAATTAGCGCGACAATTGAGAAAGCTTAAACAAATAATTATTTTGCAAAATGGATAAACGAAGAGAACCTATGACAGAGGGGGAACTCCTCGAGCTGTCAGAAAAACTTAACGAACAGTGTAGAATGCACGATGATCGGGAAGCAGTTTTGGAAGCTCGGGCACGGCTTCTTATCGATCGATTAAGTGATCTTGACGGTCGGAATCAGAAAAATAGTGAAGCAGACGCGAAATTGCGAATATTAGAAGCCGAATTACGGAAATTAAAAATTTCGTTAGCGGAACGTGAAATGGAGTTAAAATCACGCGAGTTAAAAACCAAAGATGAGCCTAACGATCTCAAGGTCGAGATTGGACGTCGGCTCCGGGAGTTAAAAGAACGTGAAGCGGAATCTAGCTGACTGATGGAGCAAGCTAGAAAAATGCAAGTCGAGCGCTTAAACAAACGCGAAGCTGCGTTAAATGAGCGGGAACGCGGGTTGACAGATCTCCAAGAAGATCTTAATAAACGGGAGCTCGATTTAATTGAAAGAGAAAACGCGGTCGCGGCTTGGGAAAAAGAGTTGCGAAATGACTCAAAATTACTGCAAAGTTCAGGCTCTGAGCTCAAGGACATAAAAACGTCTGCCGCGACTAAAGTATCCAGCGTAATTCAAGAACTCAGAGAGGAGATGTCTCTGTTAAGAAATATTGAGTCCAACAATCATGTTAATAACCCGAGTGTTACAATCAAAGACGCGTTGTCATATATACCTACTTTTGACGGTAAAAGCACCTCGGTTTCCGACTTCATAAGATCATGCAATCGCGCTTGCTCTATGCTCGCGCCGAGCGCCGAATTTATGTTTTTGACACTAGTGCGTCAAAAATTTAAAGGCGACGCTCGGACTACTGTCGAAAATATGGAGTACACTAACATGAAGGAGTTCGAAAACCTCCTTCGTACCGTCTTCGATCGTCACCGTTCCGCAAACCAATGCAAAGCAGAACTGGAGAACATCGTAATGCTTCCAAGAGAAAATATGATTTCTTATGTAAACCGCGCCCGTACGATCTACCGCGATATTCTGCACGCGGAAACAACCGAAAGAGGTACGCTTATTGAAGTAGAAAAATTAAAAATTGAGAAAGACGCAATTTCGGCTTTCCTTAATGGTATTCCACCTCTACTGCAAGTTCAATGTTTATTAAAACCGCACAATACGTTAGAGCAAACATACGCGTCGTCGATCGCCGCGTTCAAAATGCAGGAAGAAAACGCGAAACGCTTCCAAATACCAGAAGTGGCCACGGTGGCCTACATTCAGAGTTATAGTCCCGAAAAACCGAAGGCGAGACAGATTCGCCCGGCAGAAGTTCGTAATAAATATCCGGATGATATTAAAGAACGTTTTATAAGTTCCAGATCCTCTGGGATAAATAATTTAACATTTGATAAACCAGTACGAAAATTTGTTTCGTTACCGGAAAATTAGAGACTCCCGTAGGCAATTTTGACGGGGGCCGACGGGAGTTCTTAAATGAAACAATCAATCCCGTCAATTTTAACAGAATAATAAAGACTGCGCGCAAAAGGACAGTCTTAAATAAAAATAAAGTTGAGCATGGAAGCGTTCCATTTAATTGTAAACTAAACGAAAAACTGAATCCAGTGATGAAATTTTGTTCATTTACTGAAAATGTGCCTAGCACTGTAAATGTCACTAAAAATAATACGCTGGAAATAGAGCAGCACGTGTTAGTTAAAGAGTCACCTGCACCAGTGATGTCAGGGGCTCATTGTGACCGATCAACTCAAGCTGAAGTGGGTACCAAATTATTGAATGGCCGTGTCGATGAACAGTTGATTCTCGAAAAGACGGAAAGTCAGGTAGCGCCAATTCGAGCTATTGAAGTAGTTGATATCGTAGAGAAATTAGAGAATAAACGCGTCGAAACTGTAGATTTACCAGTTTGTAAGTTGCTCTATTCACCAGATGGTAAAAGTAGTGATAAATCATTGATTTTGAAATTTGATTCGTCTTTGTGGGTAATTTCAGAGAAAATTAGTTCACAACAAAATAAAATTTGGGAAGATTATAAGCCCAATAAAAATGTTAATGGTTTTGTAACGCTTGCATGCTCCAACATTATAAAATATATGTATTTTATCATATTGTTTTTAAAATACATATATGATCAATTAACTTCGTCCAAGAAAGACTTACGATTTTGTTTTATTGCATTAAACTTTAAAAAGTATAGCTTTAAGAATAAAATCAAAGTTCTTCCGGATAAATATAATTGTTGGAATAATAATAATAATGATGTTAATAAAATATATCGGAATCATGGCATTATTGTAGACCGCAAGCGATTAGACTCTATTGATTTATTTTTGATATCTTTAGTTATTAAAAAAATGAAAGATAATTTAGCATTTAGTTTTAAATTATGGGATTTTGAGATGATAATATATCGATTTAAAAAAGGAATAGAACTTTTGAGAACTGATTCAATCTGGTGGGTGCAATGTCCAACGCCGAGGTGGCCTTTGGATAATTTGAAGAATCTTCAATTGGGTGCTGTAGTATTACAACGAGATAATACGATGAAAGTATTCGGCAACGAAATTTTCAGTCCTGCAGACGGTTTTGAGACAGCTAAACGTTTCATGTGTATAAAAGTCAAATTGATACACATTGAGACAAGCATAATTTTCAAGATAATCGACGCCCACTGTTTGTCAACAACAGTAGGGAGGTCTACTTATACTACGAGCAACGAAGTCAAGCACGAGGACAAGCTGGGATGAGATTCAGATGACCTACCAAATTTTGGGTTCATCATCATAGGATTCGTTATCATCGGATGCCTGATTATAAGAATTATTTATCCAGCTGCACAGTGTGCCTTGTTTGCAGTTACTGTCGTCGTAGTAGTGTATACAATTACATAGAAATTAAACATTTTCAATCAACATCAGCGGCGGGAAAATACCGCCGAACCAATACAGAACCAGTCCAAAGGTTTCCAAGGACCAACAGCAGTTCGATTTTCAAATTCAAATTCCATCAACCAAAACCAGATTGGACCAGTCTCACTAGAACTATCAATAGGCAAAAGCCTAAGAGTTAAGCAAACATAATAGGAATTTAAGAAGTTTGCGCCAATTTCATATAAAACATTTTAGAAATTTAAGAGAATTGTCTTGAAGACAATGAATTAATCTTTAAAGAGTTTAATACCTGTTATTATCAGGAAAATTTAAATTTGTCAAAAATTACGCAGTGTAGGAGTATCGAATAACCGAAAGGGTGTTGAAAACACATATATTTATGTGTAATTGTTTTTTTATATAAATACGTAAAATTATTAAAGATGTTAACTGACTTAAGTCGGGAAGTTGTTACCTCACATTATTTTGAACTTCATCAGTCAGTTACATCTTAAGTAACTTATAAATTACCGCAAGGCGAAAATATATCTGTACGAATTATACTTAGAATTAATTATTTTAATAATACCAAACGACCAAGTCGGGAGGTAATAAAGTACAAGATACTAACGTTTAGTTTCATATTACTAGGTTAAATAACATTATAAAACGTTGTGTCTCAGATTTAGGTTAAAATTCTACAGCCAAGAACTTTTTTTCTAACAATATTCAAAATTGATCTTAACTTTTAGTTTATATAGAGTCAGTCATATAATTAATTTAAATTTATATCGAGCCACTTTTTCATGATTAGAAGTCGCGCCGATTTTATTAAAGCGCCGCGACTTACTTAAGTCGGGAGGTGTTACGTTCTGGCTCTAATTAAATTTACATAAAAATTTTAGAAATTTTTTTTTGAAGTCTCGAATTATTTATTCGCCACGGAGGGCGAATAAACGGTTCGACACTTTTTAGAATCATAAATAAATAATAAATTAATAAATCGTTACTTTGTTGGCGATAACATTTTTATTCATCACCAACAATGTAACGGAAATCTCTTGCGATAAGAGAATCGCCGTGGCTCGCGGATAGTCTAAACAGATGACGACGCATGAGACCCGGGCCACGACGATTCTCTCATAGGAAACCTGAGATGCAACGTTAACACTTTGACGAATGTACTTAGTCGAGGAGCTGAAGAATCAGGGCAGTTGATCGCGAGATCTCAAAGAGCACGAAACTCTGTACAATTGACTGACTGATTCTTCTGTCTCCACCGGTTTAAAGGAATAAAACCTAAAATTTAACCTTTATATAAATCTTTTGTCTAAGAACCTTAAAGGGGCGAGCGCTTACTAGCTGTTCCACCCTTCCTTTGCTCAGAGCGCTAATCAGCAGTTCGGGCTCCTTCACCACCTATCATAACAACCTTTATGCCTCGAGGCCGACGAAGCAGGAGATCAGGACGTACTGTACAGCTCGGTCGCGTAATTCAAGGCGTTATCGCGGACCTTGCACAAGGTCGACCGAGAATAAGATCAGAGGAAGTCCTTATCGAGCCGATAACGCTAGTAATACCGCGAGTGGTCGCCAACGATTCGATTGAGACATCAAAATCATGTGCTGTTGAGCCTCCGAGCTCGTGTGTTGTTGAGCCTCCGAGCTCGTGTGTTGTTGAGCCTCCAAGCTCGTGTGTGGTTGAGCCTCCGAGCTCGTGTGTTGTTGAGCCGTTGGTTTCTGTGGACGTTCCATCCGTCCATCCACTCAGTGGAAGCATCCCATTCCACGACCCACGGTACGGATACTATTCTGAGGCCTATTTCAAGGCCACCGGCAGAGACGCATACGCACCGGCGGAGGAGAAGAAGTTACTCAAGAAAGGGATTATTTGGGCCGACTTATGGGGCCCATAATCTCCACCATGGTAAGTGACTAAACTTTTTGCATAAAATAAAGGAAGGTCAACAGCTGACGCACCTGGGGTCTATCGACACCCTAACGACGTCAACCTGGTCAAATAAAAAATTATTCTGTCTGATAACAGATAAGCCAGAATGTAACACGACATTCTAAAATAATAATCGAGCGCGTCGGGAGACGCGTATTCAGGTACTACTACCTACTAACGAACAGGACAGACACACACACACACATATATAGGTTGAATGGGGATTCACTTTTACAAGACGCACAAACACACAACACTCAAACACATACGTATACACAAACGCGGAATAATTTACAATGAAAGCTTGAAAATAAAATTATTAGCCTGACGTTGGGATCGAACCCGGTCCTCACTGTTTCTTCACATCCTGACCAAGTACGTTGACAGCTCAGCCACAATAACGATTAGAAATTCAGAGTTTATAGCAAGTATATGGGTAGGATACAACATCAATGGCATTTTATACCCTGAACTAAAAATTACAATCTCAAATAGTAATTTTATCTCCCAGAGTAGCAATTTGTCTTACCGACATGCTAAAATGTACACTACTTACATAAAATTACATTGGAAATAACTATTTTTATAAGATTTTAAGTTTTGATTGTGAAACGCATTAGACTAACATTTATTATCGTGTCAGTTAAAATATTTAGCTTATCTGATAAATTTTATTATGAATAAAAAAATTTGTTTGGGCTTGATAATAATTTGTATAAAGTATAGTTTAATATTCAGTATTACTGTAACAAATTTTAATATTTTAAGTTCACAATAATTTCAATACAATGTTTTAATATTTATTAACTACGGAACAAAAATTCTGACTAATGTACTAATCTCTAATAAATTCAATAATCATTTCTACTTCTTGTAAGATCGAACTATTTTTATTCGAATAAGTAAATATTGTTTTTTTCCAAGTGAAAATTTAACAAAGCTTTAATGTAATTTTCACAATTAACTTGAATTTTCCACAAATAATAGTTATTTTTGATGTATAATTGTAATTTTTAATTTTAGATAAAAATTTTCAATATCTAATGATAATTAATACAAATTTAAAAATTATATTTTTGTTTACATAATTGTACTTTTTATTTAGCGGGACAAAATCATTTTTAGATTCAAATTATATAAAAATTACAGTTTTAAAATAAAAATTATCCAAGTCGTGAGAGATTTTTCAATTTTTTAAGTAATTATCTTTACGAAGGATTGTAATTATTATGATAAATGAAAATTACGATCTAGGTAGTAATAATTGAAATCAAAAATTAATTTTCTATAAATCATCGTAATTTTTTTTATGGATTGTAATTGTTCATTTGAGATAGCAAATTTTTAGTCATGGTTGGAATTACTATTTAATTTTCAGCGGCATTTTTCTCCGTGCACTAAATCATGTGCGGTTAGTTCTTAATCCCACCAAAAACAGATTCTCTGTCATAAGGTCGCGCCCAGTACACGTTCAACATATATCCCTTACTGCATAAAACATAATTTTTTAAAAAAAAATACTGAAATCAAGAAATGAAAATACCAAGTAACTGGGATATTATAAAGATAAAAAAATTTATTATTTTGAAAATATACAAATAAAAAAAAAGTTATTTGAATGTACTTGGTGTGCGCCATTAAGGACAATTAATTCAAAATATTATCTAAATATAAAACATTTCGAAGGTATAACGTAGTTATATTATACATTTATTTCGAAAATATTCAGATAAAAAGAAGTTATTACATGTAATTGTTGTGTACTATTACAGTTCATTGAACCAAAATCAATTCAAAATACGATCTAAATATAAAATAATTAAAAGGTATATGACGTCACTAAAAAATATATATTTTTTACGTTAGCGCACACCAAGTACATTCAAATAACTTTTTTTTTATTTGTATATTTTCAAAATAATAAATTTTTTTATCTTTACAATATCCCAGTTACTTGGTATTTTCGTTTTGTGATTTTGTAACAAGGTAATTTTCAACCTTGCCAAGTTTGATCTTAATAAGGGCGCCACTGGAAGATAAGACTCGGCCTTCCAGAACCGGAGATGTAAATTTTGAAAATCAGGGTCGTCGAATTTTACGAGAGTGAGGAAGGATGAGGAATTAAATTTAATTATTCACAACGTTTAACTACAGTAATTATCAAATTTTATTTATCACATAACAATTTACCCACCGGCTTTTATTTCACTTATACTTTTATTAAAATTAAACTGTCCACCGGACTTTATACTCTTACAAATATCTCTTATAAATATAATTGTGGTTCAAACATGTTAGGTAATAAGTCAGCTGAGTATATATAGTCCGATGAAATCATTGAAACCATATTTTTGTTTTTTTTTATTAAATTTGTAAAGTTTTTTTTTGACAATCTCACTTATGTGTTTAAGCACTACATACTTTTTTTTTTAAATTATAAAAACATAAATAATCAATAATAAATTATTAAAAAAAAATAACATTAATATTTTTTTTTTTTTGGAGCGCTTATTGTGCGCGGATATCAATTTTTTCGTTTGATTATTACAAACTTTCGACGCTTATATTAATATTTGTTTTATTTATTTAGCTTCGTGTTAATTTTATTCATTTTAAATTATCATAAATAAATAAATTATTAATTATTACAATAAAAACATAAATTATTAAATTATATCTTAGAAGCTGAAATTGTGCGCTGTTCTTTGGGTAATATCACTTTTTCTTTTATTGTGACAAACTCCTGAAGTTTATATTAATATTTGTTTAATCTATTTACTCTCGTGATAATTTTGGTAATTGTTTGGAATCAGGGTCAACCACATTTTTCAGAATTCCAAGTGCTTACACCTTAAAGATCCATAATTAAACTTTTTCCACGTGTTCAGTTACACGGCGGATTAAATTTTCTGTACGAGTTTATGTCTCTAACACCAGATATCTATCTGAACCTTGCAATTGAAGTGTGAAAAAATGTCAAAAATAACACAAAATCATGTGAATTTTCAAAAATAAATTTTTCTAATAAATATAAGTAATTTTATATAATACCGTAAGATGGACGGTGGTAATAGAAAGGTCGATCTAAGAGTTACAAATAATTTTTGAACTCTTGTAATAGTGAAAATCAGCATATTTTTGTTATTTCAGTATTTTTATTGTGTACAACAGCTCACATAACATTTTGATGCAAGTAGTTTGGATGGTATCTGCCTCCCTTTGCTAGTATAGTGACTGGCTGAAGCCCACAACACTGTTTTACGCCGGCCCGTACTAGTAAGAGATGTAGTCTAAGGCAAGAGTGCGTTAACATAGCCTTACTGACGAGTCCGTTAACGTACTTAAAACGAAACTACAAACATTATGGCAAATAGGCATATACCTTAAGTTTTGGTGGTTGACTTAAGAGTCAATACATAGAATGATAAGAAAAATATGTCAAATAGTGCAGTGTAGCACGGAACTGAAAAATCTCAAAGATAAATTCGAAATTAAGCAAAATTTATACCTTAAATATATACCAAGTGTGTATCAAAGCTTATATAACAACGATTTAAGCTGAAATAACTTCAATCCGCCGACAAATGCTTGGGATTAAACGTGGTCCCTAAGCCATTTGCCAGGTTTTGGATTTTTGCTTGTCGAAATACCTGTTGACCCCACTTCCAAATAACTACCATAATTTTATTCATTTTCCATTATTATAAATAAATAAATTATTAATTATTAGAATAAAAACATAATTATATCTTCTGGGCAGTAATTGCACGCTCTGCTTTGAGCAACTTTACTTTATTGTTTGACGGTATTCTTAGATATTGCCTAGGGTGAACTATTTCTTTTTTTTTTTAGTTACCGTGAAAGTATTGTTAAAGATGATGAAAAAAAAATTCTGGTAAAATTTTAATCTTCGTTATTTTTAATTTCCCATTTAAATAACATGGGAAGAAAATTTTTTCAAGTTTGGAATGATAGATCTAGGCAATGGCTTATTGTACAGATAAGGTCGAGACATATCTTTGTAGGGAATTAAATGCTTCATTAAAAAAGCCTCTTATAATTTTTTGATAAATCTATCTGTTCAAAAGTTATTAGAGCTTGAAGTTAAATTTATGGTGTATTTCTAGAACCTTTTACTTTTTCGGCGAAACCATCAGACTTATCACAAAATGTCATGAAATATTTTTTGTAGATAATTTTATTCTCTACAATTTATCTCCAATGAAGTTTTTTAAAACTCCGCATTATTTTCTAGTTATTACTATTTTAATACCAAGCTCTTAAAAAAAGAAGTGTTCTGATCGATTTCAAAAGCTTGACATTAAAATGGAAATAACTAGAAACCAATGCGGAATTTCAAAAAACTTGATGAAAGGTAATTTGTAAGGAATCAAATTGTCTACAAAAAAGATCCTATGACATTTTGTGGTAAGTCTGATAATTTCGCCGGAAAAGTTAAAATAAAAAGTAAAAAAAATTTACTATAAATTTGACTTCAAGCTCCAATAACTTTTTAACAATTGGATCGATCAAAAAATGGTAAGAGAATTTTTTTGTAAATCATTTAATTCCCTACAAACATATGTCTCGACCTTATCTGTACAATAAGCCATCGCCTAGATTTATAATTCAGAACTTAAAAAAATTTTTTTTCATGATATTCAAATGGGAAATCAAAAATGATGAAGCATCATCTCTTAATATTAATAATAAGAGCTCAAACTTTACCAGAATTTTTTCCTCATCAACTTTAACAATATTTTCACGGTAACCAAAGAAAAAAAAAATAAGTTTTTTTTTTGGCCTACCCTAATATTGCCCCTCACTTTTTTAAAGTATGAAATGACTTCCAACAGTCAGAACCGCACTCATATTTTATTAATGTTTAAAAAAAAAAAAAAATTAAAACGTTCATTGGAAAAAAAAAACAACACAGCAGCAATTTTGCGGTGATATAGAGTTTAAAAAAAATTATTTACAGCAGTTATCAATTAGGAGTTAAACAAAAATTATTGAATAAATTTTAACCCGCCAAATTTAAGAAAACGAATTATGCAATTGAATGAAGATTTTACTGAAATTTATTTAACAAATTTCGTTCAACTCCCAATTGATATCCATTGTCAGTATTTTTTCTTAAATCTATACCGTTAGCGAAATTACTATTAAGTAATCCTTTTTTCAATTAACGTTTTTTTTTTTTTTTTAATCAATTAAGAAAATCATGATACGCTTATGATAATTGCAAATCATTAAAAATTTTTACAAAGTGAGAGGCAATGGTGTTTTTCTTCCACTAAGATGGATTCCCAAAAAACAGTCGCTTATCAACACCACCCAAAAATTTGATTGCCCTCACCACCCGAACGTTTTTCTTTTATAAATGACCCATATAGGATATAATTGACCTAATAATTTTTTTTTTTAATTATTTTTTACTTTTTTAAATGTACGTGCTATAAAAAAAAATTTTATAACTTTGCTAATATTTTGCAAACAAAATGATACTTAAATTTTTAATTGCAACGTCAATATTAGAACAATCTGGAATATTTAATCTGTAAAGATTTTTTTCGTTTTTTTTTTTAATTGAACTTCGAGTGATCGATCATTATCAAAGGGATTCTTGAACAGCGCCCCTCATTTTTTAAAAATATTCAATAGCAGTATTAGTCATAACAGTGTTGAAATTTTATAATTAATTTAAAAAAAAAGTAAAGCGTTAGTTAACAAAAAGACAACGCAGTTACAATTTCACCGATATAGATTTAAAAAAAGAATTACTGACAGTTGTTATTAACTAAGAGTTAAACGAAATGTGGTAAATCAATATTAGACTGATAAACTTGACATTCCGAATCATAATGTTGACATGAAGATTTAACGGAAATTTACTGTCCGAATTTCTTTTCATTCCTAATTGATACTCATTGTAAATAATTTTTTCAAAAATCTATGTCTCGGCGAAATTGTAACTGCATTACCCTTTTTTCAATTAATGTTTTAAATGTTTTTTTAATCAATTACCGAAATTTTATTACATTCATTACGATTTAAAGTTATTGAATATTGCAAAAAAGTGGGGGGATACTGTCATAGAATATCCTTAAATGTTCAACTTTGTTTTATCCAAGATTATTGCACGACTCAAATATGTATTTATTTTTTTCGATTCCATAATATTCTCTCTGGAAAATACTTTTGATATTCCAAAAAATCTTGAAAATAAAACTCAGTAACCCAATTTTCTAGGTGTAAGAGTATGTCGTTCACGAGTATTACGCTGCTTTATCATGACTTTCGTTGTTAGTACTGCAGGACTTTAAACAGCATACGCCATAATAGAGACGAACTTTGATGACACATCTCCATTACTAGCTTTCCGAAATACAGCGCTTCAAATATAAAGTTCATCTCAGAACAAAAACTGGTCATTCTGTAGAAAATTATTTTGACTATAAAGACGATTTCGTTGCTGTTGTTCTTGGTGTTGTAGCTGCTACTGATGTAATTGTTGTTGATGTTGTAGCAATTAATGTTGTTATCACTCTACAAAAAAATACAACATATATTTTTTTTTTATAAATACAGCAATATATAATAACATTATTTTAGCTTTTAGTTTTTAAAAAAAGTAAAAAAATTAAAGTTGTCACGTAACGATTCAAATTATTTAATTTTAATTAGTTGTAAGTTTAAATATTTTAATTTGTAAGTTTGAATTTGAATCGTTGCGCGGGCATTCCGCCATTCCGCCGTCTGAGACAGCAGTCCGTTCGCGATACTAGCGCATGCGCGCAACGTGTGATTGAGCACGTGTATGGAATTAATTTATTTTTATAATTTAAAAATATAAACCATTGATTTTTGTTAGTTTAAGTTTTTGTTTAGGATTTTGAAACATTTGGGATGCATAATCGAGTGCCACATTATGCCCCAAATACTGTTTATATTATCTTTTTGGTCAAACTTGTCATCCGATAATTTGATGTCATTGATGTATTGGTGAAAAGTATTGACCACCGGGTAGGGGGAAAATCAATACTTTGTTGACACGAATTTGATGATATAAACTAATTATTATTTAATTTAAGGGATAAGATAAAAATACGAACATATTATGAGTAAATAGTACATGCATTTAAATAATTATTCATGTATCATTCAGGGGTGGAAAAATTATCTTTATATTTTATATTTTAATTTAAAAACTAGCCCAGGGCTAGAGAAAAATAATCATAATAGTAATTAGGGCGATTATTGCGCCACGTGAGCGACCAACAGGTGGAGAATAGGATAATTAAATTAGAAAGATACGGGCTATTGTTGTGTACGGACGCTGTCAATTATTATTGCTGATAACGAGTAGTGTTATTTATTAAAAAGTTCTGTTATCAATATTCACCGGGTGAATAAAGTGTATACTTTAATTCTTTTATATCATTTGGCTGATAATTGGAGATCTACGAGTAAGTACTTTGTATTTCTTTCGTCGGATAATATTTTTTTTCACGTGATAACCTCCCCCGGTAGTTGTTGATCGCCGCGGAGAGTATGATTAATAAATATACTAATATCACTGAATGATACATGGGAAAATTATAAATAGTTCTTGTTAAATAATAATTTTTGTCATATTGTATACAGTATCCGGATATTTTTATATAAATATATATATATACGTATAAAAAAATATACGACGTAGTGGGACGTCGCCGGTATACATATATATATACCTATAGTATATATATCTATAGAGCGCATGCAGTACTTGAGTAAATTCCTCAAGTACTGACATCATCATTCGGGTGAAAAATTCCTGAATAATATTAATTAAATAATATTATTATTTGAAATAATCTTTGAGATATTATTGTTTATATTTGTTATTATTTAAAATAATTAAGTAACTTTATTTTCTTTATTTTGATTTATATACCCCAGTGGTCAAAGATTATTATTGTACTTATTATTAATTATTATCTACAAAGAGAAAATTTATGATTTGTTTGTGTGTGAGTATTAAAAATTCCGTATCTTTCTCTCTCTCACAGGTGTGAGAAATATATTACATGAATTAAAAATAATATTATCTTTATTCTTATTAACAAAATTGAATTATATTATTATTTTTCTTAAATTGACTATAAGTATTAAGTTTAAATAGGTTGTATTAATTTTGTATGATAAGAAGTCACCCCAGTGGTGAGAAAAATTTATTACTTATATATATTGTGAAATATTATTATATTTTTATTGTTTAAAAATATAAGTAACGGAAACCAACAGCTGTCGGGGAAATTTTAATATTTATTTCTCTGGATCTTTTTCCTACTAATTTTCATTTATTTTTCCTACTCTTATTTATTATTTATATGTAATTATTGGTTGTTTATTTACAAGTTTTCTATTATCTGTTTAATTTATTGTTTCACTCGTGTGTTTTATCCGCCTTGTTACGGATCACTTGCTCGGATTTTCCCTCGTAAATTCCCCCTGAATAAATTTTGTCCGTTTTAAATAAACGGTCTGGCGCCTGCGTGCACTAACCCAGCCTGAGGAGCTGGTTCAGGCATACTAATTATTTATTATTATTATTTTATTTGATCTCTGTATTTTATATCATTTATTATTATTTATTATTATTTATTTATCACGCGTGGGTGACCGCATACGCTATATTGGACGGTTCCGCGTCTCCGTCGCGAAATTTCTACACAATATACGTTATAAAGTAATGTATATAATGATATATAATTAGATAATTTTATATCAATTAATACTACTGGTAAAATTAATTTTTCGAAAACGTTGCATCATGAGGTCATTTTTTTCATCTTCAAATTTAGTTTCAGTAGAAAAAAAAACTAGAACATTTAAGGAAAATAATAATTTCATTATTACATTCGAAGCTCAAAACTTACATTTTCGATAAATCCAATCCTTACGATTTTTATGCAAATATCTTCAAAATTTATACTCTATTTTATGCGATTTTTTAGCCATTCAAAATGAAGTGATCATAATCTTTTAAAATTTACATCAAAGATTTTAATTTCGCAATATTTTTTTCATCTCGTTATGTGACTTTCTTTCTTTTTTTCTTTTTTTTTTTAATTTAATCAAGTGCGATTAATATACGATAAAATCAAGCTTTTTAAACTAATTTAATACATTGTATTATACAAGAAAGAATTTTGTATTGCAATTTGTAAACATTCAGTTCAAAATGCATTTGCATAGAATACATAAAAAATAATTGACTGGCTAATTTGTCAAATCCAATCAAAATTGAAAATATTTCTAATAATATAATTTTCATTGACTATGAAATCTAGTTATGTATATTACAATTTTGTAGCAAATTTTCTAACAAATCAAAGATGTCAGACTTTTTTACTGTTAGACTATTTTTATGATTATCAATAATTATTATCTATCAATAGTTAATAAAATTTTTCTTAGCTAACAATTTTTATAATCAGTAATTCAAAAACGGATTGAGATCAAAGGTTAAAATTTAGTCTTTAATTAAGTTTAGATATACATTCTACAAAATCACGAAAATTGGATAAAATTAAGAACAGTTATAAACTTGGTCACTTGGTATGGAATGCCCCATTTATAATATGTTTCTTATAAGTAAGACCTAAAAAGAAAGAATAATATGGCTGCAGAAGTATATTTAAGAGAATTCGTACCTTCTGCGTTTCAGTTTCAGCATCTAATTTTTTTTTTCTGGTTTGTCTGAGTATATCTATACTTCCTTTTGGTGGAGACAATTTTCTTCTGTCAGATTTTCCGGTCTCTGTTATCTTATTTCTCTCATTCAAATTCCAGTCGTTGTCTTGTATCTCTTTTTCTCGACCTTCATAAACAGTTTCATCGAATAGATTGTTCTAAAATTTTTAAAATATGTCACCATTGCAAGTTTTAAAGAAAAAATTTTCTCATTCTTTTTATTTTTAAAAAATGCTATTATTTTATAAATATTATGGAACCATAACCTGCCGTATGTGGCCTAAATTAGTATTCCACCGGAACACTTGCAGTCGAAAAATTAAAAACATCAGGCTAATAATTCAGGTTTATAATACTATATAAAAATAAATATTTAAAAGTTTTTCTGCACTTTTTTACTCTATTTTAAAAAAATATAATATCTCATCTCAGGCTAAAGTTACTTCTGATAGGAACTGATAATCTAGGCATTTTCGATTTTATTTTTCTTTTTTTTATAAAGCTCCTCTATTTTTAAACCAATTTAAAGATTTGCTTAATTTTTGTAAGTGATCTCAAAATCGTTAAAATAATCAACATTACGAATATTAATAAGATTTATTTGCATTCATAGGTGCTATAAAGTTAAAAGCTTGACATTTGAATAATTATGTGTATGCGTATGTGTTTCTATTTTATTTCGTTTGACGAGCGTAAACGAGAACAACAAGTGCTTTTCGGTACGCATTACGATAAAAAATTTCATAAATTTAGTTTCATATATCATTTACCAAGTAAAAAATTATGTTACACTAAGCAACAAAATTTGAAAATCATTTTTTCATTGTAAAACTGTCATGAATTTCATTTCATTAATTTTGTATTTATCGTGGTTTTTATTCAATATCTAGCATATTTATATTTATAATTTTAAGAGATAATAAAAATAGTTCATTATGTGCAATTTTAGAAAGAAAGTAAATTTTAGAAGTCCGTAATATAACTATAATAGGCCAAATATAATTTACATGAGTATTACTTGCCGAGTGTTAATCAAATAATTACCGCAATTGTTTCAGGAATAACTCCAGAATTATCGTGGTTTGCAGCTTCAGACGGGACTAAATTTTGATGTACTGGTGATTTTTGGCCATAGCCTTTTCCGTTGGTATCAGATTTCGCATTTTTACCAAATAAAGTATCATGCCTTTTCATCATGTCCTGAACCACCCGCAAGGACGTTGTCCGTAATTGCAACCTTTCATAATTTACAACGTTTAGTGAAAAATATTAAACTTTGATATCATAGTTAATTAGGCTACATTTCGACTAATTTTAAAAAATTTTTAATTACATACCATTTAATTAAGTTGGCTGTTCAGCTTATGAGCTTCTAAAATATTGATTACTATCACTTTTTTCGACGCTTTTCAATTCTTGATTTTAACATCGACTTCGCCTAAAGACTGATCTACTCTTCCAATTTTTCTACAGAATCTAAAATGTACCTAAAATTTATTTAATTTTCTGAAGCATACATGAATTTTTTATACCAATACGCTTGATCTTTTTAAATATGTAAATAAATTAGACCGATTCAAAAAAATCGACTATTTTTTTTTTATCAAGGGCACACACACAAGTTTAAGTAGGATAAAAGAAGACGCCAATTAAAATTTGAGCCCTTAATATTGATATTAAGTAACCCATACGAAAAAATTTATAACCTAAAATACATGTACTATTCTAATTTATTACAGCAAACTACGCAAACACTATTTTTCTTCACTATTAAAATTGTTCGTAAAGAATAGTTAGTGTTGCTATTTTGTATTAGTTTTGAGCACTACCGTGTAGTACCAGTGACTACAAAAATTAGTTCACAGAACTAATATTTAATATCTGTGCTGTCATAGTTCAGGCTACTATGCATTTTTCTCTCAGTGGCACTTGTTTTACTTCTTTCTAGCCCCTTACTATATTTTTAGTCTTAATATGCCGCGTCTGTTGAAAATAAAAAATTTCGAAATTTAGGGCAAAAGGGGCCCCCGAAAAAAAAGTTTTAATATTTGTTTTTTTCTACCCTTTTTGCTTTTTCTAGTCTAAAAAATTAATTTTAAATTTCAATTCAGAACAATTTTATAATAAGATGAATTAAAAGTAAACCAAAATCCCAAACACTTCACAAGGGTTCCGTATTCTTGAATCATTTAAATTCAACAAAAATTTTTGGGGGCCCATTATTCTCTCTTTCTCCCCTACATCATATTACTATTCATCCAGGAAACATGACAAAATTTTATTTTTTAAACTTTTCATCATCGATATCTTTTGAACAAATAACTAATTTTGATGTTTGATGTGGCAATCGCTACGATTTATCAAGTTTTAGAGCTGGTAAAATTTTGAAAATGATTGGTTCATTCATTTCAAGGATATTTGCGAAAAACCGTTGTTTACTATATCTTTCACCAACGATATCTCTCGAACAAATTAACCGATTGAAATGAGTGAGGCGGCAATCGAGGCGTTTCAGATAGGGTTCCAGAACTGATTAAATTTTGAAATCGATCGTTCGAGCCGTTTCTGAACCATTTCAAAATAACTATGAAAATTTAAGTAAATCGTAATTTTTATTATTTTTAATCACCAATATCTTTTGAAATAATGAATGGATATTGACGTTCAAGGTGACATTCGACGCAGTATTTTAACCACTGTTCGAAAAATACTTCCGTCGATTAGATCAACAATTTGAATTTTATTACAAAAAAACATGTTTTCGCAATTCTTTTGACAACGGTTTCTGTTGAACTAATGAATTGTTTCTGATAGTTAAGGTGGCATTCAATGTGGCTTATAAAGTTTTAGAGCTGATTAAATCTTGAAATCAATCCATCGAGTACGTTACAAGTTATCCGAAAAATACATTTTTGAAAAAAATTTATTTTTGATGTACCGTACCGGTTATGCTCAATTTCTAAAAAATTATTGGAATCAATGAGCCGCTTCAAATGCTACCTAAAAAAGCCACATCGGATCATTCGCTCAAATGTTACAGAATATTTACGTATATTCGTACGCACCCCCCCCCCCCCCTCCCGCCCACACACACTCGGACACATCCACTCGGACATTACTCTCAAAGTAGCCAGAGGAGCTTCTTAGACCTCGATACCTTACATCTGGTGAAAACTCGATTTTTTCAAAGTGAGGTGAAAATACTAATTTCCTGAATGTTTGAAAATTGTAAATTTTTTTTTAGTAGGCAGTAAAAAATTCTTGAACTAGTAAACGATTGTCACAAGTTTGCCACTAGTTTCTTCTGTAAATTAATTAAATCGAAGAGTAGATTGGGTTTTAAAGACAATTTAGAACCGACGAGGAATACAAAAAAAGGTTCAGGTCTAGTGAAAAATTGGTTGCCAATAATTTATTGCCCCGGAAAAAACGAATTGTACATGACCGTATGTGACAATATGTGTATCATATATGGGCATACATGCTCCTCAAAAAAGTCAATATATATAACTATAAATGACCCTACATAACTATATATGAGCATATATAGTTACACATATTCATAGATAAATCCCAATTTTTTTATTCTCGATCAATTCAAAATTTCTTAATTAATATTATGGTGACTGAAATAATTAAAAAATGGCAAATGAAAATTTTTTTTTGCCGATCTCTGTATATATATATATATATATATATATATATATATATATATATATATATATATATATATATATATTGTTGGATTCTCTGTACAAAAATCAATCTTTATTCTTATATATACTTTATTTAATTATTTCTCTTTACTAAATATTCTGTTCGAAATAATATTTCGAACAGTGTTGTATTTAAGTCGTAGTATATATATTTAAGTTGAGTTCAAAATATGTATATGTTTACTTAAGGAAAAGAAAGCTAGCATGGATCAAATTTTATGACCTTAGGTACTTGGGTCGACGAGAGATTGAGGCCCATGTTCCAAGTAAATGCAAGGCAATATGTTTTTCTTCATTTGCACTCATATATATATATATATATATTTTGAACTTAGAGATCTTTGTTATACAAAAAGAGGAGAGGTTGTTGGACCTCAGTGTTAAATAATATTAAAAGAATAAGTTAGTCTAAGCTAAATCTCTTACGAGTGAAGACATACCCTAGAGCGCGTATTTTAATAAAAAGAAATACTTTTCATTTGTTCAATAAATTGATTTGTTTCATTCACGATTACCATACCTAAATTCCCAACATATATATATATATATATATATATATATATATATATATATATATGTGTTCGTATAACGCATACTTTGAGGTCTTTTTGGCTTATACGACGGCGTCGTCTGACAGTAGGGTGTCCGTTATTTCCCAAGTTGTTATTTTTTTTGCTGCCGCCCCCTGAACTTTTAGTTTTTGCCCTAAAAAAAATTATCCACCCTAAACAAGCTCTTAATTTTCAAATTAAACCGTGCCGAAATCATGTTACATTTCCCATTCAAATAACATGAGATTTTTCGACTTTTTGCATTTAATTTTTTAGCTCTAAAGCAAATAAATTAACAACTAAGATCAATATAGATTTTGTTAGGAAATTTTCCGCTCTACAAAAAAGGTTTCTTTGATTTTTTCAATAAAATCATTCTTTTAAAAGTTATTCACGATTAAAGTTGTGTTCATAGTTTATAACTAAATTTTTTTGTCATTTACTGCAAATTTAAATTGCACCTTTGATTTTGACCACAAAAGGATCGGCAGGTATACGTCTAAGTCATAAGTAAACTTGTCGCACGCAAATTTACTTCGTCGCACGAAGATTATCGCATAACCCACAAAAATGTCGCAGCAACAGTTGAATCAGCATAAAGCTACTTCGGGAATAAAACAGCGAGCACTAAAATAGTACTCATATCGCATTAATAATAAAAAAAAATATGTTCAATGAGTGCGGTATCGCCGATTATCCACACGAGCGAATGAGTGCACTCACTTCGTTCATTCGCTCAACTTTGCTCTCGTGGAAAATCGACAACTTACCGCACTAGTTGTACAATATACTATCTTCGAAATAGATAGTCTATATACTTATTAATAATTGGTAAATTAGACGAATGATTTAGAAACTCGATTCTGTCCGAAAGTTCGCGTTCAAACTTAATATTATCCATGTAAATTCGGTATGCATTATGATATTCGTAGTATTTTATTCTTATGTTGTTTCGATGCAGAAATTGGCAAATATTATGCCAATTGCAATAGTCTCCTGGAGATCCATCTTTTATCATTCCAATATATTTTGATAGTGACACGAATTAGGACATTTTATTATCAACGCTCGAAGAGCTCGAAAATTTGTTCACAATAATGTTTTCGAGCTCGAAGTTATTTTCAACTAACAATTTAAATATTTTTTAGTTCGTTATTATTTGCAATTAACAACCGCAATTTTATAACTTTATTTATAAAAATCAATTTAATTAAAAAATAAGTCATAAATTTTTACAATAAATGTCATTTTTGGTAAGAGTAGTAAAGCAAGATAAGTAAACTAGGTCCTTGATAAATAATCGATTAAATTTAATAAGTTTTATTTTTAAAATTGTGTGGATATAATAAAAATAGTACGAAATAACTTTTTTTTCTTGCTAAATAATCGAAAATATTAATTAAATTTCTCTTTATATTTCATAAAACCGAGTGGTTGTAGTAGAGTGAATAAGTATATCATTTAAAAGTATCAGTTCAATATTAGTAGGTTCGTCCAGTAGCTACCGTTCAGACCCAGCAATCAGAAGGACGACAGTTCGCGCCCGGAGCTCAGCAGAATTTTTCATCGATTTTTTTCAACATCTTTTACATCACTTAATTAGTTTAAACATTAATAATCATGAACTCTAGTAGGATAACAATAATAAAATTTCTTTTTAATTAAATTTATTTATTTGCTTGGCCGATTGCTGGCTGCCATTAATCGGCCGATAGTCGATCGCCATTAATGGGCCGACGTTATCATTTGTATATTCAGCCGTTCATGGGCCATTAAAAGTTGCTATTGACTGGCCGTTAATCACCATACTTCGCCCGGCGATGGGCCATCCAAGGGCTGGTTTCCAAACTTTGTATGGGTTTGAGACTGGTCCGCAGGTTCAACCGATTAGACCGATTTTTTTTTTTCTGGTAGTGATTACATCATGGTAGATTTTTTCATTAATAGAGATTTCACGATGGTAGACATTTTATTGGAGCGGAAATTTTCTGGATAGGCATGTTGCCGCTGGCTTCCATTGGGTACAGTTTTATTTTCGGTAGGGTCGCTTATGACTAAGGCGTATACCTGCCGATCCTTTTGTGGTCAAAATCAAAGGTGCAATTTAAATTTGCAGTAAATGACAAAAAAATTTAGTTATAAACTATGAACACAACTTTAATCGTGAATAACTTTTAAAAGAATGATTTTATTGAAAAAATCAAAGAAACCTTTTTTGTAGAGCGGAAAATTTCCTAACAAAATCTATATTGATCTTAGTTGTTAATTTATTTGCTTTAGAGCTAAAAAATTAAATGCAAAAAGTCGAAAAATCTCATGTTATTTGAATGGGAAATGTAACATGATTTCGGCACGGTTTAATTTGAAAATTAAGAGCTTGTTTAGGGTGGATAATTTTTTTTAGGGCAAAAACTAAAAGTTCAGGGGGCGGCAGCAAAAAAAATAACAACTTGGGAAATAACGGACACCCCAGTCTGACAGTACATTATACGTTAATACTGTCCCTAAAATATGCGTTCTGCTTAACGCATAGTTTGGGGACTATCCCCAAAGTATGCGTTATATTTACCGCTTACTTTGAGGTCTTTTTGGCTTATACGATTGCGTCGTCTGATGGTGCATAATACGTTTATACTGTCTCCAAAATATGCGTTCTACTTAATGCATAGTTTAGGATGTGTCCCAAAGTATGTGTTATATTTAGTATTTACTTTAAGGTCTTATCGACCTATTCGGCTGCTTTATACCTTCATTAAGAATTAAGATATTGAGTCACTTAGTTATTCAGTAACAAATGCAACTAAGAATAGGGCATAACAGTCAAGTAAATACACAGTGAATGCATGCTGGTAACATTATCAATAAATTTTGTGAAACAAATTATCGAAGAAAAAGAATTAAAATAAAATTTGCAGTATTTAGAGAACCTAATAAGTTAAAAAATTGAATATTTTGTGCAGTAAAATATTGCCGAAGTAAAGCAAATAAAGATTCGAACGTAGTTTTTCTATGAATCTCCGGAGGCGGGTGATCGTTCAGTGTTATTAGAAAATTTTTTTTATAATTCGGATTGTCACGATTGGAGATCGTGATGGGCGTAGGTACGAGATTTCGTATAAAAGTATTGAATAAAAGGGTACTTACATTGATCAAGGACCGATCCTATGATCTGGGCTCACGTGACCAAATGCTCAGTTTATTCTATTCTATATTTAGATCGCGCCTACACAATATTGTTGAAGACAATATTGATAATAACCCAAAATGATTTCCAATTTATGATGTGACTGTTTATTTTTCACAATCAAACGTCGAGCGGTAAACGTAAGATTGTGTACCCCCTACTGTTAACTATCGGTCTGAGCGGCTAGACAGGTAGTAAAATAAGGGATAAAGGAAGGTGGGCTGCCGAAAAGCCTCGTGAAGCTAGTATCTCGTTGTTAAAGTAAAATTGTCTGAGAAATAATGTTTTTCAATTGTTTTATGTTAACGAGTATTTATTTATTGAGGACTAAATATTCCCAAAATACAAAAGGGTTACAAATGGCGATATTTGAAATAGTAAATATAAAAATAAATGCTTCATGCATATGTTTTACAAATATTTCAAAGTAAATTTAGAGAATACCAGATAATGGTTACAATGTTTAAAACTTACCCCAAACAGGTTTTGGTGAGGTGTCAGGGCTGTCAGCAGTAACACAGGACACTTATTCACAACGCGTTCTCGCGGTTAATTAATATGATTCTAATTTATCGTTTTATTTATTTATTTAGTATGCTTTTGTTGTATCAATTTAAATGTTTATACGTTTCCAGATCTTCGTAGATCAAAATAATATGAATGTCTTCGCGCTTTTCGCGGTAAAATAGTTTCAAAATATTCAAATTCTTCGCGTCTTCGCGGTAAAATAAAATATAAATTTGTTTATAAAATCTTCGCGTATTTTCACGGTAAAATAATTCCAAAATCTTCGCGTATTTTCGCGGTAAAATATTATTCAAGTCTTCGCATTTATCGCGGTAAAAATATTCTTTGATTCTTCACTTTTTTCGTGGTATAATTCAATATTAAAATAAAATGAAATTAAATGGATTAAAAATAAGATGAAGATAATCAATGCTGTACCGGTGCTAAACGGTTGATATTAGTTCACGACTTACAACGATCAAGGACCAATCGTACGATCTGGGCTCACGTGATCGGATGCTATACGCTAATATCGCGTTGATTATGCTTCTGAAGCTAGTAGAAAATAATATGCCGATTATACGAGTGCTTACGACGATCAAGGACCGATCCAATGACCTGGGCTCACGTGACCGAATGCTCAATCGGGATATCAATCCTCTAGCCACGAACACCGTCAAGTGTCCGGAGTTCAGTATGGTTCAGAGTTTGATTCCCAAAAGAACTAATGAGCTAAAGTCCATGGTCTTTTTATATGGTCCTCACATATGAAAAGTGGTGGTAACTTGCTTCCCATACGAGAAGACTTGGACTCGCCCGAAAGTTCTAGGCCCATGCACACGTGTAATCCCTGGGAAACAGATTTTGACTATTAGGTGGGCCGATGACCTGGCGCCACTCTGCCGCCGAGGAAGCCATAAATTTGGTGGTTTCCATTAGCTTTCTTTAATTTCCAAGAATCACATGCAGGTGCACACGAGTTGGGTGGTCTCTAGTTTTAAGATGAAAAATCAAAGAAGAGATTACCGTTCTATGCTTAGATTAATAAATGGGAACGGATACATAAATTTTAAAAGTACGTTAAGAGAAAATGACGAAATTTAGAGAATACGAGAAATCTATAATACACGTGGTCCATTAGTACAATACGACTTAATTGTAAAGCGTTGACAACGCTCAGGTAGGTATATTTGTCCGGTACGACTGCTGGCGTCAATAAGTCGGCGTTATACATAAAAAGGTTTACGTACAAGAGGTCTTAGTGTGTACTTATTTCAGGAGGGAAAAAAAATAAAATTTTTGAAAGTAGCAGCCGTGACAGGATACAGATGATAAATTGAAAACGCAAGGTTATTAAAAATAAAGGAAGAATTACTCTTGAAATTGATGAAAAAAATCCAATTATTATATAAATGAATTTTAATTTACTATTTTAATAATTAATTATTTTTAGTCACTAATTTTATGAAATAGTTAAATATATGTAGGCATAAATTCTTAAAATGAAAATACATAAATACAAGTTTAATTCAACGTTAAAGCGGTCAAAAGTAAATCGTATAAAATTAAACAATAATAGAAAAAAATACTCGTATTCAGTGAAATAGTCACAAATTAAGGAGATAAAAATTTGATAATATATTTTTGCGTAGTTTATACATATTGCAGAAAAATTGGTAATTTTGAACATTTTTGTCAATGGTTCTTTTTTTTTTTCTTTATTTTCATTGTAAATAATAAAAAAGATGATAAATCATAATTCTACTTAAGTGTTTAAGATTATTCTGACATCAGACAGTATCTACTACTAAAGAATGAGGATGGCTACGATGCAGATATTAGTAAATAGAAAACTAATGAAGATGAGATTTTTTCTGAGAAATGATCATTTATGAAATTAGTACATCACAATAATTTCAATTTTTAACTGATTTCGAAATTTATTTTAGTGCTCTACTTTTTATAGGGCTTTAATTTTTTATTATATCTATTTATCATATGACGTTCTTGAAGTGACCAAAATTTTTTTTTTACAAAATATTGTGCAATTATTCATTATTTTACTTCTTAAAACTAGGTCAGATGATTTTACTGGTTACAGTTATTTATAATTCATGTAAAAGTTAGGAATCCTTTACAAATCCTTTGATAATTTTGTTTAAATTTTAATTATTATCATTTCTCAAAATATTTAATATCATAAATTCGATATTATGAATTGTCGCTTATTACGAACTGAAAAAATTTTTTATTTTTCATGTAAAAAATTTTTTATTTTTCATGAAGAACAAAACATAAAAGTAATATCAATTAATTAGTATACACATGCAAAAGATTGCATCTGTCCCAAACTTAAATTTACAGAGACATGTATTTGCAGTGCAAGACATTGTCGTGGTCGTAAAATATTATTCATCTATTTCGCTAAATATCAGCTATAACTCAACTTCTTTATAAGGATAAGTTAACACTTAAGCGGAAAAATTTCGTAACATTCAAACTCCTCTACAATTATGCTTGACATCCTAAAAAAAAAAGTTACAAGTAAATATGTTTCCGATATATTGATAATCAAATATTTTATTAAATCAAGTAGAATTTTGTGCACCTAGTAGCATTTTTGATAATTTAGAAAAATAAGCTGTTGGTGGTTACAAAGAAACAATATTGTTGAATATTTTAATCATTTACATGTTTATTTTTATTTAAGTAATGTTTTCTGAAATTAATATATCATTTAAAGGTCATTTGTAAAAGTTAATTTATAGTACTCAATATCCCAGCATAAACTATGCACAAAAATTTCAGGATATTTTGGAGTACATATTATTGCATAATTGTAATTGCAACTTGAAAAATTTATTAAGTTAAGAAATTTCATTTTTCCTTGTTAAGCTTTTCAGTATATTAATTCATAAAGTTGATCAAAACACGATTTTTAATTAATATTATATTAAATATTTAAAAACTATCAGCTATATTTCAATAAACCTGGAAAATTTCTAAACGCATGAAATTTTTATGCATTTTTGAATCTAGTAATCCTTTTTTAAATATATTGACTTGTTACAAATGGTATGAGAGCAAAAATAAAATAAAATTAGAAATACCTCTTGTGATTTTTTTCTTTTTAGGTAGATTTTTTTAAAAATCTAACTATTGTATTTGTCCTCTTGGTCGATTTTTCAAGGAATTTCATCATAAACTAACATAATTAGTTGAGTAGAGTTCAAAAATACCATTCGTTGAAAAATTTATATATGTATGTATGTATATATATATATATATATATATGGGATAGAACCAACTTTTGAGGACACGATTGCGTCTACAGTTCTTATCCGATCTTAATGGAATTTTTCACACTTATTCTATGTGTGATTACCACGGTTAAGTTCGAAGATTGGCTGAATCGGTCGATTAGTTTAGAAGAAGTTATATCTGTTTGAAATTTTAACGATTTTTCGAAAAAATCCGTTTTTAATCACGTTCAAGTCCATATAACTTTAAAACTACAACTCATAGATAATTTCTGCAAAAAGTATTTTAAAGCATGAATAATAAGCTTTAATTTATGACCTCAAACTTTATATTTTGACCATTTCTTCCAATAATTTCATAGCCTTGAAAATTTTAATGTAATCAAAAAATGTTGAAAATATGGTTTTCATTCCACATAACTTATACATTTCCCATTTTAATACAATTTTGTTACTTGTATTTTATTGTAAACAAAATAACCTGTTAATTTCACAGCTATTTTATATTTTAAATAAAAGTATTACTGTTATTTTAACTGGGCTTGTCATGGTAACAGCGATTACAATTATGATCTCATACTAATTAAATTTTCAATACTTTATTTATGTAAAGGTTAGTTCGGTACATTACCTATATAATGTTATGTCAAATCAACTATCTGAAGTTTTCTATCAATAATAATCGTTGTCTTTTTTTATCCTCACTCCTAGAAAACGAGTCCAATTTCATATCATGACTATACACTAACAAGATATGTATGTATAAAACTATTTTTTTATATCAATTAATTGAAAAATCTACCTTCCATTTCGGCTGCCGAATGGCCTTTTTTCATATTAACATTGTGACGTTACATTGCCGAGGAGGCAGAGTTGGAGATGGAGTACGGGTGATTCTGTGTGTTAGAAAGAGATAGAGCGAGTACGTGTGTGTCGAGTTGAGTGTAGTAGATGATGAGTTGAGAGTATGGAGTATGTAGGTGTGGTGAGTTAAGCGTGTTGAGAGTATGAGTACGTGTACGGTACGGTGTATGTTTTGGAGTGTCTGTGTGATGGAGCGTGGATTTAACGGGGAATGTCTAGCGGTCGCGGATAGTGGCCAAAATAACGTGCCTCCCGACCAGTAATGACGACTAGGCCTAGGCTTAGCCCTCGGGGTTGACGTGGTGATCACGGAGGAGCGACTAAGATGTCGCCGCCCCTGCGTGTTGATACCCGGAGTTAGCTGGGGTACGTGTACGTTTATTTAGGAATGGCATGCTTCGTTTGCGATGCTCGAGGAAGCCAAAAATTCGCTAACTTCGGATCGCGGGGAGTGACATTGTGGGAAGACCCGTGAGTCCACGGCTTGTATGTGGTGGGGGAAGAATGGATGGAGAAGCGACAATGTGAGAGTGACTGAAAGTAGTAGAGCGTGCGAGTGAATGGAGTGAGAAGAGAAGAGTAGTTGACAGTAGACCATGGAGTCGAAGAGTTGGAATTCGGGGTCGCTCGAGTACGAGCCGACCCAGGAGTCTAGTTTGGAGTTTGGAAGCGAGTGGTGGCGAGTCGGAGAGTCTCTGAGGTAGACCTCGACCGCAACCCTAGACTGTCGTCGTTTGGAGCTTGTGGCTCTGTTAGTTGTGCACTTGTAGCCGTTTATCGTGTGAATTGTTGTCGCGAATTACCGCATCATTTATATTATTCTATCAAGTATTGTGTTAAATTTTGTGATTCGTCGTCCACGAGAGGTTCCCGATGGCGTACTCAGGTATTTATTCGGTTGATGGACCGAGAGTACTCGACCGCGGGCCATTTGGGCTCGCCGCGTCACTCTCGCGTCATCTGTACGGTATTCTATTTTATTTTCTTTTCTTTATTTTATTTCAATTCAAATGTGATTAATTGGCTTCTTACGCGTCAAAAGAACCGCGACCGTCTCTCCACAACCTAGCATACTGAGCGCACCAGGACATGCGGCTACCACCGTTCATTGCTCTCATCTCCGAAGGACTTAGATACTAGGTTTCAATTTAGGTGTACGTTTAGACCGGTCGCCGATACCGGGGAAATAAAAGTCGGCTGGCGCCCGTCAGGATCCGGTGGGAATGAGAGGAGTGATCGGTGGGCGAAGTGTAACGTAGCTTGATTTTGTGTAATTTAAGTTCGAGTAATTGAGTAATTTTATTGAGTAGAAATGTATGTGTACTTTCGTTGAGTTTATCGAGTAATAAGTAAAATTTACGTTACAACATATAATTCATCGACTAATTAGGTTTAAAAATTGTGAATAGATAGTATAAAAAATTTCTTTTTTAATTGCCACCAAATAATATCACATTTTCAACACTTTTTTTATTATTCGTTAAATATCATTTTTATTATTGACTTATGTCTACTCTGTTCAAAATTCTTGTCTGCCTGTCTGTCTGTCCCTTAATCCGTTTGTCTCTTTATAAATAATCAACCAATTATTCGATTGCAATTAAATTTTTTATATGTTCAAAATACTGTCACTTTCAATTATAGCACGATACAAATAATTGTCTAAGCTAGTTTAGTTACAGCCAAATAAGAATTTTCATCTATTCATTGGTGAACTAACTGATTAATTTATTTATTTATCTATATTATTTTTAATATGTAACTATAGGTTATATCTGTATATTCTATTAAATTATTAAAATTTGTATTGATGATTAATTTTGTGACTTACTGACCCCAATTCCGCTATTTTCACAATTTCTGTCTGTCTATTTGTCTGTATGCCCTTTTAAAACCAAACCATCGTTCGATCAATTTTCACAAAATTCAGGGTACAGTAAGAACATATAATTGTGTAAATGACAGATTTTATATCATATATATCAATAAAAAATGTCCCTTTTCATGTAAAAATTTATTATTCCACTTACATTTTTTTACTATTCGACATTTGATCGTCAACTCTTTATAGATCAACATTTTTACAAGCTTCAACATTAGTACAAATGTCTCTTACACTTATTAGCATCCACTACTACCGGTATAATTTTAAAAATAAACTCCGTGGAGGAGTTCATTGAAATTTAGAACAAATATATCGCGTCACTAATTCCAAAAGGACTTACATTTTTATACACCCTTTTGGCTTTAAGAAACTTTCTAAAGCCAAAAAAGCTCATAATTTTTTTTCCATTACCAATCGTTTTACAGATTTATTTCATAGTTAAAAATCAAAATAAAAATTTGAAAATCAATAGGGCATATAGCTTAAATTATACGCGCTTTCGGCTTTCAAAAGTTATTTTTTTCAATTTTCAGCTTTAGAATAACACTACAATATGGTTAGGAATTAAAAAAAAAAGGTACGCCTTTTTGATTTTGAACTTAGTGACTAAAACGAAAAGGGCGTATAAAAATATAAGCCCTTTTGGAATTAGAGACGCGATATATAGTTATATATATATATTTTGGAATCAAATATAGGGTTCAAGTAACTGGGATAGTTATATGGCTCTTCTTTGGCAAATCTCAAACACTTGTGGTGGCAATCGTCGTATTGGCTATGTCTTAATGATAATATTTAGCCAAAAACCACTCAGAGTGATGCAACTTCGAGTCAGCAACCATAAAACATAATAGTTTTTGAGTTATTAAAGTATTAAAAAACCAAAAGGCAAATTTTCTAAGTATAAAAGACCAATTACTTACGGTTATAATATATATGCTCACTCCATTTTTATTTGTGTGATGAATTTCAAACACAGTTAAAGAAATAATTCCTTTTGCTTCAAAAAAAAAAAATTCCACTTCAAAAATCTGTACTTATAAATTTAATAAGCTCTGCCGATTGCATAGAGCATTCCGTGAAACGATCTGTTCGAGTGAAGAATCTAAAAATTTGTGCACATAATATAAAATTGAATCTTATTTTTTTCAGTAGTATATATTTATTTACTTTTAAAGTATTTTGCTACATTATCATCGAAATACAAGAAAAGAAGTATTTTTGTCATTTGATTTCGCAAAAAATAATTTATTTCAGGTCTATGCCTTTAGCTAGACGTTTCAGAGATCGCCAACCGTACCTTTCATGTGCTATTATCCACTATTGACATAAATTAGACACTAGAGAGGCTTGAAGAGAGTATTTTACTTTCTCTTTCTTGCCCCTTTTAAACGTTGTGCCGACTAGTACAATCGGTTTGCCGATCTGGTCCCCAGTACGCTGTCGTTTACTGATTAGTGTGTATGCATCCATAAACGCTTTGTAACGTTAATTTAAAACTTCATTTTAAATTGTGATCGAAGATTAATATATTCCAAAATTTTTTGGGTGTTTAAATTTGTAATAAAAAAAAAAAAAACGAGTGAGCCTCACAGACGAAAGGTCACAATAGAAGTAAAACTTTTTTAACAATTAAGTAGGTCTAAATAAATAAATAAATTAATATAAATATAAATACATATATATTGTATAATATTGGCCATTAGATCTTGTCGGATAGTATAGCATTGGGAAAAAAGAAATCTCTGAAAATAAAACTATGTATAACTAGTTTTCAACTAAATGTAAAAATTTAAAAAACAATAAATTGTAAGAAGAAAATTCAATATTTCAAAATATATTTATGTTAATTAAATGTAAAATTATAAATATGAATTGTAAAATGATGGAATAAAAAAAGACCCAATCAAAAAAATCTCTAGATTTGTAAACCACTAAAAAAAAACATAGTTACTATCTAAAAATTTGTAAATAATTTTTGTGTGTACTTGAAAATATCTATAATTAAAAGGAACTAAATTAAAAAGTTAATAAAAAGTAATTTCTATAAATAAAGATACATCTCCATATAAATTACTGTATAAAATTTAAATGCAATAGATAAAAACATAAAAAATTAAAAATAACTGTAATTATAAAAGTATAAAATCATTTAAATATATTTAAAATATTTCCTTTAATTGAATAAATGAATAAATGAAAGTATGTAAGTTTAAAGAGAACAAAAAAAAATTACTATGAAAAAAAAATTCTAAAAATAAACATTTACATAACTAAACATGTATATAAAAAAATTATGTAAAATGAACTTCTCTATAAATAAAATATCTATTAAAAATTAACTGTTTTGGAACATATCTATAAAATATGATATCTACACTACTGGAAAAAATTAAGGGATCAAAAAAAAATTCCAAATTTTTGGGCAAATTTCAACAAGCCGTAACTTCGAAAGAAATGGTCGTACAAGAAATCGATGAAAAAGAAAATTGTAGCTCCAAGTGTCTAGTTTTTGGATTAGAAATTTAAAAATTTTTAACCTCTGCGGTTTTTGAGTAATCGTAGAAAAACCAGCAACAAAAAAATTTTCAAAATTTTTTTAGTTATTTTTTTTGGTCTACGGGCGTGGAAAAAATTTTTTTAGCTTAACCACTATAAGGATCGGATACTTTGTTCATTTAGCTTTAATTTGGTTTTTTGAACACCTCGATACGTCCACTTCTCGCCGAGATATCGGTCTTCAAATGGAAAAGGATCCTTTTGTGTTTGATTATCGATATCTCAGCAACCAATGATCGCACAGAAAGTTAAAGGTGGGTTTCAAGAACTTGAATGAATTCTCCTTAACGACTAGCCATTGCTTTTCCAAAAAAAAAATTTTTTCTTATTGTTACATGAATTTGAAAATGCAACAAAAAAAGGGCTATTGGTGGTTTTTTGGAAAATCGAGCGCTAGATCGAAAATATTGAGGAAACCACTAATGTTAAGTGTGCCTTTTACAGTTCAATATGTCCACAAAAACCCTACAAAAAATCAAATTAATCCAGCCAGCCGTTTTTTTGTTTCACTCGATCGAATTTTTGAAAAAATTAAAGGATCACGTTTTTTGCTCTGAAAAGCTCATAATTTTTAAAAATGAGAAAAAAAAATCGTTTTTCCTAGCTTTTTCCACATTTTTGCTCCAGAAAAAGCTTAAATTTAAAACAAAAAAAAATTTCGAAAAAAAAAAAAAATTTCAAAAAATAAAATTTTTTTTGAAAAAAAAATTTTTTTTTTGTAAAAATTTTTTTTTAAACAAGTTAAGGAAATTCAAGAAACCATCGCCCAATTATTTTTAACGCGTTTCCGCAGCTGTATTCCTTGATTCTACTGATCTCCTTTTAATTAAATTCAAAAAAAAAGTTAATACCCCCAATCGAATTTCGATTTTTTTTCACACGCTTTTCGCAGATTGTTTTTTATTTTACTTGTTACGAATCCTTAGCAAATCACTTAATTTAACAGTTTTTTTCAAGACTAATTACTTTGCACTAAAAGAAATTTTTTTTAATTTTTTTGGTCAGAATTGAAAATTTTTTACTTTTTTAATTTTCAATCATGGTTAGACGACATTTATCAGAGGTAGAAGTTGCTCGGTTAGTAACTCTTATTGACGAAGGTTACAGTCAACATGCAGTTGCTGTCCGGATGGGTGTAAGTCAATCCGTCGTATCTCGAGCTTATTCCAGATACCAAGAGACGAACCAATACAATCGTCGCCCCGGACAAGGTCGCCGTCGAGTTACTAATGCCCGCGATGATCGGGCAATTGTCAGAGAAGTTCGACGACAACCTTTTGTCAATGCGAATATTGTTGCTCTAAACTTCCCCAATCGCAGACAACAGCAACAGCAACGACGGCATCAAGTGCGAAACATTTCCTCTCGAACAGTCATCAATCGTCTCCGTGAAACTGGGTTACACGCACGACACCTTAATCGTGTACCCCTGTTGACAGCAAGACATCGTCGAGCTCGTTTAGCGTATGCTAACGCTCATCGAAATTGGACCTTGAGGCAATGGTCAAATGTTTTATTCACTGACGAGTCTAGTTTCAATCTGCATGGTAACGACCGACGTCCTCTCGTTTGGCGCCGTCGTGGAGAACGTTTTCGCCAGAACTTTGTCCGTCCAGTCGTCGCCTACGGCGGTGGATCAGTCATGGTGTGGGGCGGCGTTTCACGAAATTGGAGAACACCTTTGGTAATTGTACGCGAAAATTTGACAGCTAGGCGCTACATCGACCAAATTTTAAGACCCATTGTTCTGCGCAGACGACAACATCTGAGGTCGTTCATATTCATGCAAGATAACGCACGTCCACACACAGCCAACATTACCAGACGCTTCTTTGAGCGGCATGACATCACATTGTTGGTACACCCAGCAATGAGCCCAGGCCTCAACCCCATAGAGCACGTTTGGGACATAATGGGCCGTCGGTTGCGCAGAGAGTATCCAAATTTGCAGAACTTAGCTGCCTTGGAGCGCGCGCTTCAGCAAATTTGGAATACCATTCCGCAACCTCAAATTACCGTCTGCATTAACATGGCTGAACGATTAAGAGCCGTTATTGAAAACAGGGGTGGTAATACCCGGTATTAAATTGATAAAAATCCTCAGAGAATGAGTTTGGAGTCATTAAATACGGTGGAACTGACGAGCCACCGGGTCTCAATTCTCCTGAAGGACCATACACACACACACACACACACACACACACACACGCACACACACACACACACACACACAGAGAGAAGCGTAAATCCGACCGCGCAACCTCCACGTGGTACGCTTTGGATAACGCTAATGCCGGCGGTAGTGATTCTCTTAAACTTTTCAAGAGAAAAAAATTCAAAAAAAATTTTATTTTTCGAAATTTTTTTTTGTTTTAAATTTAAGCTTTTTCTGGAGCAAAAATGTGGAAAAAGCTAGGAAAAACGATTTTTTTTTCTCATTTTTAAAAATTATGAGCTTTTCAGAGCAAAAAACGTGATCCTTTAATTTTTTCAAAAATTCGATCGAGTGAAACAAAAAAACGGCTGGCTGGATTAATTTGATTTTTTGTAGGGTTTTTGTGGACATATTGAACTGTAAAAGGCACACTTAACATTAGTGGTTTCCTCAATATTTTCGATCTAGCGCTCGATTTTCCAAAAAACCACCAATAGCCCTTTTTTTGTTGCATTTTTAAATTCATGTAACAATAAGAAAAAATTTTTTTTTTGGAAAAGCAATGGCTAGTCGTTAAGGAGAATTCATTCAAGTTCTTGAAACCCACCTTTAACTTTCTGTGCGATCATTGGTTGCTGAGATATCGATAATCAAACACAAAAGGATCCTTTTCCATTTGAAGACCGATATCTCGGCGAGAAGTGGACGTATCGAGGTGTTCAAAAAACCAAATTAAAGCTAAATGAACAAAGTATCCGATCCTTATAGTGGTTAAGCTAAAAAAATTTTTTCCACGCCCGTAGACCAAAAAAAATAACTAAAAAAATTTTGAAAATTTTTTTGTTGCTGGTTTTTCTACGATTACTCAAAAACCGCAGAGGTTAAAAATTTTTAAATTTCTAATCCAAAAACTAGACACTTGGAGCTACAATTTTCTTTTTCATCGATTTCTTGTACGACCATTTCTTTCGAAGTTACGGCTTGTTGAAATTTGCCCAAAAATTTGGAATTTTTTTTTGATCCCTTAATTTTTTCCAGTAGTGTAGATATCATATTTTATAGATATGTTCCAAAACAGTTAATTTTTAATAGATATTTTATTTACCAAGATGTTCATTTTTACTTAATTTTCTTATATACATGTTTAGTTATGCGAATGTTTGTTTTTAGCATTTATTTTTTTATAGTAATTTTTTTTGTTCTCTTTAAAATTATATACTTTCGTTCATTAATTTATTTAATTAAAAAAAATATTTTGTCACGATATTTACAGATCGCGGCAGTCTCACATCAGGACGGTGAGCAACAGATGGCAGCACACGCTGCTCACACGTCTCTCCATACATTACGATTATGATTATTTGGCTTATAAGTATAATTTGTGTTTAATTATTATGTTATTTTACTAAATTGTTTCCTTAGGTTTAAATTTGATAGTAATCAGGAAAATTTATTGAGTAATACACGAACCTAAACAAAATGTTTAAGATGCTGGGAAAATAATCATGCATTTGCTTTATGTGCCGGTATTTATTGTGGTTGGACGGCGCATGCGCGTCAAAGCAACAGTTGTCAGCTACAAATTTATTATATTATAAATTAATTTTAGAGTTATTATGAGTAAATCATGGATTGATTTTGCATTTATAGTAATTGTAATTAACAATACGAGAAGCAAATGGGCATTTAACGTTGGGAATTTGCAGAGTTACACAGTTGACATCATGTCGTTTGTCGTTGGTAGTAGTCAAAAATTAACATGCGACAGAGATAGTTCTTCACTGGTTGAAGGGAGATGCAAATATAAAATGGTGCCGGCCGAGGTGCCGGCATAAAATTCACGTGCTGCCGTGGTCAGACGTGGGATAAACATTGTAAGAGCAGGGTGTGTGCATGTTGCTACAGCAAAGTATAATTTTGAGACGCCATTTGGGTTTTATATCACATTAATAAAATATTAAGTGCCATTTGAAGTATTGAGTAATTGGTGGCGATTTATTCATTTGGAGAATATTTTATAAAAAGGGGAATCTGTACGCTTTGATTATAACATGACTGTAAGTACCTTTAAGTTAATTCATTGGCGTGTAAATTTGCTTTCCCGCGTTGGTGGCCATTTGCAATCGCGTGTATTTAACCAAGGTATCAGATTTCTAGTACTAAGATCAGAATTTATAAGCACATAATATTGTGAGTGATTATTGAGCCCAGTGGATGTTCAAATGATAAAGAAAATTATTTAGTATTGTTATTATTACCAAATATTAACGTTGAAAATATTTGGGGGTAATTGTTGTATTTCACTCAGCAAATGCTAAAAGAAAAAAATACTGTGACGGAACATATGCGACTAGGTCATTCGTATTCACTTACACCATACTGATTTATTTTCCTGGTAACTATCAAGTGTGACAATAGTTACGAATTTGTCATTAATTTAATTTTTCTGGTAAATATTATATTTTTCGTTTATTATTTACAAATATTAAATTATTAATTTGAGATTATTATTTACAAATAATATATTGTTATTGTGCAAGTATTATTTACAAGCAAAATATTATTATTATTTTGCGTTTATTATTTACAAATATTAAATTTATATTTTGCGATTATTAACTACAAGCAATATATTATTATTTTGCGGTTATTATTTATCAGTAATATAGTATTATTTTGCGATTATTATTTACAAATACTATATTGATATTTGACGTTTATTATTTACAAATATTAAATTATTATTTTGCGATTATTATTTACAAGCAATATATTATTATTGTGCGATTATTATTACAAGTACTATATTATTATTTTACTTGACACTGTCTGTTTTGTGATAAACAAAATTTAATAAGTGTTACATTGTTTATATAAATTTAAAATATAATTAACGCAAATGGTCAGCAACCCGGTATTAGTGTAAATTTATTATTTTAATTACTGTTATCTTTCTTGCTTTCCTATTCCTACATTTGAAACTTGCTACCCTGTATTTCATTTTATTTTCATTTTAGGTAGATTTTTTTAAAAATCTAACTATTGTATTTGTCCTCATGGTCGATTTACGAGGGATTTCGTCATAAACTATCATAATTAGTTGAGTAGAGTTCAAAAATACCACTCGTTGAAAAATTTATATATATATGTATATATATATATATATATATATATATATATATATATATATATATATATATAAATATATATATTTATGTAATAGAACCGACTTTCGAGGACACGATTGCGTCTACAATTCTCATCCGATCTTAATGAAATTTCCTACACTTATTCTATGTGTGATTACCACGGTTAAGTTCGAAGATGGGCTGATTCGGTCGATTAGTTTAGAAGTTATGGCTGTCTGAAATTTCAACGATTTTTCGAAAAAATCAATTTTTAATCATTTTCAAGTCCATATAACTTTAAAACTACAACTCATAGATAATTTCTGCAGAAAGTATTTTAAAGCGTGACTAATAAGCTTTAATTTATGACCTCAAACTTTATATTTTGACCATTTCTTCCAATAATTTCATAGCCTTGAAAATTTTAATGGAATCAAAAAATGTTGAAAATATGGTTTTCAGTCCACAGAACTTATGCTTGTTCCATTATAATCCAGTTTTGTCAGTTGTATTTTATTGTGCACAAATTAACCTGTAAATTTCACTGCTATTTTATATTTTAGAAGTATTTCTTTTATTACTTATAATGTATCAAATGTACCTCTACTCCCAATGATTATCACTTGTCTTGTCATTACGATAGCACCCACAGTTCTTATTGGATCTTGATGAAATTTTTTACACTTATTTTATAGGCGATTACCTTGATCAGGTTCGAAGATGGGCTGAATCCCTCGAATAGTTTTGAAATTATGGCTGTTTGAAATTTTCATGATTTTTCGTAAAAATCAGTTTTTAATCAACGCTAAAGTTCATATAACTTCAAAACTAATATTTATACACAAATTCCGTAAAAAGTATCTAAAAGCTTGACGAATAATCTCGCATTAATGACATAACATATTAAAAATATGATTTTCATTCCACATAACTTATGAATTTCCCATTATAATACAATTTTGTCACGTGTATTTTATTGTAAACAAAATAAACTGTTAATTTCACAGCTATTTTATATTTTGAAAGTATTATTGTTATTTTAACTGGGCTTGCCATGGTAACAGCGATTACAATTATGATCACATACTAATTAAATTTTCAAAACTTTATTTATGTGAAGGTTAGTTTGGTACATTACCTATATACTCTTATGTCAAATTAACTATCTGAAGTTCTCTATCAATAATAATCGTTGTCTTTCTTTACCCTCACTCCTAGAAAACGAGTCTAATTTCATATCATCACTATACACTAACAAGATATGTATGTATACAACTATTTTTTTATATCAATTAATTGAAAAATCTACCTTTCATTTCGGCTGCCAAATGGCCTTTTTCATTTTTCTCCGTTGTATTTTTTTATTATTATTTTATTAATTTAAATTGTGAATTTGTTCGTGGGGCACACGAACTGGCGCCCAACCAGGATTTCTAACCCAGCCTGAGCAGAGCTGTGGGTCCAGGAGATTCGGGATATCTCCAGAAGCGACTTTTGTTTTTGTTATTATTTTATTTTCAGTTTTTCACCAACGGAGGGCCATAACGGCTATTAAGCACTACCCACACTCCGCCGTGGGACGTGTGAAATAGAAGCGAACGTTATAATTTAAAATTTATTTAAATGATTATATAATTTTATAATTACAGTTATTTTTAATTTTTTATGTTTTTATTTATTGCAATTAAATTTTATACAGTAATTTATATGGAGGTCTATCTTTATTTATAGAAATTACTTTTTATTAACTTTTTAATTTAGTTCTTTTTAATTATAGATATTTTCAAGTACACCCAAAAATTATTTACAAATTTTTAAATACTGACCATATTTTTCTTAGTGACTTATTTTACAATACATATTTATAATTTTACATTTAATTAATATACATATATTTTTACATTCAGTAAAACACTAGTTATGCATATTTTGATCTTCAGAGATTTTTTTTTTCTCGAAGCTATACTACCCGATAAAATCTAATGGCGAATATATATATATATATATATATATATATATATATATATATATATATATGAATAACGTGGTTAAATTACAATGCATGCGCACTACACTCGTCCATTCTACTCGACTGTTCTCAACTCCCTCTACTCTTTAAAATATATAAGGCTTGCTATACAAGCAATTCCCCTTCTCGCCTATTCTAAACTTTCCCTCAATGTTTCTCCTCTGGTGCTACCTCCCCTTTTCCGCCTCAAATCGTTCAATTTTAGCCTCCGTAAAGAAGTTCCACTTTAAAAAATCCTGGAAATCGCTTAGGTAATAAGGGTCCAGCAGTTAAGAGATCCAAAGTGGTTGCGCTAGAAGATCACATGAACCACAAGCTTGAAATCTTATTGGGAAAAATTAAGTCAAAAGAAGCTAAGAAACGGAAAAAGGGAAGGTGATGATTCAAGTGAGGACTCGGAAGATTCAGAAATTGTCGTAGAATCTTTACTTGAACATGATCAGTTTTGAGGTCTTGTTATTTGCTCCCCTGTGAAAGAGGAAGATCCGTCAATACCTCCACCATCACCGGATATCAAAGTTCAAGGAATATCTTGCCAAAAACTGGGCTCAGTAAGTTGCAAGATTTGACACAAGGAAGTCCAGAAGAAGCTTCATGCATCTTCAGTTTTTGATCCACTAAAGGAAAATACCAAATTACAGTGCTTGTTTTACAAGTCATTTAGTCAGACGTTGATGAAATATATGGATGAGGTGGCTGGGATTATGACTGATGGCTTATTAAGGCAATGGCAAAAGTTAATAGAAGGTTGAAAAATAGTAGCCTCTAAACATTCTGGGGCCTATGAAGATATCAAGGATGCATTCTTAGAAGAATCAATTCAAAGAAATCTCTGATCACCTGCTTCAGTTTGCTTGTGCTAGAAGAGATTAAACAAAAGAGCAACATCATGCTGCTAAGCTAGCGGAAATTCCACCTTCGGACTCTCATTTATTCGATGAAGAGTCTTTTTCAAAATTCTCAGATCGACGTGGTGGCCCTCTTAAGATGTTTCAATCAAATCGTAGAACTTTCAAAAAAAAACCTTTCTCCGCAGGAAGAACACAATATCTCATTTCCAAACTAGATGGCACAATTCGTTTGATTTTCAATTTGTATCCTCCTTTTCCGTTGATCCCCTAGGTCTTGACATTTAAACACGGCGAGGGGTTTGTTTCTAGTAGTAGCACCTCGTTGGGCGAAGATCTTCTGGAGGGGAGATCTGAAAAGCAGAAATACAGCTGCTTCACTCCTACTGTGGAATCTGGAGAATCATTTAGTTTTCCTGGTAACGGGCTAACCTCCACAGAATGTGACAAACTGATAAAAATTTTTGTTTGGAGGTTTGGAGGATATTGATTCGACCAAGTTAATTTTAGGGCTGCATGGTTGAGACATGAGCCTCTTGTCATCTGCGTGGAGAAACTCAACGGAAGACCTATTCGTCGTCATAGAAGCAGTGGTTACTATAGTGTAAGGATAACGGGTTACTACCAAACAATCCTACACCGCAAAAGCTGGCACCCTACTTTGGGTACTTGTTCAGGGTGAAGAAGTTAGCTTGTAAGACGATTCCAAAGAGAAAATCAGTAAGTAGCATTTTCATGAAACTCGAGGAGCAAAGAAGTTTGAACTGTCATCCACTAGTGAAATCGATGTTGAAAACTATCAGGACTAAGGAGGATAAAGCGAAAATTCCATGTAAAAAAATATGGAGTATCGAAATTCTCATCAACTGAATTAAACAAAATGATCCTAATGAATATAGTATTTTTCAAGTGTCCAAACATGTTGCGATATTGTTATTGTTAACATCGGGAAAAAGAGTTCATAACTTTACTATCCATTGATCTAAATCATATTCCACCGCAAAATCAATCAATAATTTTTTGGCTATTATTTGGGTCACAAACGGAAACTGGATCATAGACAGTCGGGGGGGGGGGGCGGGGAGTATGAGTGGAGCAGATCAACCCAAGGACGACATTATATGTTGAATGAAACGGTTGATGATTCATCAGGAGAAGTTTGGCTTAAGACCATCGTTAAATTTCAAATATTACAGCAAGTCCAGGTTTGGTACGTTCGACAGCAGTTTCATATAACTTTGAAAAGAAAGTTGACCTTGATGAACTTTTAAAGCGAGGTAATTGGAGTGATCCAAAACACTTTTTCAAGGATTACTGCAAGTATATTAAAACATCTGAAACTAAATCGAGAAAAATACTCTATTTCATTTATTTAAGCCGTCATGATTATTAAATTTCAATTATTAATTGATACTATTCATCTAGTTTAAGTTAGATTGTTTTCCTTCACCTATAAATAAAAAAAAGTACATACTTCTAGGGTCCCTTTCCTTCATAGCATAGATTTTTTTAAGTTTTCTTGGTCACAGTACACTGGAAGGTACCTGCAGATTCCAAATACCTCTCTGAAAGATCAAGCCAAAGATACGGATCTGAAATATACATGTTTTCCTCCCCAAAGGATGGAAAACGATTATTTCGGATCATGTCAGAGTCTTGACCTGAGTAAGGCCTGTAGTGTCTAAGTTACGTTACAAGTAGGCAATTATACGTGAAAGTACGATGGGTATATCTCTGAAAGGTCAAGTCTTTGGCATGACCCGAAATAATTATTTTCCTCCCTTTGGGGTAAAAAACGTGTGTATTAAAATTTCTCGTATGAATTTCAATGTCTCCACATTATTTTGGGCTAGAATTTCCTTGAAAACGGTTCTAAAATCAATTTTGATAACGCACCCCCTGTTATTCTAATAAATTTTTATTCTACATATTGTACCCATATAACAATCTTTTTCAATTCTGCAGCATGTCTGCTCTCAAAATCGATAGGTGCTAGTGTCTTTTTCTACGTATGTGTCTTGTTGCAGATGCTTGTGACCAGATTTAAATTGCAAGCCTAGTACAAGCCTTACTCCAGAAATTCGTGCCAGATTATAACTCATTTCTGGAGAAAGAATACAATTGAAAGAAGTAGCCCATGGCTTATTCAAGATCTGCTCAATGCTCAAGGCCAACATTGACACTTTTTCACTGCACCGTGTTTAAGATATCTTCAATATTCTAGCGTACGATACCATGAGCAAGAAATACTCAAATCTTGACATACGTTTCTTGATACCCGATTTTGCGAAGAACACATACGTAAAAAAAGACACTAGCAGTTAAGGATATTGCTCAAGCTACTTACTCCAGAATCTTACTCATACACGTGTTATTAGGGTATCGATTACATACACAGTTAAAAACGAATCGTCAAAGTGTAAAAAAAAGCGTGTGTTGAAATTCTGAGTGTTGAATTTTCATCACTTTTGTGTGTCAATTTAACACACAATATTTATCTTGTTTGAACTTTCGCAATTGATTGATTTTTTAACACACAAATATATTATTTTATTCGAAAGTAACACTTTTTATACGTTTTACACATGATGCGTGTTGATTTTGACGAATCCTTTTTTACTGTGTATATAAAGTTACCATTCATGGGTTAACTTGAACTGATGCTAGCTACATACTTTATACGGAAAATTAAATAATAACGATCTGATGTAATAACAACCAATTGAATCATGCAAATATATATTCATAAATCATTAAGAATGCACGTGAAGGACCCTCCACCTGTCCCCTATTAATCTTTAAACATTAATAGACCTTCTTATATCTGTTGCTTTTAGGTAAATTTGCCATACTATTTGTAGGTGTATGTTAATTATATATATATATACATCCGAATACTACTGGAAATTTAAGTAAGCTTGTGATGCGTATGAAATTTATGATTTCTTTTTTTTCATGATTACTTAACAATATGTCGTCCGTTAAAATCAAAACTTTAGATTTTTGAATTATTGCTTAGGAAACAGTATTAATTTTTTATTTTCAATGATTCTAATCAAATGATTACGCATATCTTCACCATTTAATGAATAATTAACGGTTGAAGGATCTTCTCCTAATGCTAATGACGTCCCGAATGTGGCTGCATATACTCCACAAATTGTTGTCATTTCCTTGGAGAGTAACATTTTTAAAAATCATGTCTTCAGTCGGTATCTAAGGGTATCGATTGTGTATATATATACATTCATCGAACGATAATCCTGTTTTTTTATTTCCTGACAAACTATCGTATATGTATATATTATCCCCATTATAATACAAGCAAGTCCAGTGACCTGATTTATTTCCACCGATTATTTGTAAATCTTGGTCTGTCTCTGATGGTATTATGAGACTGGGTATAATGGAATATAAGACAGGAAATGTGTTATAATTAGAGTTGCTCGCTAATATTTGTAGAAAATATTCAATTGATTCATCATTCAGCATCATATTAGGAGTTCCAATGTTACGTTTGACTCCTTCAGTCGATATATTAGCCCTTATAATATCTAAAGACTCTATCTGTTCATTCTCTAATAGAATAGAAGGATCATCTACTGTAGGAACCCAGTTATTAAATAATTGATTATCATCACTAGTAATTTCAGCTAAAACTGTTGTACTTGTACCCTTTTTAGTCTTACGTCTTCTGCGTTTTGGAGGGGATCGGCCATCAATTGTATTTTCTTTCTGCTTTCTTTTTTCTAACAAATTTTTTTTTTTCTTCTGCCACTTCTCGAGCTTGGAAGACATATTCAGGGTCTCTAACTGGCATTTTCCTACCTAGTCGGCTATCAATAATTTCTGGTAATAGACAGTCAAAAAAGAACTTTGTCAATTTTGGTTCCATATTTTTTTCCCAGAATTCATTGTCTTCCGAAACGTTTACGTATTTCAATCCAAGCGGAGTCCACACAGCAAATAAACAATAATTACGTGGTGTTATGCGTAATTAACCTTGAACTTGATAATAGTATTTATGTTATGTATTCATCATATTTAGATTTTTTTGTGAAATATATTACGATATTTAGAATTTTGTTTTATTGCCTCACTTGGAGTAAGATTTTTAGCTGATGCTAAGCATTTTATTTGAACTATGCTATTGTCAACGATAAGGCCATCTGGTGATGCACCTAAATATTCTAAGTCTTTATCAATAAAAAGACCACATGGCTCTATTTTTTTATTTATTATTCTTTCTAATTCTTCAATTGCATTTTTTTCATTTTCTTTTCTAAACAAAATACTCTCAGTACTTAACTGTGGTGAAAATCAAATTTTTTTAACAATACCAGTGCAGGAGGTTGTTTCTCTTTTGTTACAAATTTCACCAAAATGTGATGCAGTAATGATATCAGCTCAATACATATACCAGTCACCACATGTACTTTGACCAATAGTTTCTATTTGAATAGCTTCACGTCTGAGTTGACGTTTTTTAAACTTTTTTAGATGGTCGTCATTTCGTGTATTGTAAATAAATAATGAAACCTCCGCTCTATTAGCGAAAGGTCCATAATCTTTGTCTGTACCATAGTGCCGCCGACGTTTTCGTTCACCATTTTTACGGTACTTTTTAGTACGTTCATTTTGTTTGCGTCTGCTTTGTTCCATTTTTGTAACAATTTCAGAAACTGGTTTATTTAATTCAGTGATAATTAGCGATAATATAGCAGCATTGTTAAACTGTATCGCTGCACGCAGCGCTCTCAACTCAAAAAAATTGCTCATACTGTTAACACGTCAACCACCGTGGACTTTGTTTGCTAACAAATTTTATAATTCAGCGGAATTACTAGTTTCATTCTCTAATAAACTGCTTATATTTATGGGTAACCGAGAAACTTGTCTCTCGATTTCTGTGAACATGCCAATTCGTCAAAAAAATGCAAATTTATTTTCAAAAATGTTTTTACAAGCTTCTTTTAATTCACCGTTCTCGCTTTTTTCACAATCTCTGTGTTCTCCAAAGATATGGAACGGTGAATTGACTATGTTATTTAACAAATGATGTCTTTTTTCGTCAACAGTACAGTTATCGTTTTTAGAACGTACCATCGCTTGTTCTATATGTACACGCATTTTGAGAGCACTAGTTTTTACCTCTTCCCATATGCTTGCAACTGATCCTCTTTTCACTTCGCAAACAAATTTGTTTTTTTTTTTATACTTCTTCCATATGATTACAGAAGTTTCGAAATAAATGATTTTTACATTCGATTTTATCAACTCGAACGCTGTATTCTGCATATGGATCATTGTCCACAATGGATTTATATACACTACTATCACCGTCACCAATACAAGATTCGTATTTTAATCCATGCAATTC
>OZ024706.1:18677206-18716668 GCA_964016945.1 Microplitis deprimator | reverse complement strand
CGAACCGTGCTCATCCCTAAGAAAGGTGACTTGTCTGACCCAAAAAAACTACCGGCCTATCACCTGTTTGAATGCGGTTTATAAGATTTTTACTAAAATTTTAAATAATCGCATTCTAGAAGTGATAGATCCTGTATGGCAGCAGGTATACGAACAACGTGGCAGTAAGAGAGGCCTGTCAGGTTGCAAAGAGAATCTGTTAGTAGATCGTTGTGTCATTTAAGACGCGATCTACTATCAGCGCAACCTGTCAATGGCCTGGGATTGACTACCGCAAGGCATTTGACTCAACATCTCATGAGCTTATTCTCTTTTTGCTCAAATGCCTTGGGGTCAATCGTGATAACAGTGGGATGCATCCAGCGTACGATGCAACTTTGGCGAACACGGTTCCACATTTCATGTGGGCAACGACAAACGTGTAACCGAAGTTGTACAGTACAAAAGAGGAGTGTTTCAGGGAGATTCTCTGAGCCCTCTGCTGTTTTGCATCTCACTGCTGCCAATATCTGTTGCGCTACGCCGTACTCGTGGATACTCAGTGGGCCCACCAACTGATCGGAGTTATTCGATCACCCACTTACTCTACATGGATGATCTGAAGGTCTATGCACTTGATGAGGAACACCTTCAGACAGCCTTGAACATCGTAGGGGAGTATACACGGGATGTCGGCATGGCATTTGGGTTGGACAAGTGCGCGGTCGTTAATCTGGTGAAGGGTAAGTGCTCTGATGTGCGAGAAGATATCGAGTTGGTAGATGGGAGCGTCATTGACCATCTTGACGCCGGAGAGTCGTACAAATATCTAGGTATTGAGGGAAGTCCTATGCAGGATCTTCCTAAAATCAAAACGACTTTCTGCAGCGAGTATGTGCGGAGACTCCGGAAAATCTGGTCATCAGAACTTTCCGGAAAGAACAAAGTCTCTGCAACAAACATGCTTGCTGTCCCGGTACTTCTCTACTCTTTTGGTGTCCTTAAATGGGCCCGAAAAGAGCTTAAAGACCTCGATATCAAGACACGCAAAGTCATGAATATGAATCGGAGCATGCACCCTAAGTCTTCAGTCACCAGATTATACCTTTCCCGGCACATCGGAGGGAGAGGTCTACAGAGCTTGGAGTGTCTACACGATCGTTTGGTTTTGGGTTTAACATATGAAGTTGTCAATTTCACAGCAGATGAAGACGACTTCCTTATGCAAATTGTTCATCAGCATGAGAATGCGCATAAGGGAGCGTTCTTATATAAGGCAGCAAAGCACGCAGCAAAATCCCTTGGTCTCGGAAGAGTAAACCCTCTTATTGAACTCCCTAAGGAGGAATTTAAGAGGGTCATCAAAAACGCTGAGCAGCAAAAACTGCTCAGTACACACATGGATAAGTCAATGCACAGCGTGTTCTTTAAACACGTGCGTGAACATGGCTTGTCCGAGCAGCTGACGTTTTCCTTTCTTAAGTCAGCTGGCCTGATGTCCGAGACTGAAGGGTATATTTTTGCCTGCCAAGATGGTGTAATTAACACTCTCGAATACCGTGCAAAAGTGCTCCAGATGCAGCTACCCGACACATTGTGTAGGGTGTGTAAACAACATCCTGAGACGCTTATGCATCTCTTGTCAGCATGTCCTGTGCTGGCAAGAAGTGCATACGTCCAGCGTCACAATGCTGCTCTGCGAGTACTTTATTACCACCTTAGACATACGCACGGTATCGATAAAACACCAGTGCTGCCTTATTTGCCAGGAGACATTCCGCAAGTTGTTGAGAATGACCGTTGCCGTATTTATTGGAACGTGTCATTCGCAACAACGCGGAAAATAGATCACAATAAACCTGATATTGTGCTCTTCGATAAAACCGCTCGTAACATTTATGTTATTGAGTTTTCAGCTCCAGCTGAATATAACATCACGGTTAAAGAAGAGCACAAACACGAAATATATCAGGATCTCCTGTTTGAAATTGGCAAACTTTACCCAGGCTACCGTGTCAAGCTTGTCGTACTCATTGTTGGCGTCCTAGGAGGGATGAAACAGAATTTTGTATCTGCATTGGCTAAAATCCCAACTTGCTCATCGCAAGTTGAGTTTTTGGCATCGAGGATGCAAAAGGCTGTAATTCTCGGATCCCTCCGTCTCCTAAGACAACGAAACTTGGCCTGCTGCGCATGCTGATCATCTTGTTGATGAAGCATCGCAGCAGTAACGATTTGGCGCTCAGGTGAGGCCCTCGGTAGAGTCGAACTACCGGGGATAACCCCCTGAGCATTTAACTTAAAAAGAAAAAATAATAATAATAATAATAATAATAATAATAATAATAATAATAATAATAATAATAATAATAATAATAATAATTACAATAATAATAATAATAATAATAATAATAATAATAATAATAATAATAATTACAATAATAATAATAATAATAATAATAATTATAATAATAATAATGGCGTGTAATAAATATCATGTAGATTTCGCAATCAGACTGAATTCATTTCTGTGAGATTTTTTTCTTTTTTGAATATTGCACACCTCGAGTGCGAAAGCGCTGGGAGTGCTCTACTGTCGAAAAGCCAAGATAACCCGATGCACACATATATTATTAATTCTGTTATTTTTATGACGTAATGAATACATTAAATTAAGGCATTTATAAAAACTAGATATTCCACCGAAAATGATAAAAATATTTTCAGATTGATTCACTCCAATATACATGTAAAAAATTGCGATCAAAAGTTTGTTTATAGCGACGTCCGCTGGTCTGTGCGTCCGTTTGTAACCAGCACAGAGCTCATCAGACGCAATTAATGTTCTCAAACTTTTTTTTATAAGTTTTCGTTTATCCTTGAGACAGTCCTTTCCGAATTTCGTTAACGAAATCCTTACCTGTCAAAAGATATTCAATAAATATAATCATAAAACAAAAAAAGTCGATGAATTTTCTGAGATTTCTATATAATTAGCGCCGTATGTCTTTCTGTCTTTATTTTTGATATAGACATACACCTCGCTCATTCTTTTTTTTCTTATTTTCATTTTTATACGCTACTAGCACCATTGAACGGAAAAATGAACCATTCCTGCTTATAAAATCCGATAGATTCTTGTAAGACCCTATACTTAACTATAGCCCTTCTCATAGAACTCAAAAACTCTATGGGAATTCATGAGAATCTATTTTTTTTTTCTTTTTGGAATCTATGAGATTTTTTTTTTCAAACGGATCGATTTTTTTTTTTTTTTTAATCTGTTTCAAAATAAAAATAAAAAAAATAAACAGTAACTGTTTTAGGGTAGACCTCCTCTGCATATGATTCTGTAATTCATAACTCAACTAACACGTTCGGTTTTATGACATACAATATCAGTTTTGAGGCTGTTTTTTGAGCTATCGATAAGGCACCAAAATGTTGGCAAATCAATCAGAAATCTAAGTTTTTGAAAAAATACCTGCTTCAAAAACTTAAAACGAGCGACGACAAGAAAAAAAAAAAATATTTAAAAGTTACAGGTATTTGAAGTTGTTAATTTTTTAAAAATCAATTGTATTTTTGTGATCATGTTCTTAACACAATCTTCACGAAATTGATTCTAGAAAAAGTAAAAAAATATAACAGTAGTATAATAAATATGTTAAAATAATAATTTTGATCGTAGCTGAGTTTTATTCAAAGTAAATTTAGTAAAAACTTTTATTACTTTAAGTCACACAACCAGAAAAAATAATTTCCATGAAAAAGTATTTATTAAACATATTAATTAATCAGTAGGTAGAAAATTTATATTGATGTTTTTGAAGCCATTCTGTGATGAATGAAATTCGTTAGAAAGCCTTTGGTTGATACTTTTTATGAGAGTAGCAGTTTTGGTGTAAATACCGTTTAAACGAGGATTTTCCAAAAGTCATCAGTTTTAAATATCTGTTACTTTTGAACTGTACTTTTTAGAGCTTATGAGCTTATGAACGATTTTGTAGAGCATAATATTCCCTACAAATATATCTACGATTTGAATTTTTTCCTCAACGTCAATTGAAGTTGTCAGATTTTTTATAAAAAAAGTAAAATTCGAAAAATGGGAAAATTCGAAGAGCGAGCGCCACCTGTTAAAATTGAAATAAAAAATCATCCTTTTGACAGGATTTTTGTTTCGATATATAGAAACTTTTTTTACAACAGCCAAAAGAAAAAAAAATCGATTTTTTTTTGGAGCACCCTAATATATATATATATATATATATATATATATATATATATATTAGACTGGGCCAAAAAAATCGACTATTTTTTTTTTCTTCCGATACTGTGAAAATATTATTGCTGATGACCAAAAAAAATTATTGTACTGAGCTTGGTTGAGATGCAGGTAATACTTGAGAAAGACTTATTAAACAGTTGGGATTTAAAAATTGAGTTTGCGCTAAGGTTGAATCATTTTGTTCCTGTTCTGATGTTTCTTCTGAATTAAAGTCAATCAAATCTGGGACTGAAGATGGATGTATGAGCACTTTACTTATAGTGTTCACTTTTGAAGTTGGTATTGATGAATCATAATTTTGTTTTGCTATTGTAGAAGTCAAATTAAGTGGATTTGGAAATGAATATGACCCTACTGATTGATTTGATGTCGAAGTTGAGATTGAAGCAATTGATTGTGGTAGGGATTTAGCAGAAGTGATTGTTGAATTTCTTCGCCTAAGCCGTTGAATATATAAGTCTGTTGGTTCCAATGGATGAAGAAAGTTGAATGATTTTCGTTGTTCTTCAATATTCTGCAAATGTTTCATGTACATTTTAGTTTTATCTTCATTCTCTTTCTTCAATGCATGTATTTGGCGTTTTAACTCTTCAACTTCAGCTTCACGTGAGTGAGAGCCTGAAAAAACGTTAATTAATTGAAAAAAAAAAAAACAAAATGTATATTAAAGTAAAAATCTTATCAATCAATTATGATTAGTAGCTTGTATTATAGGACAAAATGTTCTCGTCCAATAACTTTATGAATTTCTTGTTAAATTAAATTTAATTTATCTTTTGTATCTTTCTTACCACCATCCGGAGTATTAGAAACGTTATCATTATCACTCATTGTGAATTATTTATTCACAATTATATTAAGCGAGTGTTCTTGTTTTTTATGATCACCCAAATTTCACTGTAAAAAAAAAAAAATTTGAATTTTATTTACTTTAATTATTATTTTATTGAAACCAGCAGATATATTTGATTTCTAGTTTTATGTTAACGAATTAAATGATAATTTAAAGAAAAGATTGTGAACAAATGTCTGACTAAAAAATTTTTAAATCCTTATTTTTTCAAAAATATCTTGTAAAAACTTATCAGATATCTGCTATCATCAGTATCATCGAATCTATTTATATTTTTATATTTATTCATCATGTCATTTTTTTTAATGTTTAAAAAAAATAGTAATAATTATCAACAGTCAAAAATCATTGAACCATTTTTAAGATAAGACTTTTTATATATTAACTGTGAGTCTATTGACTCAAGAATCACTAAAGAGTTATCTTATTACTGTTTGTTTTTATTTATATTATATTATAAATTTAATTATTTCAGTTATTCATATTAGTTGAGATTATTGATAAATCATTGTAACTTCGTTTTTGTTTTTTTTTTCTTTCTCAATTGATGTAACAACGAACGACCAATAAATTACTTTTACAAATTTTTATGTTAGCAGTAGATTACGTTTGTCAAAATATTTTTATATGCATCAGTTAGTCTTTCATCCCAATGTGGCGGTTTCAGCGGTTATTTTTGCCAACGTTCAGATTCCAAAATGATCTTTCTAGGAACACTTTTACTGTCGGTATCGTAGAATAAAGGAGATTTCACAATAAAAATATAGACGCAATAAAAACACGTGATTAAAATTTTTTATACAATCTATTGTTGTATTCGACAAAAGAAAATACGAAATATTTTGTTACAATAACATTTATCAAACAATTTTTAATAATCAAAAAGAAATATTTCGATAAGAAATTCAATTTGAATAAACACTAGCCGGTGGCTTAAGCATTGTCATTCATTGACAATGCGGCAAGACTTTTTGTTATCTTTTACTTCAACTGAAAGTCACCTGAATTATTATAAAGAAGAGTTGGTATTCATGAATTCTTTTAACCCGGGAGGCCGTTATACTTTTCTTGAATTTAGTCAGGGAATATTTTATAGCAGCAAGACATCTTTTTATTGAAATTGATTTGTTTGCGATTAATACTTAAAAGGTAAATCAATAAATTTCAAGTATCAACCATGTTACACAAAATTGTATCTAATTATTATGCAGAATAATAACAACTGTGCTTACATGTATATAAATATATATATATATATATATATATATATATATTCGCGACATAACTGATATATTTTGTTGCTAAAATTGTAATTTTAGACTACGTGTCGTGACTTATAACAGACCCACTAAACTATAGTCAGTGCAATTTTGGCTTGTAATTTGTAACAAACTAGATATTCTGGTTTTTAATCCTAGCAAATTTGTCTGCGATTTGTGACATAATAGACATATGTATGAACTAGTCTGTAATCATTGCAATTTTAGATTGCAGTCCAAGATTTTTTCTGCGATTCACGACATAATAGATATACTAGTCTGTAATCAATGCAATTCTAGATTGCAGTCCAAGACTTCGTCTGCGATTCGCGACATAATAGACATAATAGTCTGTTATTAGTGCAATTACAGTTTGTAATTTGTAACATAACAGATATTTGAGATTGCAATCCAAGTTATTCTGTCTATTGGCAGTATAATAGATTTACTAGACTATAATCATTACAATTTTTTGGATCACAATTTACAGCATATCAGATAGTCCAAATTGTAGTCCAAGCAATACTGTCTACGATTTGCGACGTACCATATATTGTATGCCACTGAAAATGTAATTTTGCTCTGTTTTTCGCGACTTATAATAAATATATTAGTTGTTTATTGGATGATATAAAACACTCAACATGCCGAAAGTAAAAATAAACTCTTCAAAAAAACGAGCCAAATCAAAACGTGATTCTATGAGAAAGCTTCGAGAAGATGATGTACATCGTTTTTCAGAAAATGCTAAAAGTTAACTTCGTAATACTGAACCGCGTGCTCTTGAAAGTTATCGTACTAAAGAAAAAGGCAGTGATAAGTATCGTAAGAATATGGCTCGTAAAAATGATAATGATCGTACGAAAAAAACTCGAAAAAAATCGCGTAGCTAAGCAGATTCAACGTCAAGATTTACGAAAACGTAAACAACATAGTGATGAAGTTACTACTGCAGTGAAAAAAGCTAGACTTGACCCGAAATCTGGTCCTAAAATACGTGAACTTGAGAAAGAAGCAAAACGCAAAATGCGTATGTCAGATATATTAAATAACAATGATTATTTTTTATCAAAAATTACGAAGCAAGCAAAGTCTGGTGATAAAACATCAATATTATATCGAAGTGTTTTAGCAAAGCAACGACAAGCAGCTGAAATTTGTACTTGCTGTCTGCGACAGCTATATGACGGACTGACAAAGTTAACCGTTTAAAAAAAAGAGCTTATTCATAATAAAAATATGAATAATTACGTGTATAATTTCAAAGACTCAGATAAGATTTGCAATCAATGTTGGAATACCATACGAGCAGGTACTGTTCCTAAAAGAGCTGCAACAAAGAATCTTTCTTTTACAGATATTCCTGGATATTTGAAACGGTTGACTCCTCTAGGAGGTAGATTGGTCTCACCTTGGTTACCTTTCTTGCGTATCATACCTTGTCACGATATTTTAATATCGCGGCAGTCTCGCATCAGGTCGGTGGGCAACAGAGGGTAGCACACGCTGCTCACACGTCTCATCTGATATTTGTTATTATAATTATTTCGTTTATATACAAGCTTTTGTTTTAATTATTGCGTTAATAATACTTTATTGATTTCTTAGGTATAAATTGTATTTGAATCAGGAGATTTCACTGATTAATTTGAGCATATGTTAGGATTTTTGTAACGCTGGGAGAAATAATTGCGCATTTGATTCATGTGCTTGTGATTATTATTATTGGTTGACGCCTGCATGTCAACGCAACAGTTGGCATTAGTGAATTTATTTATTATAAATAAATCTACTAGTTTGGTGAATAAATCATTGATTGATTTATTTGTAAATCATATTAATAATTAATTATGAAAGGGACAATTGGTCATTTAGCGTCGGGAACTGGATAAATTACACGGCCAAAGTTATGTACTATGTTGGTGGTACTGTAAAGAAATAACATGCGACAGATATATATCTCCACTGGTTGAAGTGAGATCTATGACAAAATGGCGCCGGCATGAAATTCACGTGCTGCCGTGGTCAGACGTGGGTTAGTCACTGTAAGAGTAGCGTGTGGGCTTCTGTTGCATTTGTATAATTATAAATTTGACGCCATTTGGTATTTTGAGTAGATAATATAAATCCATTTGCATGATTCGAGTATTTTGGCAAAAAGCATAAAGAAAAATACATTTACCGTATTAACGTGCAACCAAGGGAGTTGATTAATTACGTAAACTGTAAGTACTTTTTGGCTAATACATTGGCGTGTTATTTTGTTTCCGCGTTGGTGGCCATTTGTCTATCGCATAAGAGTAAGAGAGATGGTCGATTCTGAGTATTAATAATTTTCATAAGTATATGATGAAGTGTGTTATTATTGAGCTCAAAATATCAATGCGATAATTACAGTTATTATTATTATTATTTATTGGTTAAATAATATGTTCAATAGTTGAATTACTTAATGGTTGTTTATAATACTTGAGTATTATTAATAGTATTAGTATTAGTTTGTTATACACGGGAACGGTGCGGTGGATATAATTGCTGACCGATTCCACGACTTCTATTTCTTTACTCGCACTGAGCGTCGAGTGCGACTGAGTTATAATTATTATTATTTTGCGATTATTATTTACAAGTACTATATTATTATTGTGCGATTATTATTTACAAGTACTAAAGTATTATTTTGCGATTATTATTTACAAGTATTATATTATTATTTTGCGACGATTATTTACAAATACCGAATTATTAGTTTGTGATTATTATGATTTACACTTATCACCTTATTATTTCGTGATGATTATTACTTACAAGGATTTATAAATATTACGTGTGTGTGATATATTATTATTTACCAATTATTATATTGTTTATATTAATTTAAATATAGTTAAAGGCAAATGGTCAGCAACTCGGTATTATTTTAAATTTATTATTTTAATTACTGCTATCTTTTTCTTGCTTTCCTATTCCTAACCCTGAAATTGCTATCCTGTATTTCATTTATTTTTCATTTTTATTTTTCTCCGTGGTATTTTACTTTTATTGGAATTTTGAATTTGTTCGTGGGGCACACGAACTGGCGCCCAACTAGGATTTCTAACCCAGCCTGAGCAGAGCTGTGGGTCCAGTGGAGATTTTGGTCGTCTCCCAAGGCACTTTGTGTTGTTATTATTTTTATTTTCAGTTTTTCACCAACGGAGGGCCATAACGGCTATTGAGCACTACCCACACTCCGCCGTGGGACGTGTGAAATAGAAGAGAACGTTATAACCTCTTCACCAATATACACTTAATCCTCAATTGTCTCTCAAGGGAAACATTGTAAATATTCAAGTTGACGTTGAAGAAATGAGGAAATGTTTACCCCGACTTCCGGAAGAAGCTAAAGTCGTACAAATAGTTCTTAAACGTAAAAAAGAGTATAAAGGGAGTTACATGGCTGAAGCCATCGATGTTGAAGACGTAAAAAAGTCTTGGAAATTTCTCAAAAATTCTACATTGTATAAAAGATACAGTATTAAAAAAAATGAAGAGTTTTTCACACAATTCACTCAAGAAAAATTTTCTTTTATTGTTGATGAAAAAGACAAAGTATATCTTTTGCATCCTGAACATAAATTTCAGAAATTTTATGATGATGAAATCACTGACAATGAAGACAATGATTGTAATTGGAATTTTGATAATGATGACGTTTTAGTCATCGACCAAAACCGCAAAACAGCAGAGCTCACTCGGATCAATGCACCTGGAGAAAATAAACTTCCAACACCAATTTATAATATTTCACATTATGAAATTCTATGTCATCCACAAATATTTGGAGGTGAACCTTTCGATGAATTAAAAGTTTTATCAGCCAATGAAAGACATAAATTATGGCTCACCCACAAAGATCCTTGTTGTCGTCACGACCCGACTTTTGTTCTATTGCTTGGTCAAATGACTGTGCAAAAACGGACGAGAGATTAGAGGTAAAAATGAGTCTCTGAATGCTGGTAAGGTCTTAGAAGGTAATTTGACTGATGAATTAATAAAGCTGAATAAAGCATATAAATTTTTAACACCAATAGTTGGTTCTCCAGCTTTTTTGGAGGACAAAGAGAAATTTTTGATCGCTAAAATAGCACAGATTGAAACTCCACATCTATTTGTAACATTTTCTTTAAGAATAGAAGACAATCCTTATCTGTTACAACAACTCTATGAAGAAAAAAACAATCAAAAAATTAATTTACTGGATGTACTTAATCTTGATCTTAATCACAAAGCGTTATTAATTCGTAATAATCCAGTCACCTGTGCCCGGTACATTCGTCGTTATTTCACAACGATAATTGAATGTGTCGAAAAACTTGATGGTCCTTTTGGTGACTTTTATGTTGACGATTATGATTACAAAGATGAAGCTCAGCAAAAAGGTCATTTGCATCGTCATATGGTATATTGGTTAAAAGGTGCACCGAGATGAAATCCAGAAGATAATGAATCTGAAAAACTTTGTGTTGAATTTATAGATAAGTTTATAACTTGTCGATTAGATAAAGAGAATCCATATGTAATGGGATGTCAAATTCATAAGCACACATTTACTTGCTACAAAGGGGCAAAAAATTTAAAAACTTGCTGATTTCATTACCCATTGTGGCCTATGCCCAAAACAAGAATTTTGAGTAAACTGTCACCAGAAGAACGGAACAAAAAAGTTAAATCTAATTCAGAAACAGTAAAAAATTACCTGGATGAATTGAGTAAGTCATCTCGAGAAATTTCATTTTCACAGATTTTAGTAGATCTTCAAATGTCAGAATTTAATTATATTCAAGCCAATAGGTATCCGTTGAAAACCAGTCGTGTATTTTTAAAACGTGAAAGTAATGAAATTTTCGTGAATGCATATAATCCGGCTATTTTAAACTTACTGAAATCTAATATGTATATTCAATTCATTTGTGATCCGTACGCATGTGTGAATTATTCGACTGATTATGTGGTGAAAGTTGAAAATGAAATGGCAAAGTTGTTTAGAACTTTGATTGAGCAGTTCGCTCAAGAAGACTTTACCAATCTTGAAAAAGTGAAAAAGTTCGCTAATGCGTTTATTAACTCAAGAGTCCTTGCAGCTCAAGAAGCTGCGTACCTTGTTCTTCACTTGTCATTTTTTAAGTCAAGTCGAGTTGTAGTTTTTGTACCTACATTCCCAATAGAAGAACGGAGTCGAGTAGTAAAACGTAAAAAAGAATTATTAGCACTGGCACCAGAATCTACAGATATTTATCAACCTAATATTATCGACAAGTATTGTAAACGTGATGAACAATATTTTTCAATGTGTTTAGCTGATTTCGTTACAGGATTCAGCAATCCCAATAAACTAAACACAAAAAACAAAATGGATGAAAATAATAAAAATGACTCCGAAAATGAAAAAAACAGCAGTGATGACAATGATAATGATATTAATTATGAGCAAGATGGTGTGAAAACACGCATGAAGCGTAAAATTTTGCGAACACGCAATTATAATAAGCATCAAGATCCAGCAAATTATTTCCGAGAACAATTACTTCTTTTTTTGCCATTTATCGATGAACAAACTGAAATTCAAGATGTAGATCATGAAAAAGTTTACTATGAAAATGGAGCTCTGATTATCAAAAATCGAAAATTAATATATAATATGGATTTAGATTATATTGAAGATATTTTTAAGAACGTCGAAGCAAATGATGTTAGTGAAAATGATGATAAAACCACTGATAGCTTTAAATTTGAAAAACAATCGGGACCAGATAAATCTATAGATATATTTACTGAAGTAAGAAATAGTGAACTTTCTAATTCTAAAGAAAAAGATTATAAGATCAGTGTCCCAAAAGTTATGGAAGACAATCTCATATTTTAGAGTTACTATTTAAGGCTAATCGACAACAACTTCAAATAACGATGCACTGTTTGCACGCTCAAAAACTTGACGTGCCACTTCGTTTATTCATTAGTAGACAAGCAGGAACAGGGAAATCTTTTCTCATTTAACTATTGTATCAAACTATTTCTGATTATTATAACAAGCAAATTGGTTGTTTAGATATTGAATCTCCTAAAGTGATTTTAGCAGCTCCTTCAGGGAAAATTGCTTTTGTAATTGAGGGTGTCACGATTCACAGTTGTTTTAATTTGCCTTGTGATGACAGAAAACGAAATCTATCTCCATTAAGCTCTAGTGCTGTTACATCATTAAGATTTGAAATGCGACACGTAAAAGTAGTAATTATTGATGAGGTTTCAATGATTAGGCAAAATCGTTTAAATCAAATTGATACTCGTCTTCAACAAATCACTGGTAATAATTTACCTTTTGATGGTCTTTCAATTATTTTTGTTGGAGACTTGAAGAAACTTCCGCCTGTGATGGACAAACCTATTTATTATACAGCACAGCACTACTTAAGAGACCGAAAGTTAGAGTGGTTCAAACAAAATCCTCATAAACCTTTTCAACCAAATATTGCTGATCCTGCATATAATGAGTTATTCGCAACAGATAATTGGATTGATTTTGAATATTATGAACTTAACCAAGTTATGCGGCAAGATAATGTAGCATTTATAAATGGATTAAATAATCTATCTATGGGAACAATGACTGAAAATGATATTACATTAATCAGATCACGGTGCAATTTAAAAAATATTCCCCACGATGCAGTTCATCTTTTTTATACTAATAAAGATGTTGAAGCTTATAATAAAAATATAATTTCCGATATTCCAGGTGAATTATTGGAACATGAAACTGAAGATCATGTTCAAGGCAAAAAAATTTGAGTAAATTAATTATTCAAAAGACTCTTGAAGCTCTCCACAAGTTGTTAACTAATTAAACTGGCTGTTTGCCTCAGATTATTTTTATGAAAATTGGTGCTAAACCAATGATCACTCGTAACATTAGTACAAAAGAAGGTTTAGTTAACGGAGCAACAGAAACTTTAAGACATCTTACTAAAAAAGAAGGTATAAATGAAATTATAACCTTTTGGCTAGAATTTAAACCCGATGATATTGGACGAATTACTCGAAGTCGTCATTTATCTTATCTCAAAAAAAATAAGTTAAACATGAATCTTGTTCCAATTTTTCCCATAGTAGTCACTGATATTGCAGTCGGTAAAAAAATGATTGCACGAAAACAGTATCCTTTAATTTCTGCTGAAAGTGTTACAGCTCATAAAAGTCAAGGACAAACGTATCATTCTGTTTGCGTTCATAATAAGGGAATGACTCGAACCATGCAATATGTTCCATACATTCTTGTTTGTAATCCTATCAACCTTTTTATCATTGGTGATTTCAACCCACCACTTTCTTTGGACAACACTAGTGATTTCAAGGTTGAATTAGATCGCTTAAAGACTGACAAACGCTTAGTTACTTTTGAACAGCCGTTGGAAGAATGAGTCGGGAAAAAAATTGTCTTCCATAATGCCTTATCCTTACGTAAGTATGCTGAATGTGTCAGAGTCGATCAATGGTACTATGGAGCAGATATAATGATTTTTTCTGAAACACGAACATTACCTACAGATAACGTTGCAATAAATGGTTTTGAAATTATTCATAGATCTGACAATTGCAATATTGGAAAAAAATTTTACTGTGGATTGATTGTGTATAAGAAAAATAATGTCGATGTATCTATTGTTAATAAAATAACCCACAATGCTCGTACCATAAATGCTGATTATGTCGAGCATGTTGACTTAATTGCGTTAAAAATAAAAGACCTATTCGTTATTGGTGGATATAGATTACCCCATGCTTCTATAAGGGTTTCTTAACAGTGTATGGATAGCATGATTGTTACTTGTACGAAAGAAAGTAAGTTAGTCATCATTGGTGATTTTAACGAAGATTGTTATGGTAGTGAAGCCTCATGGTTAGAAAAATACCTGCATGAATGCAGAAATTTGAAAAGAGCATTAGCTCCTGGATTTTCAACAACCAACTTCAATACTCAAATTGACGTGATCTTTACCAGTCAGAATGATTATGTAGCAGGTATATATGAGAGTATCACTTCAGATCACAAACCAATTTTTTATTGTGACGAAGCGAATAAATTAGTGGACAGAACTTTAGTTGATCATTTGAAATCGTCAAAAAATACCATTCCAAAACCAATTTTTGTAAATTCTGAAATGAAATCCATACCTACAAATGACAATCAACAAAATCATGTAAAACTAAAAAAATCTCCTAAGAAAAAAAAATGAATTCTGATAACAGTAAATCATTACGAAAAATACGTCCGCCTAAAAAATAACAAAAAAAAATTTCGAATCCAGTTTCGAAAATTGTCATGTCAGTCATTTTCAACGCTTGTTCGGAAAATTTTATTTGATACTGCCAAAAGTAATACGCTAGACGATATCATAGTAATTTGGCAGCAAAACCATGTGATTATTTCTGAAATATGCTCAAATATCGAAAAATCTACCGAAAAAATTATAGCAGAATCTGCAGTATACCCTACAGTTAACCACAATTTTTATAAATATGAGTTGAAAACATCCAATTTGTCAGCTAAATATGCTGACGAGAACCGTACCCTCAACGATACTTTTTTGTTAGTAAATGTTTGATCTGATGGCAAGTGTTTATTTCGAACAATCGCTGATTTGATTTTATATGACGAAGAACGGTATATTGATATAAAACTGTTTATAATCAATCACATACTGTGTAATAAGTTTAATTATGAGCCTATTGTTTATTATAGTGGCATTCCTGTTACAGATGAACAGAATAATTCTATACAATTTCCTGGTGTAGACGATTTTTTGCGAATGGTAACTCGTGAAGAAGTATGGGGAAATCATGGATCTCTTTATGCTATTTGTATAGCGTTGAAAATCACTGTAGTCGTTGTCGGTGTGGATCGTTTTACCCATGAAATTGTTAATATTATAAAGTATTCGTCAGCTGGTACCCGATCGATAACTCCTGGTACATTAATAAATGAATTGGGTTGGCATTTCGTTGCTGCTCACAGAAAAACTGGCTCTTCGTACTCTCAACGAGTACTCCAGTGGAGATGGAGACTGGTGAGACTTTTCATCTCATCCATGAGATTTAGGGCCGTTAGTGGAGGGTAATTGCCCATACACAAAATCCTCAGGATGTCCCTAAGTCGTTTGATAACCTTGGAAGAAAAAGATATATATTAATAGACAGGCTCCAAAATATGGGGAAAGGGAGGCATACATACTTACATCTGGCGGAAGTTGAAGCAAGCGACGGTGAAATGACTACAGGCCCACGAAAATCGGCATGGTGAACTATCTGAAAAGAGAGAGAATGGTTTTTTTTTAGAATAAAATTTTTTTTAAAAATTCAAATTTTAAATGCCATAAATACCTAATTAAAAGTGGTTTAAATTTTTATAATTATTTGGAAATGTAAAGGTATTTTAGAATATTAGGTTGAATCCTGGTTGAATAAGAAGTATTTTAGCAATAATTATGGGAAAATAGTAAATGATAAGCATTTGAATTTGTAGGTATAATTTTTTTTCTTTACTTTTAATGTACAATTAGTTGAAAGAATTTTGAAAAAGAATAAAAGAGAAATGTTAGGAAATAAGAAATTTAAGGTATTTTTAATTCAACTAATAGTAAATTATAAGTTTAAAAAAAAAGAAAATTCAGGATTTTCCTTTCTTTCTGTAAGTATAATTAGTTAAAAGGAATAAAAAGGAAGCGAAGAAAATTTTTTTTCAAGTATTTTAAAATTCAAAAATTTTTTTGGGGGAAATAGTTAATGAGAAGCTTATGAGGAATTTTTTTTCTCTGTCTGTCTCAGGAACAGGTAGTTGAAGTTAGGAAAGTTCGTTAATTAAGGATATTGTAATCTTATAAAAAAAAAAAAAACTGAGAAAAGAGAAAAGAAAATGAATAATTATTACCTTAAATAAGCACGAGTTTCGAAAACTTCACTTGTGTAGAATACAGTTTTTGGAATTTCACACTTAACACTGCAACCGAACAAAACTGTTTAAAATGTTACAGATAGTATTACACTAGTGGTGAAGTACAGTTCTGAAGATTCACAAATTTTTTTTACACTTTAGGCATACTATCGACGTCACCCCTACGTGACACGGACTTAGAAAAGGGACATTTTCAAAAAAAAAAAAGAGGAAACAAGAGAGAATTTTAAATCTAATACATCGACGATGACAGTCAAATAATGAATGAAGTCATTTTTCTGACTTCAGAATGCGGTAATATGATATTTTTTTTTTAGATAAGAGGACCATTGGCAAGAGTTTAGATCCCAATTGTAAGACCTTGAACGTGTTATGTCTAGGTAAAGGGTACCGATATGGACATTTATTATTATTTTTATTTTCGGCCCTAGTCTTTCGACCAATAAACCGGGATCACACTGAGTAATTATCTGGAAGGGTTGTTTTGAAATAAAAGATTTTAGATATACAAATTAGATTACTATATATTATACAATTGAAAATTTTGATGATTCGAATACAATAAAACTTGATATTATTTTATAAAAATATTAAGTGGCTAGTCAGCCGACTCTAATTTACAATAAAGTTCGTTTTAATAACTAGAGAGGACTATAGAATTTTGAATACAATACAACTTTTTGCGATATTTCCGTGTGTTGAAAATGTTTTGGTATTTTGACATAAAATAAACTTAAAAATTACAGTACCTGGATTCGCAGCAACTTGATTAATTTAATTTGTTCATACACTAACTCTAATATCTTATTCGTGTTATTACAATTCTATTTACGTTTTAAATCTATTTATAACAACCACGAAATGAGACAAGAAAACTAATCACTTTTAAATAATTAATAATTTAAGTGTAAGAACACGTGTAGAAAAACTAGTGCGGAACTAGTGTAAAATAAACTTAAGTGTAATAATACTTGTACAAATACTAGTGCGGAACTAGTGTAAAAACTTATGTGAAGACACTGTGATTTGAACTTCACTGTCTCAACAAAACTCCTGTCCTGAACTAGACTGAGACTGCTCGAGACTGATTGAGTCTGAGACTTATTGAGACTAATTATTTTTGATTTTACGGCCCTTTTTATGCGTTTTACTTTGTCCTATTTCGTCTATTGTTTTGGAGGAAAACTGTGTCTAATCGGAACACAGTTCCTTTGGGTCCTTTCCCTTTCCCTATGATTTTTACCCTGGGAAAGTGGAAAGGGCACACCCCGATGCAGGCCTATTGCGTGCGCACCCACACATACACCCACATGTACAATATTTTATTTATAATAATAGTTTAAATTTATTTATTATATTTTGTTAATTTCAGATTTTGACTTATTTATTTATAATTTATTGTGCAATGGCTAACTGTCTATTCATTTATAAATTTTTATTTTAAAGTTTTAATATTAATTAACAATAAATTTTTATTTAATAAAAAATTTACTAATTTTGGTTCATATATAAAAAAATTACAATTCATGGAATTAACTTTTATTGGTTGAATTAACTAAAGTTTAGAATTATTTATTTAAATAATTTTTGTAAAAATTATATTTTAAAATTATTTCGTTTAGAAATTTAAATTTTATTTTCTTAATGACTATTTCGTCATTAAGATCTATTTTTGTCTAGACATCTAAATTTTTCTCAATGGCTATTTCGTCATTAAAATCTATTTTGTCTGTTTATTCTATGATACCGAGATGTCTCGACAAAAGTGCACTTAAAATGAAAATAAGGAATTAAGATTGTGTAAAGATTACTGCATTTGTTTACAAAAATTTCATTCTAAAAATTTATTCACTTCCTACCCATTTTAAGTACGCTTTTGTTGATAAATATTTTCAGCTCTTTACAAAGGAAAGTACTTCCAGATGACCTTTGGGCCCTTATAATTACTTTTAGGGTCATTAAAACTACATTTTGATGTTTGCTCCAGCATCTCAATGAATGTTAGAACAAACAAATCTAAATATTTAAAAAGCATCATTAAACTTACATTACGTCTTATCAATCTGAATTTATTGAAAGTAAAATTTGGTCGCCTACTAAATTTTTATAATAAAATAAAATTGAATATGAATAATAAAAAAAAAAAATAAAAGTTCAGCATCTGAGCTGGACGTAACAAACGAACGAATGTAATAAAGAATTTTTTTTTATTTTACAGGTATATAAAGAAATGAAAAAAAAAAAAACCTATCTAAATTATATTCTTTACAATGTCTATTTTCAGTTCTGTTGGTAATATACAAAAAAAAAATAATAATAAATAATAAATTTAAATTACAGTTTTAAAAAAAAATGGGGGATTAATAAAATGTTGAGGAAATCTCGTAACCGACGGAAGGAAGAGAAGGAATATTTTGGTGTATGCTAAGATCCAACGATCAATAATACCACCCGATAAGTACTAGTCCTATAAGTAATTTTCCACTCCAATATATATGAGTATTGGCGCAGCATTGTATGGTTTAGAAGTTGATTTGAATACTTTTTTTTATATATATAAACCATAGCCGTTATGATTAAACTTTTATATGATTTTTAGTCTAAAATTAATTGCATTATAATTATATTATGGCTATTGCATTTTAGGATTCGGAATTAAGAAGTTAGGAAAGATAATGAATATCTGTTTTGAATTTTAGCAATGTATATATCTCGACCTGAATAAATTTTTTCTAGATAAACTATAAATGTTATGATTAAACTTTTCAATGATTTTTAGTATAAAATTAATTGCCCTATAATTATGTTATATCTATTGTAACTTACAATTTTAATTTAGGAGGTGAGGAAAATTAATAAGTGTCTACTTCAGGGTTTGAGCAGCGTAGGGTTTAGAATGAATAATTTTTTTTTAAACAAATTATAAATTACATGATAAAACTTTTAAATGCTTTTAAGTTTTATATTAATTGTCTTACAATTATTTTATAATTGTTGTATTTTAGAATTTCGAAAGGAAAAACTTAGGAAAAATAATAAGCGCCTGCGGCGGCATTCTAAGCGTTGTAAAATTTAACTTAGATAAATTTTTTTAAGAAACTATAGATGCTACGATTGAAATTGTAGATTATTTTCAATTCATAACTAATTACCTTATAACTATCTAACAATTATCCTTCCTTATAATTCTATTGTAACTATTATATTTTAGAATTTCGATTTGAAAAATATAAGAAAAATAACGAATGTCTGTTTTGAATTTTAAGCAATGTGTGAATTTCAACTTAAATAAAATTATTTATATAAACCATGAATGATCGGATTAAGCCTTTTAATGATTTTTATTTGATAATCAATTACTTATAATTATATTATAATTATCATATTGTTGAATTCGGATTAAAAAAGGGTCAGGTAAAATAAAATACACCGGGTTTGCAAAAAACAAATGTGTAGAACTTTTATCTAAATAATTTATTTCTGAGTTAACTATAAATAATACGGTTAACCTGGATTTTTTTTTTTATTATGAAAGAGAAATTTTTATTCTGAAATTACAGAATGCATTGTGAATTTATCATGGAATTTTTTTTTTTCTCATTATTAGGCAGGAGTTGTAATTTTGCGAGACATGTTGAAAAAAAGAGAGGGAGCACGCTAAGATTGCAAATGGCGTATGCATTGATGAAAAATTATGTTGACTCAAAAAAACTTTATTTTAAACCAATAAATTATTTCTGAAATATTAAAAAGAGGGGAATGTAGGAATGGAAATGAAATAAAATTCTAAATTAGTGGAACCTCGTGCAAGTGATAATGTGGAAACAATCAAAAATTTTTTTTCTCTTAATTTTATAAATTTTTTATTACAAATAGGAAGTAGCGAAAATATATATATGAGAATCTTAACTAATCGATTGCGTCTAACACAGCGAGACGAGGAAAGAGCCCTAAAAAATATATAAATGAATAAAAGTAACTTTTTTACCTTCTCCTTTTATTTATAATTTTATTTTGAAACTTACTGTTCGCTAAAGATCTTGCGGACTGCGATAATTTCAAGGTCAGATGACAAGCGATGCAGGCCATGAAACTCGGTAGTCCGACGAGTGTTTAAGCGCTGAAAAATAACCGCGTTCGAATGACAGACCCGGGCAATTCATAGTGCTGACCAGGAGGAAGGTACGAGCGAATAAGTTGATCGACCTGGTCACACAAGAGAACGCCGCGTTGTGGAGGATGTCGATCATAAGTTAAGGTTCGGAGATGTATGAAAATTCGGAAGATGATCTGAAGGATATATAAAATAATAAAGATAAATTACCGAGTTAGGGAAATCAAGAAATAGATATGTAACTTACATCAACAGGGGTGAATCGCTCGCAACATTGTTCGAGAGTGAGGGGTTGATCCATGTTAAATTTTCGTGTTTAACTCGGACCAGCATATTAGAACAATTAACTCAGTAGAATGAATGATTGCAATGGTAAATGACATGAAGAGCAGGCAAGATATCGCGAAAACCGCAGCATCAGCTCAGGACGTTGATAACGACAAACGGATTGTCGAGACGCACACGTGCGAGATAAGGCATCGGAAGGGAGAAATTAATATGCAGATAAATTGTTCTTTCAAAAAAAAAAAAAAAAAAATCGAGTGAAGTTACACGAGAACTCATGAAATTTTAGGAATATTAATCTTACATTAAAGATCGTATTTCATAATTATGGAAAATTACCTAAGGAATCCAAAAGGAAAATAGAATTAACCTTTTTTTTTTTGTATCTAAATAATTTTTTTTGGAAAAAAAACATAGAAATTAGTAAAACCGTACAATTTTTTTTTTTCCCTCAATGAAATTTTAATTTTCTAATAATGTTATCGATGAAAAGATGAGAGGAATTGGGTATTAGATTTCAGAAATCAAATAAAATAAAATAATATTTAGAACAAACCTCAGGATTACTTGAAACAAATTTTTATTATTATTTCTCACACATTTTTTTTATATATATGAACAGATCTATTACTTTTCGACGAAAGTGTGCTCACGTGAGTCACCGATTTCAACGCCGATTTTTTTTTTCGGAAGTAGGTTAGAAAAAGAAAAGATTCTGAAAATTTCAGCTCGATGCGATCAAATCCAGCCGCTGGAGAATTTTTTGAAATTTGAAAAAAGTTGATTTTTCAGTCATTTTCAAATATTCATACCTCAGCTTCTATATAACTTAAAGCTTCAACCAAGACGACATTTTTCTCTGTTAATGTAATATTTTCAAGAAAAAAATAACTCATTGATTTGAACTTAATTCCGGCTTAGCTATAGGTTTCTAACTGGGCTACTGTTTAAATAATTTTTCAATTTTCAAAGTGCCCTCAAATCTACAATTTTTTGAGTAAAGAGATGATCAAGAGCTCAAATTTTTCGTTGAAGTATGCTCTATTGATTTCTACCTTATTTTTTGCTAATTGCTGCTATGTCTTCGAAATACAGCCACATAAAGCCGATTGATTCCTTTAAAATCGCTGTTTTCAGATACCCACAACTTTTTTCGATCAATTCGAAATCTTTCGAAAATCTCAGAGATTACACATCATTCTATTCCCAAACAGCCCTGGAAATTTCAACTTTGGTTTTAATCTGGTTTCGGCGCTATGAATTCTTAAAACTGTCGAATTTTCAACTCTAAATGATGTTTCTCGGACTTTTACTATCAATTTTATAATCTTGCGGTATCAATTTATACTTTTTCAAAATCCCAAAATGGAGAAAAAGGCTGAATGGATTCGTCATACGTAAAAATAAACAATCAAGACGTCCGATTTTTTTTTAGTTTTATTAGTTGTTTTTAACTTATTTAAATTTATATATTTTTTTGCATTCATCAAACGCATTTTGACAACTGAGGTTAATGTCTAACTACGATAAGAGGTGTTCACTTAGTGTTTTGATTAATTAATACATTAAAGCGAAAAAATGAATATAGTTATCTTAAAGTTTTAAACTACACATTAAAAACATTATATTTAGTTGTTCGAAATCAAAACCTAGAAAACCTACTTAGGTATGTTCACTGACGTATAACAATTTATAAACGTAAACAATGCAAGATATGTTGACTGTTGTTAATTACAGACTCTTTAACATATTATTTATAATAAATGGGCGGGAAATCGAAAATGAAGCGCAGTAGGTTACTGACTGAAATGAACATGATATAATTATTGTTGAAAGTGTAAAAAATTCATTTGGAATATATTTTTGGAACACATAAAATAAACATGAATTTGTTAAGAATTTGACACAGAAAAAAATTGGAAGTCTTGATTGTTTATTATCACATATGACGAATTCATTTAGCCTTTTTCTCCATTTTGGGATTTTGAAAAAGTATAAATTGATACCGCAAAATTATAAAACTGATCGTAAAAGTCCGAGAAACATCATTTAAAGTTAAAAATTCGACAGTTTTAAAAATTCATAGCTCCTAAACCAGATTAAAACCAAAGTTGAAATTTTCAGGGCTGTTTGAAAATAGAATAATGCATAATTTCTAAAATTTTTTGAAAGATTTCGAATTGATAGAAAAAAAGTTGTGGGTATCTGAAAACAGCGATTTTAATGAAATCAATCGGCTGTATGTGGCTGAATTTCGAAGACATAGCAGCAATTAGCAAATATCAATAGAGCATACTTCAACGAAAAATTTGAGCTCTTGTTCATCTCTTGACTCAAAAAATTGTCGATTTGAGAGCACTTTGAAAATTGGAAAAAAATTATTTAAACAGTAGCCCAGTTAGAAACCTATAGCTAAGCCGGAATTAAATTCAAATCAATGAGTTATTTTTTTTCTTGAGAATATCTCATTAACAGAGAAAAATAACGTCTTGATCGAAGCTTTAAGTTATATAGAAGCTTAGGTATGAATATTTGAAAATGACTGAAAAATCAACTTTTCTCCAAAAAATTTTCCAGCGGCTGGATTTGATCGCATCGAGCTGAAATTTTCAGAATCTTTTCTTTTTCTAACCTACTTCCAAAAAAAAAATCGGCGTTGAAATCGGTGACCCACTTGCGCACACTTTCGTCGAAAAGTAATGGATCTGCCCATATACATACATTATAATATTATTTCAGTATTAATTGCGCATACATAATAAACTGTGGCTGAAATTCAAAAAAAAAAAAAAATAGTTGTAAGCCGTAGCAATTGCCGGAGCCCAGAGCTAATTAAAAAATTGCATAAATAAATGGCAGAACGTGTATAATTATTGAAATACTTTTTTTTTTAGATTCTACTTTTCAGATAATAAGTCTTTCCTTAAATTTAGGATGAAGAAATACATTTGTCACAAATTTTGTTTTTAGGCATAGTTCTCAATGAATTGAAAAAAAAAAAAAACACTTACTTAATAAAAAATATTGGGAGTACAAATAAGTTTCCGCCGTTTTATTGTAGATAGCGCGGCACGGAGTTTCGGTTAGCTTTCGCAGATGATAACCGGTTCAAAAAATAGTTTGGACATTCAAGAACAACATAACCTATTGATATCGTTGATTTTATATTGGTAAAATATAATTTTTATAAGTTGAAAATGTCAAAATTTGAGCCAAGTAAGCGTCATTTGCGGGAAATATTAGTTTACTTCTTTAATTTAAAGAAATCTGCTGCTGAGGCGACTCAATTGCTCGTAGAAGCATATGGTGAGGGTGCTTTGAGTGAGAGAACGTGTCGAGAGTGGTTTCAAAAGTTTAAAAACGGTGATTTCGACGTAGAAGACAAAGATCGCAGTGGAAGGCCAAAAATTTACGAGGATGCAGAATTGGAGGAATTATTGGAGAAAGATTCATCTTAAACACAAAAAGAACTTGCTCTAACATTAGAAGTCACTCAGCAAGCAGTCTCACATCGTTTAAAATCATTAAAAATGATTCATAAACAAGGAAATTGGGTTCCGTACGAATTAAAGCCGAGAGATATTAAACGCCGATTATGCTTAAGTGAAATGCTGCTAGCTAGACATAAAAAAAATGAGTTTTTTACATCGTATCATAACTGGTGATGAGAAGTGGATACATTATGACAATCCAAAAAGAAGAAAATCATGGGGATTACCTGGCCACGCGTCAACATCAACAGCAAAACCGAATATTCACGGAAAAAAACTTATGCTGTGTATTTGGTGGGATCAGCTAGGTGTAGTGTATTATGAGTTGCTTAATCCGAGCGAAACAATTACTGGAGCCCTCTATCGAACACAATTGATGAGATTGAGCCGAGCTCTGAAGGAAAAACGCCCTCAATACTATTCTAGACTCGAAAAAATTATTCTTCTGCATGACAATGCTCGTCCACATGTTGCGGCTCCCGTGAAAAAGTACTTGAAAACACTTGATTGGGAAGTGTTACCCCACCCGCCGTATTCACCAGACATTGCACCGTCCGATTATCACCTGTTCCGGTCCATGGCACATGCTCTGACGGCGCAGCGGTTCACATCTTATGAGGATACCAATAATTGGGTTGATTCGTGGATAGCCTCAAAAGACAAGGAGTTCTTCAGACGTGGGATTCGAATGCTGCCTGAGAGATGGGAAAAAGTGGTTGCAAGTGATGGGCAATGTTGTAAATAAATTTATATTACCGTTCTTCTATAATAAATATTTAATTTGTGTTAAAAAACGGCGGAAACTTATTTGTAACCCTAATATATAGTAATACAATTTCAGTTAAAATAGACCTTTCTAGGAAAAGAGGACGATACTTTTTTTTGTATGTTGAATTTTTTTTTTTATTGTGTTTGTTCTTCAAACAAGAGAAACAATAAAGTGAAAAATGCTATTGACAGAAAAATTTAAAAGACATAAGATTTTATTCTATAAAAATTGAACTATTATACCCTGAAAATTGATCGTATGAAATGTTTTGCCTAAATTCCAGGTAACTCTTAAAAAAAAAATATTTTAAAGTATGTACCGAGAATTAATAATCCGGTAAATCAACTTTGCAAAAAATATTTAAAGTTTATGGTATTCTAATAAAGATACTTACCTGTAAATTACATTATAACTAGAAATATTGCACATAAATACTGACGTATCAGGAGATGTGTAGTGAATAGTGCTAGACCAACAGTCTGGTCTAGGAATCAATTATATTTCTCTTGTAGCTCGTGTGGAAAATACTCGAATGAAATAAGATTAGGTGTGGATGAAAAAAAAATGTGTTTTTTAACAATTAAATCAGGAAGTCGAATCAGCGGATGAATTTCATTAAGTCGGAAAAAGCCAGTTAGGAGGATTAGAATTTTTTTTCTTTCTTCACCCTATTGTTTTCCTTTCCTTTTGTCCTTTCCAATGTTATTTTGAGTACATTAAAATAGAAAACGAGATGGGGGGGGGGTAAAATAATTTTTTCAGATAGACAGTAAAGTAATAAATGATATTTTGAATAGGAAGATGAATCAATGGAAGTGTGCACAGTCACGATTAATGATAATAATTGGTTTTGTTATGTAACAGAGCGTGAAACTGATAAGTTAATAATAAATTGATTATAATAAGTCTATATTTGAATCGCGAAGTACTGTAAAATTTTGCTAATTAAAAAAAATTTGTTTCAATACAGGACAGAGCGCACGAGTAAAATGGTACTGCTTGCAATAATCCTGTTGGCTCAGCCCCTACAGGCACTATTAGGGTACAATTGCGGAAATATATCTATGGATGTCACCACCATATCAGCAAATAATGTGGGTAAGTGTGACATACCGTTGAAAAATCCAGAGGAAAAGTCGGTATCGCTTCAGTTACTCCAGTTAGCAGAATTCGGCAGTACGGAAGTTTTTGAATGTCGGGTGAAAATAAATCAGGTAATAGCATATTGTGGGGATTGGTAACATGCATTCGTCGTGGCGAACGGAAAAAGAGAATATATCTATGAGTTAGAATACAGTGTAAAAGGATACAGGAGACTGGCAGTTTAAAGTTGGGTTATAATGCGAAATTAGAGGGATTAACAAGAAACGCAACACATTATCGGACAATGAAGTTGGTGGGAACTACTAGGGTGGATAGAAAATGTGCGAGAACACAATATAGTGACCCGTTCGGCACGTGGGATCATGTGATTATGGAAGCGACTGTCACGGTAACGGTTAGAAACTATTTTACAACAGTGGAACGTGCAAGCAATGAGGTAGTTCTTGGCAGTGGAGCAAGATGCGACTGGGTCGAAGGAGGATGCGTAGACCAAACAGGAGGTAACACATTTTGGGAGGTCATGAGAGAAGAATCGTGTCAAACAGTTGTCACGTAACGATTCAAATTAAGAGCACGTGTGTGGATTTATTTTATCTTGTAATTTAAAATTATAAGCAATTGACTTTCGTTAATTTTAAGTTTTGGTTAATGATCTTGGGATATTGGGGATGCATAATCCAGCGTGACATTATGTCCCAACTATTGTTAATATTTCATTTTTATGAAACTTGTCATCCGGGTATCGATGTATTAAGAAAATATTGACCGCCGGGTAGGAGAAAAATCGATACTTGGGATGGACCATCGGCATCGAAACTCCGATTTAAAATAATTATTATTTAATTTATTAGTTACGTTAAAAATATAAATATGGTATGAATAAATAGTTCATATATTTAATTAATTATTTATGTATCATTCAGGTTTCAGGATCTTACCTTTATATTTTATATTTTAATTTAAAACTAGGCCCAGGGCTAGGAAAAAGATAATCATAACAATAAATTAGGGCGATTATTGCGCCACGTGGGCGACCAACAGGTGGAGGATAGGGTAATTAAAGCAAAGAAAGATACGGGGTATCAAAGTGAACGGACGCTCATACGTTTTGTTGTTAGAATATATTTAATAAAAAAAAAGTTGTTATCGCTGTTAATCACTGGATGAATTATCAAAACCAGTTGGATTTTGTGAATTGGAAATTCTTTTTGCGGAAAATCATCTACGAGTAAGTACCTTGGATTTCTTTTCGTCGCATTTTCTTTCACGTGTTAACCCCCGGTAGTTGTTGGTCGCCGCGGCGTAAAACTTCACGTGTGTAATTAGAGTTCAAGTAAATATTGTAATTTGTTTATAATTATCATACCGAATGATACATAATAATTGCGGTAAATGATTGTTGAATATTATTGGTAATTTCCTTTTTCTTTTTTTTGTTATTTTGTATACTTTAAAATATTAAGATACATATATGTATATACAGCGTTTGTGAAACGTTATTTATAGTTATAGATATATATATATATATAGATATCTATAGTAAATCTACAATACTTGAGGAAATTCCTCAAGTACTGACATCATCGTTCGGGTGAAGAATTCCCGAATTATTATAAGATTTATTATTATTTGTTATTTAAAATATCTATAAGATACTATTATTATTATTTTATTTACAAATTCTATTTATGAATAGCCCCGCGGTCAATCAGAATTGATCAATTTGTCATTATTATAATTATTTATATTCGAAAATTAATTCTTTAAAATATTTTTTTTTTATGATATTGATGTTACTGTTTACTTGACCAATAATTATCTAACTTTATTATTTAAGTGTGAGTGAAAATAATTTCCGTATCTTTCTCTCTCTCACGAGTGGTGGGAGATAAAATATAATAAAAATATTATTAATATTTATTATTGTTAATTAAATTTAATTGTATGTATTATTTTTATATTGCGTTTATAATTTTATACACTGAAAGTATTCAACCCCCAGGGGAAAAAATTTATATTCACTTTTGAGCTCCTTATCATTTATTAATTTAAGTAGACCAAATGTTAAGTGAGAAATCATTTTTTTTTTACTATGGTTATATAATTAAATAGTCGGAAACCAACAGCTGTCGGGAAATTTAATATTTATTTTCCTTGGATCTTTTCCTACTATTTTAATTTCATTTTCTTGATCTTGTTTATTATTTATCTATAAATCTTTATTATTTATTTAATTTTATTGTTTCACTCGTGTGTTTTATCCGCTTCGTCACAAATTGCTTGCTCGGATTTTCCCTTGTAAATTCCCCCTAAATAATTTTTGTCCGTTTTGGATAAACGGACTGGCGCCTGCGTGCACTAACCTAGCCTGAGGAGCTGGTTCAGGTACAACAATTATTTATTATTTTAACTCATCATTTATTTATTTATAATTCAATCGTTTATAAGAATTCAATTTTATTATTTATTATCATTTATGTTTATTTATTATTTATAAGTATTATCACGCGCGGGCGACCTCATACAGGTTACTGGACCGATTCGCGTCTTCGTCGCGAAATTCGAGAAGGTATACGTTATACAGTGAGTCACATAATTTTGTACGAGGGACCTGGTACGCTATTGTCCGGAGAAAAAGGAGAACCGAAAATCTATACAATCAATACAGAAGATATAACATTTGCCCTAGCGAAGAAGATGGAGATGAAAATATGAGGTTACACTCTGATACAAACAGAACATCCTAAATTATGAATTAAGGTACTCAAACAAGGGGAAGAAACAACGAAAGGAAAATCAATCTCGGCGCAAGACCTCGACATATTTGCATACATAAATTTGAAATTTGTGTATGTAGAAAAACATATTAAACGACAAATGAGATCTCTTTATAGAGATATATTAACACACAATTGTGAAGTTGAACGACAGGTGATACTGAATGCACTGATGTTGTCAGGATTGAAGCCGGAGGAATTCGCTTATGCGATAATGAAAGGACCAGGGTACTACGCAACAGTTGCAGGGGAAATCATTTACGTAATTAAGTGCATACCAGTAGATGTCCAGTTAAGGAAAGTAGAAAAATGTTATCAGGAGTTACCGGTGACTTATCAAAATCAGAGTTGGTTTGTCACATCTGGATCAAGAATGTTGATTAAACAAGGTACTATTGTAGAGTGCAACCAGATACTATCAGTCGGATATGAGGTAGATGGGGCATGGATCATTATGAAGCCGGGATTCGAAGACACGAAGGAACCACAAATTTTAAATTTGTGCCAACGACCATACCAAATTGGGATTATGAGGATTTAAAATATTTAGCAACGGGTGGGATATTAGGGTGTCCGTTATTTCCCAAGTTGTTATTTTTTTTGTTGCCGTCCCCTGAACTTTTAGTTTTTGCTTTAAAAAAAATTATTTACCCTAAACAAGCTCTCGATTGCACACCTCGAGCGCGAAAGCGCCGGGAGTGCTCTACTGTCGAAAAGCCAAGATAACCCGATGCACTCATATATAATTGATTCTGTTATTCTTATGACGTAATGGATACATTAAATTTAGGCATTTATAAAAACTAGATATTCCAATGGAAATGATAAAAATATTTTCAGATTGATTCACTCCAATATACATGTAAAAAAACGCGATTAAAAGTTTGTTTATAGCAACGTCCGCTGGTCTGTGCGTCCGTTTGTTACCAGCACAGAGCTCATCAGACGCAATTAATAATCTCAAACTTTTTTTTATAAGTTTCCGTTTATCCTTGAGACAGTCCCTTTCGAATTTCGTTAACGAAATCCTTACCTGTCAAAAGATATTTAATAAAAATAATAATAAAAAAAGTCGATGAATTTTCTGAGATTTCTATATATTTGGCGCCGTATGTCTTTCTGTCTTTATTTTTTATACAGGCATTCTTATACACCTCGCTCACTCTTTTTTTTTTTATTTTTATTTTATATACGCTACTAACACCATTGAACGGAAAAATGAATTATCCCTGCTTATAAAATCCGATAGATTCTTATAAGACCCTATACTTAACTATAGCCCTTCTCATAGAACTCAAAAACTCTATGGAAATTTATGAGAATCTATTTTTTTTTTTTGGATTCTATGAGATTTTTTTTTTTTTTAAACAGGGATCGATGTTTTTTTTTTTTTTTTTTTTTTTTTTTTCAATCGTTGATATCCTTCAAAAATTTTTTTTTTTTGTTTAGTTCAGAGGTTAACTTCATAAACTTTTTTTTCTGATACAATTTTTTTTTTTTTTTTTTTATTTTAATCTGTTTCAAAATAAAAATTAAAAAAATAAACTATAATAATAAGAAGGCAAAAAAAACTCAGATAAAATTGGGGTAGGTGTCATTGAGACAGAAGTTTATTGGGCAGAATTGTCATTATGTACATTCTGTTTACCTGGATCCCGTTTACCCAGAGTTCGATTACCTACAATCCCAATTAGAAGTAACTGTTTTAGGGTAGACCCCCTTTGCATATGATTTTTTAATTTATAACTCAACTAATACGCTCGGTTTTATGACATACAATATTAGTTTTGAGGCTGTTTTTTGAGCTATCGATAAGGCACCAAAATGTTGGCAAATCAATTAGAAATTTAAGTTTCTGAAAAAATACCTGCTTTAAAGACTTAAAACGAGCGACGACAAAAAGTAAAAAAAATATTTCAAAAATACGTCATCTAAGCGATTTTTCAATTGAAATGACTTTCTAAGACAGGAAAAAGAACACAGACGAAAATATTTTTTATTATAAATTGAAAACCAAAAAAACCAAAATTGTCTTGGGATTAGAAAAAATTGCTTGGTGTAAGGAATTTGTATCGCTCCAAAAATTTTTTTCCCGCCTCAAAAGATTTTTTTCTCGTCACAAGGAAGTTTTTGTTTTCAATTCTTAATGCAAAAAAATTCTTGGGACAAACTAAAATTTTTTATTTTTTTTGCTTTTTCTTTTATTAACAACCATGGTTTGGTATAATGTAAAAGATAAAAGACTTCCCTGCTTGAAAAATCCGATAGATTCTTATAGCTGTATGTATAAGGCCCTATACTTAACTATAGCACTTCTCATAGAACTCATTCATTCTTATAAAATCTCTATGGGAATTTATGAGTATCTATTGGATTCTATGAGATTTTCTAAACAGGGTTAGTAACTAATCAGAAACTAGTATTCGGTGACTGCATGTATTTTTTTTAATAATAGAATAAATAAAATAAAAAAATAAATATATAACTACACGAATACAGTCGAGTCGCGTTATAAGTCCTATGAGTGTCTTTATCATATTAACGCGAGTCTGGTTAAAAGAAAAAGATACAAGCTGGACTTATAACGCGACTCGAATGTACATCAAGTGATGAGATTCTGGCTCTTGACTGGCTACTCGAACTTTCATATGTAGTAAAAACAAAAAAAAAAAAAAAAAAAATAAATAAATAAAAATGACAAAAAACTTTGGTAAAATTAATAAGTGTGAAAACAAAAAAAACACAAAATTTACTTAATGATACAAATGTGCAAACCTTTTAACCAGCTTATCACAGAAGCATCTGGAATTATCATAAAATTATTAGATGAAACGATTATATATATATATATATATATATATATATATATATATATATATATATATATATATATATATATATATATATATTCATTAGGGTGCTCCAAAAAAAATCGATATTTTTTTTTTCTTTCGGCTGTTTCTATATATCGAAAAAAAAATCCAGTCCAAAGGATGATTTTTTTTTCATTTTCTTGTTAAATATTGCTTATTATTTGGATAATTGAATTAAATTTATTTGTGGTGGCAAGAGGGAGGAGGTGGGTAACTTGCAACCAAGCTCTATGATATTCAATAGTTGGTTGATCTTATATATAATTACAGCCCAGTAAATTTATTTAGATTAAGTTGCATTGGTTATATAGATATTTCGTATGTCTCATGACCTTGAACCTATGTAATGATCTTAATTGTTATTGAAAATTATTTAAGTCTTCCATTAATTGATATAGTGACCTCATATACCAGCTAACTGTATAAAGATAACCCCATCAAATAAATATTGAACTACGTGAGCGTTCGAGGTGTGCACGTTTGGATTTTCCAACTTTTTTCAAATTAAACCGTGCCGAAATCATGTTACATTTCCCATTCAAATAATAATATTTTTTGCATTTAATTTTTTATCTCTGAAGCAAATAAATTTACAACTAGGATCAATACGGATTTTGTTAGGAAATTTTCCGCTCTACAAAAAAGATGTCTTTGTTTTTTTTAATAAAATCATTCTTTTAAAAGTTATTCATGATTAAAATTGTGTTCATAGTTTATAACTAAATTTTTTTGTCATTTACTGCGAATTTAAATTGCACCTTCGATTTTGACCACAAAAGGATCGGCAGGTATACGTCTAAGTCATAAGTAAACTTGTCGCACGCAAATTTACTTCGTCGCACAAAGATTATCGCATGACCCACAAAAATGTCGCAGCAAAAAGCTACTTAAGGAATAAAACAGCGAGCACTAAAATAGTACTCATATCGCATTAATAATAAAAAAAAAATATGTTCAATTCGTGCGGTATCGCCGATTATCCACACGAGCAAATGAGTGCACTCACTTCGTTCGTTCGCTCAACTTTGCTCTTGTGAGCAATCGACAACTTACCGCACTAGTTGTACAATATACTATTTTCGAACTAGATAGTCTATATACTCATTAATAATTAGTAAATTAGACGAATGATATAGAAACTCGATTCTGTCCGAAAGTTCGCGTTCAAACTTAATATTATCCATGTAAATTCGGTATGCATTATGATATTCGTAGTGTTTCATTCTTATGTTGTTTTGATGCAGTAATTGGCAAATATTATGCCAATGGCAATATTCCCCAGGAGATCCATCTTTTACCATTTCAGTATATTTTGATAGCGACACGAATTTAGGACATTTTGGTATCAACGCTCGAAGAGCTCGAAAATGTTCACAATAATGTTTTCGAGCTCAAGGAGCTCTAAAACAGTGGGAAGATTCCCATACAAAGTCGCCGTTAATAAAAAAACTGCCGTAGATCGACCGATGCCTGACTGCCGTCACTCAGTCAAGCATTGGCAATTAGTAATGGCCCAAGCATGGTTAATTACCAGCAGCCGTTTAATATTTTAAGCGACGCTGCTGATGGCTGGCCAATGAATGGCTACTTATGACTGGCCGATTATCGTTTTGCAACGTTGGGACACTGTTAGTCAATCAGTGGTCCATAACTTTGTAAAATAAAAAAAATCTACTAATCAATTATCAATTATACAAATAACTTATTATTATAGTTTTATTTAATTAATAATTATTTATTTTTGATTTAAACAAATTTTTAATTAATAACATATTTTTATTTTTCAATTGAAATTATTTACAACTAACAATTTAAATATTTTTTAGTTCGTTATTGATTGCAATCAACAACCGTAATTTTATAACTTTATTTATAAAAATTAATTTAATTAAATATAAGTCATAAATTTTTACAATAAATGTCATTTTTGGTAATAGTAGTAAAGCAAGATAAGTAAACTAAGTCCTTGATAAATAATCGATTAAATTTGATAAGTTTTATTTTTAAGAATTATGTGGATATAATAAAAATAGTACGAAATAAGTTCTTTTTCTTGCTAAATAATCGAAAATATTAATTAAATTTCTCTTTATATTTCATAAAACCGAGTGGTTGTAGTGGAATGAATAAGTAATATTATTTAAAAGTATCAGTTCAATATTAGTAGGTTCGTCCAGTAGCTACCGTTTAGAACCAGCAATCAGAATGACAACAATTCGCGCCCAGAGCTCAGCAGAATTTTTCATCGAGTTTTTTCATCATCTTTTACCTCACTTAATTAGTTTAAACATTAATAATCATGAAATCTACTAGTATAACAATAATAAAATTTTTTTTTAATTAAATTTATTTACTTGCTGGCCGATTTCTGGCTGCCATTAATCACCGATAGTCGAGCGCCATTAATGGGCCGACGTTATCAATTGTATATTCAGCCGTTCATGGGCCATTATAAGTTGCAATTGACTGGCCGTTAATCATCATACTGTGCCCAGCGATGGGCCATCTAAGGGCTGGTTTTCAAACTTTGTATGGCTTTGGGGCTGGTCCGCAAGGTCAACCGATTAGACTGATTTTTTTTCTGGCTTCCATTAGGTACAGTTTTATTTTCGGTAGGGTCGCTTATGACTAAGACCAATTTAATAAGTAGAAACCTAAACATGCAAACCTTCTCAATAAGACAATTTATTGATAAATTGAGAAAAATATAGATAGCCCGAACTGGGAATCGAACCCAGACCATGTCGGTATCGCGCCGAGTGCTCTACCAGTTGAGCTATCCGGCACTATACTATATTCTGTTCAATTTAATCTATAACTTATTGAGCCACACCGTCCATCGTACGGTAATACACCAATTTAATAAGTGGAAACCTGCCAATCCTTTTGTGGTCAAAATCAAAGGTGCTATTTAAATTTGAAGTAAATGACAAAAAAATATAGTTATAAACTATGAACACAAATTTAATCTTGAATAACTTTTAAAAGAATAATTTTATTAAAAAAATCAAACAGACCTTTTTTGTAGAGCGGAAAATTTCCTAACGAAATTTATATTGATCCTAGTTGTAAATTTATTTGCTTCAGAGATAAAAAATTAAATGCAAAAAGTCGAAAAATCTCACGTTATTTGAATGGGAAATGTAACATGATTTCGGCACGGTTTAATTTGAAAATTAAGAGCTTGTTTAGGGTGGATGATTTTTCTTAGGGTAAAAACTAAAAGTTCAGGGGGCGGCAGCAAAAAAAATAACAACTTGGGAAATAACGGACACCCTAGTGGGAAATATACGGAAAAGGACTCTGAAAAATTGACGAATAGGATAATGTTACCAATAGAAACTCCAGTTTTAGTTAATACCATAGTAAGAGGGACAACAGGTCGCACAATTGTCGGTAGCACAGGAATATCAATGACACAGTTTATGGATGAATCTATTATTGAAAGTTATGCAAAGAAACAATGGGATAAATTTTGGGAAGGATTTTTAATGTTCGGAACGGCAAGTGCGGGTTTGATAGGCATAATGATAAGTATAAAAATGTTAAAAATAATAATCGACACAGTAGTGCATGGATATATTTTACATCGAGCATACGGCTAGAGTTTGTATTTAGTAGGTGCAATTTTATCGTCAGTAACACATTTATTATTACAACTGGCGAAAAAACCACTCAAAAGCAAAAAGAAGAAGAAATCAAGGGAACGTAAAAGTAGAAGGAAGCCGGTTTCAGAAACCACAGATTAAAATAAGCAAGTCGAAAATGAAAGAGATAGAAAAATCAATTCAAGGACCGTTATTTTATTTCGGAATTTTTTTTTCCTCTCCTTAAAAAAAAAAAAAAAAAAAAAAAAAAAGCAAAAAATTCCAGATATTGTTCAAATACAAAAAAATTATAATAAAATTAGATCAATTATGATTCTCATGCATTTTGATCCGCCGAATATAAATCTCGAGCTTCTATGGCCCAGACATCTCTAAGAATCTAGATAAATGGCAAAAAAAAACCACTGAAAATTAATAAAAATCAAGTATATTATGATAAAAATCAATTTTTGTATAAAAATAAAAAATTTTTAACATGTTATCCAATCTGTGAAATATGAAATTAAAATTTTTTGACCTAAAAACTCAAAACATTTTAGTTAATTCTACTTATTTTGACATTGTTTTTATTACACTAGTGTCTTGGTGGAATCCTCCGCCTTAGTCGTCACTGTAATCGCCAAGATTTCAGGAAAGTGTAGAAAGTAAGAATGTAAAATGAGCAATTTAAGATTTATCAAGCAACCCAAAGTTGTAATTGAAATAAAGTCCGAATTCGAAGTTCTGTTCGGGGACCGAAAATTCCTTCTTCTAATTTGGCATCGTTAACATAGTGATTTGTTCGATCTCAACTATTCACAAACATATATAGCAGAATATTTTGTGAACCCTAATTGTTGGTCAACCAGTACTGTTGCAAATGTTATATCACCACAAACTTTCCGTTGATGTTTCAAATACTTTATTTCATCTAATACAATTTGCTAGTTGTAAATCAGTGCCAATATTTTTTTATTATGAAGATGTACCGCTTTGAAGCTTATCTTATATGAATCAATACAACCTTTCACATCTAGTCAGTACACTGATGAATTTTCGGAACTCCTTCTTTCTACCGCAATTTTAAGCATTCCTGATTTCTTGTTTTAATGCTTGTGCTTGTAACCAGGGCACCTCCACGTGGTGACGGCGAGCAACAGAACCGTCTGGCAGAGTCCCTGGGTTAACGGCTTGTATGTCATCATGGCAGGCACAAGTAATAAGTGTTTTACGATGCAGGAACCCGGAATCCCAGTATCGGCGTCCGGTCAGAGTGATAAAGCAGGCTCGCAGGCATCGTCATCAAGCGACTGCAGCTCTTCAAATAAAATGAAAAAGGTATATGAAGATTGCTATGGTATCCAAATTACCAACTAAGAAGCAACGTGGGTACAACATTCCATTCGTAATTGGTGTTACACGATGCTAACTCGCTGGGAGCAAACAAAAAATCAACAGCGCTTGAAATTTTCAAAACCCGTGATTTGGTCTGCACCGACGAGTCAAAAAAACTGCTACTTTTGCATGACGGACATTGCAGGTTTTACTTCGAAAACCAAACATAAAATTCAATATGCCAACGTAACATCAATTGTACAATCCGAAAAATTTTGGTAGTCGTAGAACTTGCAGCCCCTGACCTGATGAATGAGGACGAAGAGATGGAAGTTGACGATGACTTCGAAGAAACCAATTCTGAGCACGAAGAATACGTGCCTGATAGTGTTAGTCAAAGTAAAAATCCTGAAGTCTTCGACCAATTAGAACTGAATGACATTATGCGAGACTTAGGACTATCCAGAGTGAAAGTTGAACATTTAGCATCAGCCTTAAGGAAGAAAAATTTATTAACTAAAGACACCACAGCTTATTTTTATCGTGATAGATGAAAGAAGTTTGAAAATTTTTCAAGAGTGGAAATTCATTAGTGTACTATTCAGATGTGAAAGGTTTGATTGATGAGTTGAAACCAAACACATACAAAAAAGATGAATGGAGGCATTTTATTGATTCGTCTAAGAGAAATCTCAAAGCTGTGCTTCTTCATAATAGAAACATTTTGGCACGAATTCCCGTAACTCATTCGACCAAACTAAAAGAGACTTACGTCAATTTACAGATTGTATTAGATAAAATAAAGTATTCGGAACATCAATGGAAAGTTTGTAGTTATCTGAAAATTGCAACACTTTTGTTAGGCCAACAATCAGGGTTTACATAATATCCCTGCTTTTTATGTTTGTAGGATCGTCACGATCAAAGAAAACCACTATGTTAAAAAAGAATGGCCACCGAGAACGAATTTGAATCCTTGTCCTCACAATGTTATCCGAGAACCTCGAATTGATTGTTCCAAGTACTTAGTACCGCTACTTCATATCAAGCTTGGTCTGATAAAGCAGTTTGTCAAAGCTTTAGACAAAGATGGCAACTGCTTCAAATATTTAGGGTAAAAGTTTCCAGCTATAAGTGATGCCAAATTGAAAGAAGGAATTTTCGATGGACCCTAAATTCGGACTTTATTTCAGGACGATAATTTCGAATATGGAATGAGCGAGATTGAGAGTGCAACATGTACAAGCTTCAAAGAAGTATTACAAAACTTTTTAGGCAATACGAAAAGTTGTAACGGGATAAAATTGAATTTACCGCGTAAAACTTGAGTCAAAATAATATCTAGCAAACGCATTGTCGACCTCGTGACATAACCACCCAGGGTTATCCAGGGTAGGTTGCGACTAGTCGTCCGGAAGTGAAAATTTCAAATGCTCGTCCGTCAGTCCCCGATAAGAATTAAGTAGGAGTGACTGAAGATCAAAGACACCCAAAGTTGTGCGGAGAGCGAGTAATTAAAAACGAAAGACGGAACGGGAAACGACAGTTATCACCGGAATGACCGGACCGATCAGACGTTCTAGAGGAGAGTGAAGTCCAACATCTAAATAGACGCCATTATCAGACGCTGCAAAATATCAGGTAAATTTATTTAATTGTGACTTGGTTTTACTATGTGGAACCACGCGATAAAATTTCCAAAATTATTACAAGATACCAGGCAGGTAGCCGGTACCTTTTATTGTCAAGAACTGATTAACAGGTTGAAGGAGAGTACGCGGGTTGTTAGGAGAGAGAGAGAGAGAGAGAGAGAGAGAGAGAGAGAGAGAGAGAGAGAGAGAGAGAGAGAGAGAGAGAGAGAGAGAGAGAGAGAGAGAGAGAGAGAGAGAGAGAGAGAGAGAGAGAGAGAGAAGGAACATAAGAGACCTAAACAAGACATAAGTAAGGACGAAAACAGAACGAGAATCCACAAAGAAGGACCATTACGAGCACAAAAACAGGACCAAACCACGGACAAATACCACGACGAGAAAAGATCAGCGTAAAATTGTTGTAAAGGTATTCATATTAATTTATTCCAGGCGGGAAGCCGGAAAAAAAATTAAATTCGTAGTTGTGCGTTGGGTATCGTTGCGTCTGAATTAGGTGTCCGTAGTAAATAAATTCGTAATTCATAATTAAATAAAATTACTGGAATTGACATATATGTTATGTCCGACTTCGCAAACTCTTTCTTTCAGTTACTAATGTTGAACACCCCTAAGGAATAGATATTCCATTTTCTCTTGAGAGAAACAAAGATGGGTTCAATTGAGTGTTACAAGACGAAATCTACTAGATTCCTTTCTTTTTGTTTTTCATTCTCTTATTCTTCGTTGCCCACTTACTGTCAACTACGATCATTCTAATGCGCACAATTTGCATTAACTTAAATTGAGTTCCGTCAATGGGACATCTCGCACGCTGCAACTGACTTAAAATTTCCCCTTCCCAAACTCGGACCCCATGGTTGCGGTGGTCAAAAATTTTCAAGAGCAAAATCACTCTACCGAGCACAGGCTTGCTTTCCAGTCATAGTTGAATTCAAAGTTTTCAACGAAGAGTCGCTAATAGGTACAGCAGTATCCTCGTTAAAAAATTCGCGGATAATTTTATCACAGAATAAAATTATCAACTCAAACAAATATTTATATACATCCATATGAATATCTCACTCATAAAGAAAATAAAATATTTAGGAAAAAAACAAAAGTAAAA
>OZ024706.1:18500680-18677006 GCA_964016945.1 Microplitis deprimator | reverse complement strand
TAAGGCCTTTATAATTAACCTCTTTTTTTTCCTTCATCAATATTAACATATTTTCCAATCAGTCTCAAGAATTTAAGAGAAAATAAGGACGCTATAGAGCTAAGATCATATGTATGAATTAGCGCGTTTTACAGTCATCTACTAGTAAAGATAACTCTATTTTAATTAAACTAGCAATAAAGGAAAATCCGCATCGAAACGTATTCCTAAACAAATAAAATAAGCCTTAAATAAAATATTTGAGCCGAAAATTGCATTGGTTAGTCCAAACGCCTAATCCACGCAACCAAATATTAAATTAAATAATAGTCGGACCTAACAATGAATTTTCTGGTGGCAGCGGTGGGATTCGGTCGTTAGAGTATTTCCTTTTGGTTTCATTTAAAATAGAGTCATATAAACAGTATAATTTTAAATCGTTAAAATCTTGTCTATATAAAAAAAAAAAAGAATTTTTATTAATTAAAAAAAAAAAAAAAATTTTTTTGGAAAGTACTTAAAATTAAAAATAAATCCCTTTAAAAAGTTTTATCTCTATTTTCTTTAAGAAAAATAAAGGAATTTTATTTTTTATCTGTACAAAAATCGCGGTAGAGTTTATTATTTTATTGATCCAAAAGATCGTTCACTAGAAATTGATGTTTTATTTTTATAGATCTATCTTTATTATTCTATTACAAATTTGTATGTTTTCATGGCATCCTTCTTTTCTCTTAAGAATAAATTTAAGTTACACAATAAGAATGCATATCTTTACTTGAAACTTTAATACTTTTATTATCACCGGAAATAATTTCTTAAATTACTTGAATGACACTCCAGTATATATAAAACAAAGAAAATTAATAAAATATCTCTAAATTTTATTAAGCCGTATAAGTATAGAAAAAGTATTGTTCTATGGTGTTTTCATTCTACTACAGATTTTTATTAAATCTATTTCCTAAAAAGTGAGGAATCAATTATATTCCATCATAGGGACATAGTGGAAGAAAAATATCCATAGAAGAATCCTATTAAAATATAAGAAAAACTTTCAAAGTTTCAACACAACTGTTATTTTTACATATATATAAATTTTATCATTTTGTTTATATTGTGCATGCGATTAAGGCTGATCGAAAATTATTTGTACTAATATTTTGGTCATACATAGACATGTACTTATATTCCCATATTTCTCAAAGAACGATATAGAAGATCTTAAAAATTTAAGACAATAATAGGGAGTCTGATTTTGCAGCAAGATAACTATTGCTCGTTAAATACTGGGAATCTTTGTTTTATCGGTTTCGGTGTCCACAAACAGACCTGTTGAGAAAAGTTCGGAAATACAGATTTTGAATATATATAAAAAGAAAAAAAAAATTAATTATTTTTAAAAATTTAATTAACATATAAAGGATTTTGTTTCCTCCTTCTCGGTTTATTATAATCATAAACGAAATTCAATATAAGTAAATGTATACACATATTTATATCTTTATTCAAACAGTTATAAAATTATTTAAAAGTTACTGCAGTCTTATCGCAGGAAGTATCTTATTTCGATGACTTAAGATTCTTAATAATATGTTTATTCATCATAAAAAATATTAAGGCTAACCCAATGATATAATAATCAAAGTAAATTATTAAATAACTATCAATTATATTCATATAATATATTAATATATTCATATATATAAATATATATATATATTAATGAATAAAATAATTTGTCTTATATTTATGTCTACTCGGCAGTTGGAACCGTGTGAATATTTTCGGCTATTGTAGCTAGATATCAAAATAAGATCTGTAAACTTTATAGTTTAACGAGGAAAAGAGAACAAAGAATTATTTGTATAATCATCTTAACGTATTTATTTTCGTTGGACTCTCTGAGAAGGAAAAAAAATGTATTTTATTTTATTCCAGTTACAAAACTTTCTCTTTTATAACTTAGATATTTTAGTTTTCGAAAATTACTTTAGAAAATAAAATATTTTATTTTATTAATATTGAACGGTGAAAAACACATTTAAAGCACATTTGTGCAGGTAGCATAAGAAAGTCATTATAGGCTTTATTTTATGGTCTTGGGTACTTGAGTGGTACAAAGAATTTCTTATTTTATTAGTTTACAATATAGCCAATTATTATTGTCTTAGTTTAGAAAGAAAACACGTGTACTTCAGGGGACAATCCAGAGTGTTGGACCCCATCATAAAATTTAGGTTAAAAATTTTCAATGAGATTCTTCTGAGTAAAGATTTTATTTGAAACGCTCTTTGTTGCTAATAACACTGTATTTTCCCTTTGTTTATTATCAGCTCTATTCATAATTTTCTATATTTTATTATTGTCGAATGTATTAAAATTTCTAATATTTATTTGCTAGAAGAACAAAAATAAACTCAAGCTATACATATAACTATATAAAATAATAAATTTCATTCTCTTTTTTCCTTTCCTCATTTTTGAAAAAAAAAAAAAAGAAAAAAAAACGACAAGAAAAGGGACTTTGATCAGAGTTTAATCTTTAAATTAAAATTTAGGACTGGTGTCAGGTAATCGCACATATAGAAATAGATTGCCGAAATATACTACTCAAATTTATTCAATACAAAAATATATATTTTATAAATTTCGATTCCCTTACTAACAGATTGGCGTTTCGAGAAATATTTTCGATACTCAAAATAACATTTTAAGAGTAACTTATTCTTCTGGAAACAAGTAAATAAAAAAAAATTTTTTTTTTTTTTTTCAAGAAATTCTATATATATACATATATATATTTCATCTTGAAGATAAACACATTGCCTTACGGTTATACAGTACTTGGGCCTTAAGACGTCAACGGTATCCTTTGACCGACCCAGGTACCTAAGGTCATAAAATCCAGGTCAAATAAGTTTAGCTCTCTTACAAGAGAAACATACATTCCAAACTTAAACTTAATACCATTTTAGAAATAAATAAAATACTTACTAGAAATTAGGAAAAATATAAGTTTAATTTATGTACTCAATTATTCAGAGAAACCAACATACATATATACATATATATCCGTTCTCTTTAAAGGAGAATATGTTTGTTTGATTAACATTTTGTTAGTATTTAATAAATTATTCAATCAGGTCCTTTGATTATTAACATTTAACTAAACTAATTAAGTATTTTATAAAAAAAAAAAAAAAAAAAAAAAAAAAAAAATTATTTACACATTAAAATATCGCTTCTGAGTTGGTAACTCTATTCTTTTAATTAAGAACAGAAGTGATAATTTTGGTAACATTTAGAATTTAGCTACTAGGGATAAATAATTGAGGAATAATTTTATTTCGAATAAATATGTGCTAAGCAGAACTTGCCCGTTTAAGAGCGGAGCTGGAGCGTGAAAGACGCGACTTCGCGCGCCAAAGGCAAGAGTTTGAAGCTACCGTCGCCGCGAATAATGTTGCGAATAACACCGTGAATAACCCAGCGAATAACACACTTAACAACGGGAACATTACCATTAATGTAGATCCTATCGACCGATCTTATGCACCAGTAAAAGATTTCGCTGCTACGATTCCCATATTTTTGGGCGATGGCGATATATCATATAAAAATTTCGACAGGGCGGTTACACAACGAATTTACTTATTACCTAAAAATAATCTGGAGCTATACGTGGGCCATCTTCTAAATAGAATAGAAGGGCGAGCGAGGCGGTATGTAGAATCTAAAGATTTGACTACTGTAAGTGAGGTCTTAGAACTTCTTAGGAAGGAATTTAGACCTCTTAACCCTATCAGATATTTAAGTAGAAAACTAGCGCGATGTCAACGGGAGCGTGATGAATCCGTCGAAGATTTTTACTATCGAATCAAAGACATCTTATCTAGTTTGAAGGCGATTAAAGATAAAGAGCCGAAGGGACCCGCAGTTTATGCTTCTGCTCGCGCAGATGCCAAAGACATTTTTTTTTTAAATTTACCGAAACAGTTAAAAATTGCTTTTATTCAACAAATTAAAAATGAAAATACTACATTAAAATCGCTATTTGAAGAGGTTAAAGAAATTATGAAACTTACGGGTGACCATCCAAACAACACGAATCGAACGCGGAAATATGAACGAAAATGCTCGTACAGATGCATGGGAAACTTCTAAGTCTTCTAGAGAGTATGATGATTATAAAAATCAATCGAAAAATCGTCGGGAGTATACAATCGCTTCTAACCCCAATTACGGATCAGATCCTAATAAGGAGGCTGAATCTTTAGCTTATTCTCCTAGCTCAGATCGAAAAATTAATCCAGTAAAAAGCGTGACCCAAACACCGAATTTCAGTAATTTAGAGAACTCAATAGCAAAGCCAGAGGGTTATCATATCGTTAAACATAAACAGTTTCACGAAAAGGCACCTGTTCAAGGGCCAGATAATAAAACCAGCGAGTTAGAACTTTACCGGAAAAAATACGAAGAATTACTTCAACAAATGGAAAACGTACAAAGCCATAATTTAAAATCCAACGGTGCCCGACGCGGGGGGGGGGGGGTGTCGAGCAACCAAAATACCCTACCCCCTCAGAGACGGAGCATACAAAACTCAACCAACGCCGGGGACCTGCAAAAGAAATTCAATGCCAAACATTTTCCAGATCACTAGGAAATGGCCCCGTGGTCATTTTAAATAATAAAGAATATTTCAATAAACCTTTATCGGTTTTGTTGAATACGGGATCCTTGCATAATTTTATTAATTTATTTATATTAAATCAGAAAGTAGAGGTCCAAGAGATATCAAAATCAGTTAATGGAATTACTCCAGAGTCCATCCCAATAATTGGTATAACAACATTTAATATTTGGGATTTGGATATAGATTTCTTTGTAACAGCAACTCCGATCAACCAATATGACGTGGTCATTGGTAACGATTTTTTTAATAATAATAAAGATATTATATCATTCTTCACTAACACTATGGTTTTAGGAAATAGGCCAATCCGCCCTATTCCTATTGTATATAATACACAAAACCATAAGGTTATATTGAATCTTGATTCAGGCCCTATTATCAAAGCATCATGTAGCGATTTGTATGAGAACCAGCAAAAATTTTTAATTGATACAGGCGGTGATGTTAGCCTTATAAAACTAAAAGCTCAAAAGCCACACCTCTTAATTGACAGATAGAATATTAGAATTAAGTGGAATAGGTACTAGAATTATAAAAACTTTAGGAGTAGTTTAGTTAAAAATTTTTGAATCCGAATTTCTTTTTGAAGAATTTGAATTTCACATCGTGACAGACGATTTTCCAACTGCCGATATGGGAATTATCGGTAACGACATTTTAAAGAAAGAAAAAGCGGAATTATCATATAACAAACATTTACTGACATTAATAGACATACCTACACGGACGATACCTTTCTTTAACAATGGTAGGGAACAGTGGTTTTCGGTACCGCCGAGAACCAGCATCTGTTACTCGATCGCCGTTCAAGCGAGTTTCTTAGATGAGGGGTATCTACCCCAAGTCCAGCCTTTTCCTGGAGTCATCTCAGAAGACGCCGCGGTTAAAATAAATAATGATGGAGCAATAGTAATGATAACTAATTTTAACGAGTGCAGAGCCGAATTCGGTATGCAACCAATTCCTATCGAGGAATACGAAGTAAACCAACATTACATACCAGGGGAAAGCGATAGCGAATCCCCTGATGAACTATTCAACTCTCACCTCGAGACTTCTGATCGTATAAATGAAATTTTGAAAAGAATTCCTATGAATAATTTAACAATAGAACAAAAACAACATATTCTAAAGCTAGTTCGCGATTTTCAAGATAGATTTTTCCTTCCTGGTGACGAACTAGGTCTATCGAAAACTACATTTTGTGGAATCCCACTAACTGATGATAAGCCTGTAAAAATAAAACAGTTTCGGTTACCCAAAGAACAGCAAGATGAAGCGAAACGCCAGGTAAAGGAATTAATCGAAACAAATGTTATTCAGATCTCCATACAACGCGCCGGTATGGATCGTTCCTAAGAAAGCGGACGCGCAAGGACGCAAACGGTGGAGAATGGTCATAGATTTTAGAGCTCTAAATAAAAAAACGGTCGGCGACTCGTATCCTCTTTCCAATATTAATGACATGTTGCTCAGATTAAGCGGAGCAACTATGTTCAGTGTTAGGGACTTAGCACGGGGTTTTCATAAAGTCCCCATGACTCCGGAAGATCGAGAAAAAACAGCTTTCTCTACACTGGAGGGACATTATGAATTTGTCAGAATGCCCTTTGGTCTCAGCGTAGCTCCACCAACTTTTCAAAGAATGGTAGACGACGAAATTGAAGACATGAGAAACGCTGGGGAATTGGAAAATTTGATAGATGATTTTCTGATCCCCGCCAAAAATCTCACGGAACACAACAATCGATTAAAAAAAATTTTTACAAAAACTCCGAGAAGCCAATTTAACTTTACAACCTAAAAAATGTAAGTTTTTCTGCAAGGAGGTGACATTTCTTGGGCACATAATAAGTCCCCAAGGGATTAAACCTGACCCTGCGAAAGTTTCAGCGTTAAAATCCGCTTCCCAGCCCACTAATCATACTCAAATGAGAAAGTTTTTAGGGCTGGCTAACTATCTGCGTAGATTCATCGCTAATTTTTCTGAGAGAACTAAAGCATTGACTGAACTTACAAAGAAAAACAAAATTTTTCAATGGTCCAGTGAAACACAGATAGCTTTTGACGACATAAAAAATGCAATTTGCGAGCAAACATTGTTACTCCATACCAATCCAGATAAAGCGTTGGTATTGATAGTTGACGCTTCCTCGGTAGGTTTAGGTTGTATTTTAGGTCAAGAATTCGAGATAGAATCGGAAATTAATAACACAGAAAGACTCACTCAAGTATTACCGATTGCGTATGGGTCGCGTACATTAATAGACGCTGAAACTAGATACACCAAACAAGAACGGGAATGCTTGGCTCTTGTATTTGCTATTAAACAATTTAGACCGTATTTATATTCTCGCGAATTTATTGTACAGACAGATGAAGGTTGCATCTCATGGTTGAAAGATGGAATCCATCTAACCGATAGACAAATGAAATGGAAATTTCTGTTAAGTGGGTATAAGTTTAAGGTCGTTCTTAAGAGAAAAGTAGGCGACCAATTGGCCGACGCCTTATCAAATAATCCTCCAGCTCGTTTAATAGACCCGTTTCCTACGACTCAAAGTAGATAGGTGGGGGGGGGGGGGTTCTGGCCCATCATGGACACGAACCCATGATCTGTTGTACCGACGGACGGTAAGTTGACGATTGATGATAGCGTGTCGGCTGTTGGTGTGCTTATCTGGGGCCTTTTTGACATCATTTTGACGCTAATTGTCCTTATCTTGGGCCGTTTTGACATCATTTTGATGCTAATTGTGTTTATCTTGGGCCTTTTTGATACCATTTTGACACTAATTGACGTTATTTGGATGCTAATTGGCGATCTTTTTACCGCCTGAGCTCATTTATGAGCTCTTATCCACTATTTTGAGCTCGTATCAGCCATTTTGAGCTCGTGTTATGATAGATGGCGCCTCGTGTACATTTTGAGCGGGAAATTTTGAAAACAAAATGACACCATGATGGCGCTCAAGGCTGATACTTTCTCAGTCTATCAGCCTTGAGCGTCATCACGGGGGCCAATTTACTTTCTGACCAATGTTTGATATATTCAAACTAGGTGTAGTACGAGCACTTGCGAGAAGCCATGCCATCTAGTGGTTTAGTTTCTCTCCCCTCTTTTTTTTTTTGCTACTGCGTAGTAGATGACGTCATCCGACAAGTCTGAACTGGTTTTTCTATTGTTGGTGACGTCATTCGACCAGTCTGAACCGGTTTTTAAGCTATAGTGGGGGGTACTGAGCTGAGCGCTGAGCTCGAGAGCTCACAGCAGTCAGTCTACATCGAGAAACGTTCTGATTAACAGTTTGTAAAAAAATCTTGTGGTTTATTACTGAATTACTTCATTACAGAGATTATTCTATTTATTTCTTAATTATTGCTTATCGTGTGTTTCAATACCAAGTAAGTATCAAATTCTCGTATCATTTAAATTATGTGTTATTGACTGAAAAATTAATTAATTAAATTACTAGTTTTTAAGATGGATCTATTAAAAATTAATGAAATCAACACCTCGGCCTACATCTTGCCTGTTAAAAAACTTCAGGAACTGGAAGCTGATAAGACATATAAAATAACTGAAATTAGAAAAATTTCAACACAATATGGGCCTAAAGTAGTTGCCAAACTGGATGATAAATTCACAATTTACTTTCTTGCAAGAACAAACAACGAATTGATAGCTAATGAAGATAAATTAAAAACTTTTATTGATATGGTGTCACAAGAAAATCTTTATCTTTTATTTCATGGATATAAATACAATAAATTTGAATTTGTTACTCAATCGTGAATGTAATTCTTATGCAAAAAACTTATTATAGTTAAAAAATATTTTGATCATGGTTTAAAATTTATGTATATTTTCTTTTTATCTAATAATAAAATTAAAAGTTCTAATATAAAAAACATGTTTTTAATTGTTATGTATTCTCCATGCATACATTATAGATTAAAATCGTAAATCTTTAAAAAATAAATTTGGTTTTTATAATATATAGAATGTAATTATAAAAAAAGATAATCATAGAAGTGTATAGGAAATTCGAACAGTTGTTCACACATGCGCGTTATTGTTTGATGCTTTAAGCTACCTTTGTGTGTATGTGTGTGTGTGTGTGTGTGTGTGTGTGTGTGTGTGTGTGTGTGTGTGTGTATTTCCAATGAAAGTAGGAGGTGCAGAGGAGCCGCCGCGAGCAAACAGGGATGCTTGGAGACGTTTAAAATACACGCGGGAAATTTGAATAAGAAATATTTATATATTTATATAAATTTTTTCTTTTCACACATACTTTGTGGCGGGTGTGGAGAATGTTGAAGGTGCTATGTAAACGAGTAATGAAGGAAATCTTTTTTTAAAGTCAAAGGTTTATGATAAAATGTATTATTTTTTATTTAAAATCTTATAACAAATGGTATAAAATTTAGTTAAATAATATATGAATTTTTTAATTAATAACATTATATATATATATATATATATATATATATATATAATTTTAAATTAATGATATAAGTTATATATTAATTTCATAAATAATTAACATAATGAGTATATTAAATAGTTCACTTATATAATATTAAATGAAATATTTTTTTTTTAAATTAATAATGCAATATGTTAACCATAAATATATATTAAAATTACTGATATATATATATATATATATATATATATATATATATATATATATATATATATATGTATGACGTATGGGGCTATTGACGACATTTTCTTCTTTAATATGGGGCTTTTGACGATTTCTGGGGCTTTCGCCGACGGTCGGCGTAAAATACATACAACTTATAGGGTTTTTGCCGACGGTCGGCAAAAAGTACGTACATACATGGAGCGTTCGAAGAGCGTCGGCAATAAATATGTACAAAATACGGGGTTTTCGCGGACTATAATTAATACATAAGACAGACGTACATGCACATATTCTGGATAAGCATATAATGAAATTGATGTTTAGATAACGATATATCGAAATTTATAACGAGAATCAGAAAATCATGAGACACTTCTTTTCACGAGCTTCCACTTCTGAATAAATAACCTTTATGCTATATATGGCCTAACATCAAAATTATCAGCTGTGGTAGCTGTCAAAGTAAGGGGAAATTTTAGTCGTCACACCACTGACAAATAAAAACTCCAGAAATTTTCAGAAGCAGAAATCTCGAAAATTTTCACGAGTTTCAAAAAACCGTATGATACTTATTATATAGAACTTTGAGTTCCGAATCGAAATTTTTTTACCATATACATTCTGAGCTTGAACATAATGAAATGGAAGCTGTCAAAAATTTTTATGGCTATACGACTCATTAAAAAAGTCTTAAAAATTTTCTGTTTCAAAAATCGCGAAAATTATGTAAGATATCGAATAATCATAAGACTCTTTTATTTTGGAATTTTTGCTTTGATTCAACAATGGTCCTGCTATATATGTCATGAAATCAAAATTAACGTAGGTCGCGTGGGGCTTATGTAACGTCTTCAATAATCTCGTGATGCATAGACTACTGCATTGTAAAATATGGAATTAAATTATATTCAGAAAACGTTTGCAATCACGCTTTGCTGTGTATATCGCGAGTACTCATGAGAACTCTCAAATCACATCCTTAGACCAAAATTGAAGCTGGGGAAGCTGTGAAAATTCTTGAGTCCAATTTTTTGATGTCGCGCTTGTCATATATATAACTTTCTAAAAACGAAACTTCTTTTCCACGAATACAATATAATAGTTTCAAATTTTAATAACCTTTTGATGTATTATTTAGTTTTTGTACATCTTGATGTTCACGATGGACTGTTTTTATATGGCGTGGCAACTAACCAACTATAAGTTTATGATAAAAAGGAAACGCATATGCTTTCTTCTATCGAGGAATATTAGATGTTTCAACTGTTAAGTTAGAATTGTCACATGATCCTTTTTAGGAAGTTAAATTAATTTTATTTGAAATGGCCGTTTCAAGTTGATTTTGTTGCGCCAACTGATGATTATTTTCTTTTTCTTGCTCAGTCAATAGATTATTTGTTGAAAGTTTAACATTATCATTTTCCTGAGTAGTTTGTAAACCAGAATCCTCTAAATTATATGCAACATTAATTTCTGTGCTAACTAAAGAAGTTGCCAAGCCAGTTGTATCGCACTCATCATCTGTTACATGATTGTATTGATAAGATGAATCATGAGAATCTTGCAAAGTATAATGAGTTTGAGATGATGAGTTTAAACTGACGTCATTATAATTATTATTTCTATTTTTTTCCTTTCGATTTCGCAAAGCCATTGGTGACAATGAATAATTATCAGCAACATTATCATTATCCCGTAACACTTCATTAACGGTTCTACTATCTAATTGGTAAGATAAAATAGTGTTTAATTGGTCACAAATCTGGAAAAATTTTTATGAATTACAGAAATATAATTTTTTTCAATAAAAAAAATGATAGCTACCAATTAAAAGTCAATTATTATGATTAATGAACATCGTTTCTAGAAAATTATTTACAGTACAGAATTTTATTTATCAATTAATACTTTTTAGAACTATTGGATTAACATTTTATTTGCCAATTCATATATTTTACGACCATCAGATTTTATTTCATGCAAAAAAAAAAAAATACAAAAGCACTTGAAAAATTACAATTTTACTTAGTAGCGTGACAATTGGCATAAACGATTGAAAGAATTATATAAAACCCTGTATAAATTTTAATTTGTTGGAATGTAATGGTTTTACTCCTCAGTAGTAAATTTTACTGTTTAAAAACTAACTTTATTGGATAACACTTTAAGTAGTAAATTTTATAATTCAAAATGTACTTTTAGCTGAATAAATTAGTGAATTCCTCAGTTATTATTCAACTTTATAATCCCTACCGTATCTGACTACCTTCTGTGATTTTCGTTCAGATTACACCAGTAAAAGAAATTGTAATTGTTCAAGTATTATTTGTTTTGTGAATGATGACTGAAACTTGGTGTTTGGTCTTAATTGATAAATAATTTTCCAGTAATAATAAAAAGTTGTCATTAATTAACCTCGTAATTAGTTGAATGTTTAAGAATATCTCGTTCTGAGTCATATAAATTTTTAATATCATCAACATCGTTTGGTAGTAGAGCAACTTCTATTAAGCTGTCTTCATAAGAGGTAGTATTAGTTCTATCGATATTATCATCAAATTGTTTTGCGAGTTCCCGATCGAAAATTTTATCAAAATTTTTCTAAAAAAAAAAAAAAAAAAAAACACGAATTGAAAATTTTAATACTATTAGTATGTTTCATAAATAAAATATAAAATAATTATTGTAAGTGTGTGAAAAATAATAAATCTAGGTTTCAATTATTGATATGAACTTTTACATCAGTTTCAGAATCTTCTTGAAGTGATTCGATTATCAAATTATCGTTTTTTTCGCCTTGCTTGATTGAAGAATTTTGTTTTTCTATAATGTCCAGCATCATTACTTTTTTGCGTCTAATAACTTCTTCATCACTAAAATTTTCAATGTCATCAGCATCGTTTGATAGTAAAGCAACTTCCATCAAACTGTCTTCATGAGAAGTAGTTTTAGTTACATTGACATTGTCATCAAATTGTTTAGTGAGTTCCTCATTGAAAATTTTATCAAAATTTTCCTTAAAAAAAATAAAACACGTAATGAAAATTTGAATACTATTAGTATGTGCCATGAATAAAACATAGAATAATTCTTATAAGTATATACAAAATGATGGGATCAGGTATAAATTATTGATTTGAACCTTTACATTAGTTTCAAAATCTTCTTCATGTGATTCGATTATCAAATTATCGTTTATTCCGCGTTGATTGATTGAAGAAATTTGTTTTTCTATAATGTCCAGCATCATTACTTTTTTGCGTCTAATAACTTCTTTATCATTATAATTATACTGTGGCATAATTGTAAGACTTTCAGTTCATGATTTTTTTTATACATACTTCTGTTTTATTTTGCTGTGTGATATTTATATCTCCTTTTATACGTTTTAATCGAATTTTTGGTAATCCTAAGTTTAGTAAATTAGTGATTTGCATCATCTCAAAATAATGATCTAAAATGAAACATAAATATCAAATGTCTGAATATACATAGCCTAATTTTTTTTGCATTTTAACAATTCCAGAAGTACTTATTCTTGAGCTGATTTTTATTTCCAATCTTATATATACATATACATATGTATATATATATAATTATTCTTTAAACAACTTATAAATACATACCGTTAACAGCTAGTTGCAAACATTTTTCAGATATAAATCCCTTTTTTTTTCTCTGAGTATTTTTTTGATATTTGATTATACAGCAACTTGGACATTTTATTACTTTAAATTAGAAAAATTATTATGCAATGACTCTCTGATGAGACGCGAGAGAAAATGGCTCTTAGACAGTTAAAACAAATGAAGATCAAAAAATTTTTTAAATTTCGATATGATTGTGATTAGATACTCGGTAGCAAAGGAAGTAATTGCACTTATTAAAATTATCAACCGCTGACACAGTACATTGGACCAAATTTTTCTTTACTGACAGTAACAGTTTGGGTCTGCTTTGATATTTTATAATTTACATAAATGAATGTTAAATATATATTTTAATACGACGAGTTAAAGTAAATTTGCAATTTTTAACTAAACAAGCTATTATCCTTACAATGCAATGAAAAAAAACTTTTAATTTCACTAAGCAATAATTAATCAGAAATTGTATAAAAGCCTGACCAACCTTAGAATAAATCCATTTCAATTTTTGTATGATCTTACGATGATATATATTTAAATTATTGCGATCATGCCAAAAATATTTTCAAAACAATAAAAAAAATTTCCACTTAATGCAGTTTATTGAATAAATACGAAACAAATTGATAAAGATATAAATAATACAAGAATAAGATCTTAAAGTATATTATTACTAATAATTGACAGTTTCTAGCAAATTGCAGAAAAAAAAATTTACTAACTTTTACATGATTTTCAAGTTTTAGTTTATCAAATTTTCAAATTACAAACAGATCGTTTCAATATTTAAGTTAATAAATGAAAAACTATTTGCTTCACTTATTTATTATGCTTGTTTGAACGCTGAATATTACTAATACCTATAAGGAAGAGTAATTTATATTGATATTAAATTTTTTATGTAAACGTAAATGAAAAACTAGATATTTAATTTCGATTTTTAAGAACTTATCTTTTAAAAAATACTGACACTTCTGACATAAAGTTATTTGTAAAGTTTCTTTAAGCTTAATACTTAAGTATATTTAAATAATTAGTCCAACAAAAAATCGAATAATTTGAACGAAAATAAAATTGATTGAACGAGATTTCTTGAAATTTAGATTTCGCTTGGTTCTTAATTCAATCAAAGATAACTTCGGCGTGTAGAAGTCCAAGTTTTTTGAAATCCAACTAAAATCTATCGCATTTTGTTATTTTCGATCAATTCGAATTTTTCTAACTAATAATGAAAATAATTATTAATTAATGTCTTATAAAAAATAAATTATTAGTAATCAAAAAGTCAATGCATAATATCAACTGCTTGGAATTCAAACATAATCTTAGAGACGATAGGTTGATATACTAGGTATTGGAACAATCAACACACTAAGAAATCATGTGCATTTGACACATAGGTTTTTTACACATGAAACAAAAAGACCGAACTTTTTTGTCCTCTTTCCGAGGACAAACTGAACATCTTACGGGTTTATTTTTTACTTCATCAAATTTTTTCGAAACAGATTGGATTGATAAAAAATCCGCAGCTTCGTGACGTAATGTTTTCGATAAATATTGACTGTTAGCTCGATGATTTATTTGATTGCTTACAAGATCTAATCCTAAACGTTTCAAAAAATCTTTTCGAGATATTTTATGATTTATATTCATGTAATAGATGACATAACTATTCAAACTTGCTATATCAATCATGTAAAACCAAAATTTCAACAAAAATCTTCGTCTGCAGACTCGTATAAAAAAAATTCGTTCCAAAAAGGTTCCAAAAAAGTTCCACGTGTGGAAGTTCTAAACATGAGACAGATTAGAACTTCGAATGGAACTTTTTTGGAACGTTAGTAATTTTTATGGTTAAAAAAAAAAATTTTATGAGCAAATTTAGAGTCGAAAAAAGGACGTTCTTTGAACTCTTTTGGAACTTTTTATAGTTTTTTTTTAGTCCATAAAAAGGTCAAAAGTGGTGATATTTGAACTTTTCTGGAATATTTTTAGAACGACTTTTTTAGCTCCAGAAAGAGTCCCAGTGGTGATTTGGAACTTTTTTGGAATGTTTTTGGAACGACTTTTTTAGTCCATAAAAAAGTCAAAAGTGGGGATTTTTGAACTTTTTTGGAATGTTTTTGGAACGACTTTTTTAGCTCCAGAAACAGGTCAAAAGTGGTGATTTTTGAATTTTTCTGAAATTTTTTTGGACTGAGTTTTTCAGTCCATAAAAAGGTCAAGAGTGGTGATTTTGGAACTTTTTTGGAACGACTATTTTAGTCCATGAAAAGGTCAAAAAAGGTGATTTTGGAACTTTTTTGAAATGTTTTTGGAACGACTTTTTCAGCTCCAGAAAGAGTTCAAAAGTGGTGATTTTGGAACTTTTCTGGAATGTTTTTAGAACGTCTTATTTAGCTCTAGAAACAGGTCAAAAGTGGTGATTTTGGAACTTTTCTGAAATGTTTTTGGACCGAGTTTTTCAGTCCATAAAAATGTCAAAAAAGATGATTTTGGAATGTTTTTGAAACGACTTTTTTAGCTACAGAAAGAGTTTAAAAGTGGTGATTTTGGAACTTTTCTGAAATGTTTTTGGACCGTCTTCTTCAGTCCATAAAAAGGTCAAAAGTAGTGATTTTGGAACTTTTTTGGATCGACATTTTTAGTCCATAAAAAGGTCGAAAAAGGTGATTTTGGAACTTTTTAGGGATGTTTTTGGATCGACTTTTTTAGCTCCAGAAAGAGGTCCAAAGTGGTGATATTTGAACTTTTCTGGAATGTTTTTGGAACGTTTTTTTTAGTACATAAAAACGTCAAGTGGTGATTTTGGAATGTTTTTAGAACGACTTTTTTAGTACATAGAAAGGTCAAAAAAGGTGATTCTGGAACTCTTTTGGAATGTTTTTGGAAGGTCTGTTTCTATAAAAGCTTATATATTGAATTTCGGATCATTTTGTAATGTTTTTGGAACGTCTTTTTTGGTTCAGAAACAAGTCAAGTGTTGATTCTGGAACTTTTTTGGAATGTTTTTGGAACGACTTTTTGAGTCCATAAAAAGGTCAAAAGTGGTAATTGTGGAATGTTTTTGGACCGACTTTTTGAGTCCATAAAAAAGTCGAAAGTAGTATAAACATTTTTTGGAACGTCTCATTTAGGTCTAGAAAGAGGTCAAAAGTGGTGATTTGGGAACTTTTCTGGAATGTTTTTGGAATGTCTTTTTAAGCTTCAGAAAAGGTCCAAAGTGGTGATTTTTGAATGTTTTTGGGACAAAATTTTCAAAAATTCGGTAAGATTGTTTTCACCCCGATTTTCAAAAATCGAGTTTTCATCAGATGTCGATGTTTTGAGGTCCTAAGAAACTATTCTGACTATTTTATAAATGATATTGTTACATTCTGGCTTATCTGTTATCAGACAGAATAATTTTTTATTTGACCAGGTTGACGTCGTTAGGGTGTCGATAGACCCCAGGTGCGTCAGCTGTTGACCTTCCTTTATTTTATGCAAAAAGTTTAGTCACTTACCATGGTGGAGATTATGGGCCCCATAAGTCGGCCCAAATAATCCCTTTCTTGAGTAACTTCTTCTCCTCCGCCGGTGCGTATGCGTCTCTGCCGGTGGCCTTGAAATAGGCCTCAGAATAGTATCCGTACCGTGGGTCGTGGAATGGGATGCTTCCACTGAGTGGATGGACGGATGGAACGTCCACAGAAACCAACGGCTCAACAACACACGAGCTCGGAGGCTCAACAACACACGAGCTCGGAGGCTCAACAACACACGAGCTCGGAGGCTCAACAACACACGAGCTCGGAGGCTCAACAGCACATGATTTTGATGTCTCAATCGAATCGTTGGCGACCACTCGCGGTATTACTAGCGTTACCGGCTCGATAAGGACTTCCTCTGATCTTATTCTCGGTCGACCTTGTGTAAGGTCCGCGATAACGCCTTGAATTACGCGACCGAGCTGTACAGTACGTCCTGATCTCCTGCTTCGTCGGTCTCGAGGCGTAAAGGTTGTTATGATAGGTGGTGAAGGAGCCCGAACTGCTGATTAGCGCTCTGAGCAAAGGAAGGGTGGAACAGCTAGTAAGCGCTCGCCCCTTTAAGGTTCTTAGACAAAGATTTATGTAAAGGTTAAATTTTAGGTTTTATTCCTTTAAACCGGTGGAGACAGAAGAATCAGTCAGTCAATTGTACAGAGTTTCGTGCTCTTTGAGATCTCGCGATCGACTGCCTTGATTCTTCAGCTCCTCGACTAAGTACATTCGTCAAAGTGTTAACGTTGCATCTCAGTTTTCCTATGAGAGAATCGTCGTGGCCCGGGTCTCATGCGTCGTCATCTGTTTAGACTATCCGCGAGCCACGGCGATTCTCTTATCGCAAGAGATTTCCGTTACATTGTTGGTGATGAATAAAAATGTTATCGCCAACAAAGTAACGATTTATTAATTTATTATTTATTTATGATTCTAAAAGGTGTCGAACCGTTTATTCGCCCACCGCGGCGAATAAATAATTCGAGACTTCAAAAAAAAAATTTTCTAAAATTTTTATGTAAATTTAATTAGAGCCAGAACGTAACACCTCCCGACTTAAGTAAGTCGCGGCGCTTTAATAAAATCGGCGCGACTTCTAATCATTAAAAAGTGGCTCGATATAAATTTAAATTAATTTTATGACTGACTCTATATAAACTAAAAGTTAAGATCAATTTTGAATATTGTTAGAAAAAAGTTCTTGGCTGTAGAATTTTAACCTAAATCTGAGACACAACGTTTTATAATGTTACTTAAACCTAGTCATATGAAACTAAACGTTAGTATCTTGTACTTTAATTACCTCCCGACTCGGTCGTTTGGCATCATCAAAATGATTAGTTCTAAATATAAATTCGTATAGGTATACGGCCGTTTTGCGGTAATTTATAAGTTACTCAAGAAGTAACTGCTCAAGTCGAAATTCGTAATGAAAATGAAGTAGCTACCTCCCGACTTAAGTCAGTTAGCAACTTCAATATTCATCTGCATTTATAATAAACAGAGTAATGAAACCTAAATTCATGTTTGTAAACATCTTTTTAGTTATCTGGTACTACTATACTACATAATTATTGACAAATATAAATTTTCCTGATAATAACAGGTATCAAAGTCCTTAAAAATTAATTTATTGTCTTTAAGACAATTCCCTTAAATTTCTAAAATGTTTTATATGAAATTGGCGCAAACTGGCTTTCGCGTTCACTCGCGATTTTCACTCACGATGTTCACTCACGGTTTTCCACGTGGTTTCTCAAACGAGTTAACATTTCACTGTTTGTGCACTGATGTAGTTTAGACCTCAGTGGTTGATCTTCCAGTTGCCGATTCAGCTCTGCATATGATATCTCTTCAGGTGGCGCAGACTTATGAGGTTCAAGTTCCTCATCGATAATTGATATACTTGACCTCGGACGAGGTATTGGAGCCTTGCTTCTTTGACTCTCTACATCCAAATCGTACCTTCTGCGGTGATGATGATGCAAGATGAGATTCGCCAATGTGTCCCATATTGCTGTTACTAAGACTAAGCTGCAACCCCATATGCCATACAATGCGTATGCATGAAATATAGTGTCGAAAACGAACTTTAGTAGACGTAGTAGTAACATAATCGATAGTATGCCAGCGGTAACGGATCCGAAGTCAATTAAATTTCGCCAAATTCTCTGTCCTGTGGTGAGTGCTAATTTTTCTAGCGCTTCTTCGTCGAATAATCCCAGCGCGTTGATGCTCCCCGCAGGTATGTGTCTTTCAGCTGCTCCCATGGCTATGGAATTGAGCAGTGCTGGTCTCTCAGCCGGAAACATTATCCGGTTACGTAATTTCTCCAAATCTTTTGGAGAGTAGATTCCCGATGTTGCCAGATGCTCTGGGTTTTCATAGTTCCAAGTCGGAACTGTCAGTGGTTGAAGTTGTTGTGGTGTTGGTGCCCGAATACTCTGAGGCGTCAAATGGTACCACGCTCCATCAATGAAGTACCCTGTAGGTAAGATAGCGTTACACTCAATGATAGTCCCTCTTTTTAGGAGTATCCTTGACTTTGGAGCTAGGAAATAACTTTGGTTATTGTACGTTACCGGAAGTTCTTGATAACAATGTTCGTCGTGTCGTACGCGCACGGGCACAGGTAGGCACTTTGTAATGTGCACTAGCTCACCCGCAACGGTGGTGTAGTACCCTGGGCCTTTCATAAGTGCATAGCCGAATTCGTCTGGAGCCAGTGATGACAAGGCCAAAGCATTCATCAATATTGAACGCTCTAACTCACAACGTCTAACAAGGACGTCGTGGTAGAGGTTCTGTATCTGCTGCCTTATAAATTTCTCGACGTATATAAACTTGCTATTTACATACGCGAAAATATCCATATCTTCGGTCTTAATCGCTTCTATTTGCATGGTGTAATCCGTGGTTTTAAGGATTACTATGAAAAGCTTTGGGTGCTCCGTTTTGATAACATTATGCCCGCACACTTCTACCTCACCTCGCTGGGCCAGCGCGAAGGTGATATCTTCCGTGGTGAGTGAGTAGACATCTGGATGTCCCTCTTCCCCGATGATTCTCGTAGCCGATCCTTGGTAAAGTAACGCGTATTTCATTAAACACGAATCTTTTGGAGTCTCGCTCCAAAACGCGGTCATACCTTCACTGGTAACGCAAGAAAGTTTTTGCGCGTCACATCGCGTTCCCGATCTTAAAATCACTTGATTTGTTTTAGTGTTCAGCGTTGTTTCGTAATCGGAAAGAGATATTTCAAATAACCCGTCGGCCACGACTTTTTCCCAAGTACCCCACGAATCACTAAAGACACCTTCCGCACACGTACCGTCCATATGATGATCTCCGGCTAATATAGCCTGTCGAAAATTTGTAGTGTTCATTTTTAAGTCTATCATATGGACTCGATCGTAAAGCCAGATTGCACCCGTTTCATGCATTTTCTTACATCTAGTATAATCCATATCTAAATAATACTCTCTACGGCCGTTTAACACGGAGGATGTATGGGAGTGCATTCCGCAACGCTGTACGACTCTATTTATCAATATCTTACACTCGATCACGTGAACGTGAATTATTTCAGCCGGTTGTAATAGGCTGACGGTTACCTTTTCGGTTTCAGCTTTCCTTGCGGGGAAATTGCACTCCCCTACATCCAACAGTGATAGCGTAGTCATATTCATTGACGAACCACTGCAGTCATATCCAACCAGGCCCAAGGAAAAGGGAAGGAGTCCCAGTAGTATCACCAATCCGGTCATCTGAAAATTATATACGAGATATTCTTAGCTTGTTGAGGTGAACTATTTTCACCACCCCATCTATATCTACTTCGGCCGTCTCGTTTTGACCGATCGCGATTACGTCATGAGGACCGGTATACTGCGGGTCCCCTTTACTTTTCCTTGGTTCCCGTAGTACAAATACTTTAGTTCCAGGTCTAAACTGGTGTGGATTTATTTTTCTATCATAATAAAATTTTGACCTAACTTTAGCCTGATGTAAGTTCTCATTGGCAGTCACTTCAGCCTGTCTTATACGTCTAAATAATTGCTCTAAATAACCTGCATATGTCTCATTGGGTTCTTCAATAGTTTGTATGCGAGAAGGAAGACGGGGTAACTTCCCGAATACTAGTTGATATGGAGTGAATCCTGTACCCTCATGTTCACTTACATTATATGAAAATGAGGCTATGTCCAGGCATTCATCCCAGTCTTCATTCTCGCCTATACAATTTTTCAGGTATTCTTGTAATACATGGTGAGATCTTTCCACCGACCCATTACTCTGAGGCCTATATGCCGACGTATGATATTGTTTGATTTTATACTTTTTAGCGATATTTTTAAGTAGACTCGAAAGGAAGTTTGTTCCTTGATCGGTTAGTATGGCCTTAGGAGGCCCGAAGTAGCAAAACCAACGATTTACTAAAGCTTGTGCTACATCTACGGCTGTTGCTTGCTCTAAAGCGATTGCCATCGAGAACTTAGTCAGGAAATCCTGTATAGTTAATATGTACTTATTTCCAGACGCAGAAGTATGCGTTGGGTACATAATGTCTAAACCTATTTTATCAAAACCCGCATCAGGGGTATCCGTGAGGACCATTGGCTGCTTAGTCTTAACTCTAATTCACTTTTTTAGTTGGCAATCCAAGCATTTTTGAATATAATCGATAACGTCTTGTTTAATTTTTGGCCAGAAAAAATTTTGTCTGATTCTCCTGTACGTCTTGGTCATCCCTTTGTGACCTCCCACGGCTGAACCGTGGTATTCCTCCAAAATTTCTAATCTTTCACCCTCATTCGGGATACGCACGAGGTTAAGACAAATAGTTATTTTAACCTCGGTGTCTGTAAAGGTATCGATTAATTCTTCTTGGATTGTCAACCAATTTATATCATCTATTTTATTAGTTTTTGCCACACTAAATGACTCTAGACCTAGTTCCATTACTACATTGTATACAGAAGCCAATGTCTCTCGGATATCCTCGACTGATACGAGGTCAGTATCTCTATACTTAGGAGCTGCTATTATACAGCGTTTATTTCCCTTGTAGGGTATTACCGTACACCTACAAAAGGTTAATTGTGCGGGAATTTCCAAGACGTCAGCAAGTTCTTTGCTTCCTTCGTCACGAGGTTTCCCTTTTACGTTTGTAAATATTAGTACATTATCTGATTGCATTGACAACCGGTCACGCGTTTCGCGAAGGTTCGGAGCTATTTCTCGCGTCATGGGTGTAGTATGCCTTCGCCTGGCTCGTGGGCGAACCGGGGCATACTCTCCCTCATCACTGTCTTCTTGATCCACGTCTTTGCGACCTTGGACGTTATCGTCTTCCGATTCCGACGTTTCTCCATCGGTTTGGAGACGCTCCTCTCTGATATTATTTTCGTTATCGTTAGCTTCGTCGTCCGCGTCCATCGGTTCGTCGTCCGAATCGGGAATAATCTGGTGACGACTCCGATCTTCGTTATCCGAAACCACTACTTCCTCACCGTCGCTAGAATTGTTCGCAGATTGATGATCATTTGCGGGCGATTGATTCGTTTCTGGTACAGGTGGGGCTGAAGGCTATTCACGGGGTCTAAATACAAATCGGACTGGAGGAGTCACGTGCTCCAGCTCGGTGTCATTATTTCCCGGATCGCTAAAAGCACGTGCTTTACGTCTAAGATTGTATTGTTTTCTCGTCCGTTTTGCCCCGGGGGTAGAGTCATCTTCGCTAGTTTCATCTGGAGTCGTTGCCGTTTTATCTGGATCGTATTTCCGTATCGGGCCGACCCGTGCTTCAGGAATAACCTCCTCTGGTTCGTCGACCGGATTCCGAGAGAGAGAATCCACGTTTAAATGTACGCGACCCGGCTTGTAAACCACCTTATACATGTAGTCTTCCATGCTTAATCGCCACCTCACTATTCGGGAGTTTGGTGATGATACCGAATTAACCCATGTGAGGGGTCTATGATCAGTAACTAACGTGAATTGACTTCCGTAAATGTACGGCCGGAACTTATTCACCGCGTAGACTATCGCGAGCATTTCTTTTTCAATGGTCGAATAGTTACGTTCGGCTGAATTTAATAAGCGAGACGCGTAAGACACAGGTTTATCTTTATTTATTTCCCCTTGGCTTAAACACGCCCCGATTCCGTAATCACAAGCATCAGTTGTGATGATAAACTCTCGCGAGAAATCCGGAAATTGCAAAATCGGTGACTCTACCAGTTTCTTTATCAGCGTCTCGAACGCTTCCGATTGACTCTGACCCCAAACAAATACTGCATCTTTTTGCAGTAGCGAGGTTAGTGGCTTGCTTATTTTCGCGTAGTTTTCAATGAATCTCCTATAATACCCGGTTAAACCCAAGAATTCCCGAACCTTTTTAACATTCGTAGGTATCGCGAATTTTTCGACCGCGTCGGTTTTCTTAGGGTCCGGTTTCACACCATTTCCTGATATTATATGTCCTAAATAATTAATTTCTTTTAAGAATAAATTACATTTATCGGGTTGCAATTGCAAACCCGCCTTATGTAGACAAATAAACAACTCTTTAATTTTTGCGACGTGGTCCTCAAATGTTTTAGAGTAGACGACTATGTCATCCATATACACAAAGACACCCCTGCCAAGCAGTCCCACCAATACCTTGTTCATTAATCTTTGAAATGTCGGAGGGGCATTTTTCAGCCCAAACGGCATTCTAACAAATTCGTAATGCTGGTTTGGCGTAGAAAAGGCTGTCTTATGTATATCGTCTGGGTGAATTTTGATTTGGTGGAAACCACTCGCTAGATCAAAGGTTGAGAAGTACTCTGCATCGCCTATTTGGTCGATTATTTCGACAATATTTGGCGTAGGGTAAACGACTGTAAAAGTTTTTTCGTTTAAATCACGAAAGTCAATTACCATACGCCATTTCTTATTACCGAAAGAATCTTCCTTTTTAGGAACGATCCAAATCGGGGAACAATAAACTGATTCTGAGGGTCTAATAATACCCTTTTCTTCTAATTCTCTGACCTGTCTCGAGATCTCCTCCTTATGTATGAGAGGAAAGCGATATTGTTTCTTAAACACTGGATGGTCATCCGTAGTTATTATACGGTGTAAAATCTCGTTCGTAGATCCGAGATTTTCTCCAGATAAATAAAATAAATCTTGATTTTCCAAAATCAAATTTTTGATTTCCATGCGCTGCCGATCCGATAAATCTTCGGTAATGTGCACGGAGTTGGTCACTTCTCGTGCCCGCTCCGGCATTTTATTATTTTCAGAGATCGTGAATAACCTTGATTCTACGACCCCTGAAACTTTTAATTTCTCCCCGACTTCCGACCCAATGTCTTTGGACAGCCGTGAGTTATTAATGGCCCTGATAGGCTCAACAAAATTATCTGCATCAATAGCAGTTGATTGGGGCTCGCATGGAAAATCATTAATTGAATTTACTGACTTTAATTCAGTGAAAATATCGCTTTCATCCCGCCACAAAGAAGATTGTAAATCGACCACAGGCCTGGGAATAAGAATTTCAGTATCAGAATTATTGTAAGCCCGTAAGAGCGTACTACCGTTATTATTAGTTTCAAATGTGCCTCCGATTTCAAGTTCGGATGCACAGTATATTCGAGGTACATAGCCATAGTTAGATGAATCGGGAGTGGTTTTAATTTTAATCACGGTAACAGATCTTGGAGGCAATTTTTCGATTTCCGTTTCGAAAAACGGGACTTCAATATCGTAAAACGTAAATAATTTGCGATCGAAGAAGAATCTAGCGCCATATTCGTTAAAGAATTTTGCACCCAAAATAGCGGGATGAACTGTGGGGAAGTCGTCTTCCACCACATTAAATTCTATACCGTAACCGAATAATTCTACGTGGATTTTACCAACCGTATATACTGGGTCCTTTTACCTCCGAACCCGAATCAAGCATGATCGTTAAGTAATTTTTTATATCATCGCTTTTGACCAAAATTGCTGGCACCTCAGTTTTCCTCAAATTAATTACGACTGTCGCGACGTTGACTGGTGCGCGACCTCGAAAGGATTTTTCGGCGGGCTTTGAACTTGTTTCGGACTCCCGTGGGACCCGTCGTCGTTCATCCCCGGGAGTTTGGAGTTTCCCGACGGCCCATAACGCGTTTGTACAAGCGTTGCAAATTTAAAACAGTTTGCCAAACTGTGATTTACTTTGCCGCAGCACGGGCACTCCTCACGATTTTTCTCGGGTTTTCTTTCGTTACCGCGAGGTTTGTTTTTATTACCATCATTCTGGTTTCTCCGGTCAACGTTGTTGTATTTATTATTAAATTTACTATCATTATTAAATTTATTATTATTGTTGTTACTCGATACCTTTTTCTGCAAGCAATCTCTTTCAAAATGACCGCGTTTATCACAATAATTACAGCGGAGATCCTTATTTTTTTCCACCTGGCGCTCTGGCCTAGTTGGCTTAGACCTGTCAGGTTGATGACTCTGTATATGAGCTACCGTGACCCCGACCGGTGTTTGGAAGCGCTTTGCGTTGTCTTCCTGATTTTTAAACGCGGCTATCGACGACGCGTAAGTTTGCTCCAACGTATCGTGTGGCTTAAGCAAACACTGAACTTGTAGTAAAGGTGGAATGCCATTAAGAAAAGCCGAAATCGCGTCCTTCTCAATTTTTAATTTTTCCGCTTCAATGAGCGTACCCCTTTCGGTTGCTTCCGCATGCAGAATGTCGCGGTAGATCGTACGGGCGCGATTTACGTAAGAAACCATATTTTCTTTGGGTCGCATGATGATGTTCTCGAGCTCGGCCTTGCATTGATTCGCAGAACGGTGACGATCGAAGACAGTGCGAAGAAGGTTTTCGAACTCCTTCATATTACTATACTCCATGTTTTCGACGGCGATCCGGGCGTCGCCTTTAAATTTTTGCCGAACAAGTGTCAAAAACATAAATTCGGCGCTCGGTGCTAGCATGGAACAAGCTCGACTACACGATCTTATAAAATCTGAAACCGCGGCGCTTGTACCTTCAAAGGTAGGCACGTAGGACAACGCGTCCTTGATTGTGATATTCGCGTTGCTTGAGAGTTCTTTCGACCCACTGTTTCTTAATTGGGACATTTCGTCCCTGAGTTCCTGGATTACGCTTGGCACTTTAGTTACGGTGGTCGTTTTCATTTCTTTGAGCTCCGAAGCCCAGCTTTGTAATAATTTGGAGTCGTTTCGCAACTCTTTTTCGTGAGCAGCTACCGCGTTTTCTCGCTCCACCAGATCGCGTTCTTGTTTATCCAGTTTTTCCTGGATCTCTGTCAACTCACGCTCCCGGTTGGCTAACGTAATCTCGCGTTTGTTCAATCGCTCTGTTTGCATTATTTTAGCCTGTTCAAGAAGCTGACTAGATTCTGCTTCGCGCTCTTTTAATTCTCGTAAACGACGTTCACACTCGGCCTTTAGCTCATCAGGTTCACCCTGGTTTATTAATTCGCGTGATTTTAACTCGAGTTCGCGTTCTCCCAAAGAAATTTCTAATTTCCGTAATTCTGCTTCGATATCGCGCAGTTTCGTCTCTTTTTCGATGTTTGCTTGGTCCCGCTCCGAAAGGTCACTTAATCGGTCGTTGAGAAGCCGTTCCCGTGCCTCAAGATCTGCTTCCCGGTCGTCGTGCATTCTACACTGTTCATTAAGTTTTTCTGACAGTTCGAGGAGTTTCTCCTCTGTCATAGGTTCTCTTCGTTTATCCATTTTATAAAATAATTATTTGTTTAAGCTTTCTCAATTGTCGCGCTAATTATTTGAATATTTATAAGATCATGAGAAAGAAAAAAAAAACTGTCAAAGCATTCGTAATCATTACTAAACGGTAGAAAAATAAATTAATTAATAAGATTAGAATAATTTCAATTAATTAATTCATGATATATGAAAAAAAACAATTGATTTGAGAGAGAAAAAAAAAAGAAAACGAATTAACTACTTCAACTAGGAAATAATTAATTCACACAATTTTACGTAAGACTCGATAGCTTTGACAAATCTTGATTCTCAACTCACAATTGAAAATTCTCAAACAAATAACATTCATTTGGTATCACACTAGTGAGTAATGGACAGCATTAATATAAAAAATTGATGAATAATAAACCTCGGTTAGATTTGAGATCTTATACAGTTATTATTCCATTGTTTATATTAATTCTGTCAACTGATTCAGTAATGTCAAACTTTGGATAAGTGTTATAGTTCATTTTTCCAATTAAATTTAAATTACTCGGTAACGTTTTATAACGAATTCCGTAAAGTAAAGCACTAAAAATCACAAAATATTCATGTACGTTTCCCGACGGCAAGAATTTATATTCATTACTGATATTATGATCCGACGGAAAATAAAATCACTTTCATAGAACATCGATACGTCATTTATTTATCAATTTAAATAATAAAATAAATTAAAATCCACGGGAAATAATTTAATAACTCAAACATCGTTCCCGTCTGTAAGAGTGATCGCAAGTATTTATAATAATAATTATTTTTGTGAGAAAACATTAAACACTTTTTAATACGAAAGAAAAACACTCGCGGTCACTTTTTATTAAAATTCCGTAGCAACACTTTGTTTAAATTAAAATAAAAAATAATAAAATAGAAGAAACTCAACAGCATCCTGGTCACAGCACCAATGTTACATTCTGGCTTATCTGTTATCAGACAGAATAATTTTTTATTTGACCAGGTTGACGTCGTTAGGGTGTCGATAGACCCCAGGTGCGTCAGCTGTTGACCTTCCTTTATTTTATGCAAAAAGTTTAGTCACTTACCATGGTGGAGATTATGGGCCCCATAAGTCGGCCCAAATAATCCCTTTCTTGAGTAACTTCTTCTCCTCCGCCGGTGCGTATGCGTCTCTGCCGGTGGCCTTGAAATAGGCCTCAGAATAGTATCCGTACCGTGGGTCGTGGAATGGGATGCTTCCACTGAGTGGATGGACGGATGGAACGTCCACAGAAACCAACGGCTCAACAACACACGAGCTCGGAGGCTCAACAACACACGAGCTCGGAGGCTCAACAACACACGAGCTCGGAGGCTCAACAACACACGAGCTCGGAGGCTCAACAGCACATGATTTTGATGTCTCAATCGAATCGTTGGCGACCACTCGCGGTATTACTAGCGTTACCGGCTCGATAAGGACTTCCTCTGATCTTATTCTCGGTCGACCTTGTGTAAGGTCCGCGATAACGCCTTGAATTACGCGACCGAGCTGTACAGTACGTCCTGATCTCCTGCTTCGTCGGTCTCGAGGCGTAAAGGTTGTTATGATAGGTGGTGAAGGAGCCCGAACTGCTGATTAGCGCTCTGAGCAAAGGAAGGGTGGAACAGCTAGTAAGCGCTCGCCCCTTTAAGGTTCTTAGACAAAGATTTATGTAAAGGTTAAATTTTAGGTTTTATTCCTTTAAACCGGTGGAGACAGAAGAATCAGTCAGTCAATTGTACAGAGTTTCGTGCTCTTTGAGATCTCGCGATCGACTGCCTTGATTCTTCAGCTCCTCGACTAAGTACATTCGTCAAAGTGTTAACGTTGCATCTCAGTTTTCCTATGAGAGAATCGTCGTGGCCCGGGTCTCATGCGTCGTCATCTGTTTAGACTATCCGCGAGCCACGGCGATTCTCTTATCGCAAGAGATTTCCGTTACATTGTTGGTGATGAATAAAAATGTTATCGCCAACAAAGTAACGATTTATTAATTTATTATTTATTTATGATTCTAAAAGGTGTCGAACCGTTTATTCGCCCACCGCGGCGAATAAATAATTCGAGACTTCAAAAAAAAAATTTTCTAAAATTTTTATGTAAATTTAATTAGAGCCAGAACGTAACAATATATTTTCACGATATAGAAGAAATACAAAAAAACAATTTTTTTTTAGTTTTTTTTTAAATTATCCAGAAATGGCTCGATCGATCGATTCCAAAATCTAAGCAGCTCTATAACTCAATAATACGCGTTGATTGCCACCTCAACCGTCCCGATCGGTCAATTCATTCGAGAGATATTGTTGAAGGAGGAAATGGCAAAAATCTTTTTTTTTCGAAAACAATGGCATACATTATGGCTAGAAAAGATAAAAAATGTATTCACAACATCGTTTTCGAGCTCAAGGAGTTCGAAAACAATGGGAAGTTTTGAGGCTGGCCCACGGGGTCAAACGATAGACAGATTTTTTTGATTTTTTTTTTTAAAGTTTTATTGTAAATAACAAATTGTTGGTGTTAGGCAGTTTATTCAGCCTCTGACTGACTGCTCAATATGAAATCCGTAATAAGTAATTTTTTTTTTGGTTTTTCTTTTTTATTTTTTTTTTATTCCTTTGATTTTTTGAAATTTTGTTCAATGATGTTTTTTCTGATGATTGATTTCTTGTTATATTTTCAGTTTTATACTTGGCACGAATAGCGCAGCACATCTTTGTAATTACTTCCCTAAACTTTTTTTCTTTCATTCGCATGCTTTTTTTGCAATTTAGGTAAACGTAATCTGAAATTTCAGTTGAATTTATTTATTACATTGTGCAATTATTGTTTGACTATCGTCACAAACACACACACACACACACACACACACGCACACAAACACACGCACACACACACACACGCGCGCAACACAGACACATATTGATTGACGATACATGCACAACATATATTCATGCAATTGTAAACACACACTCACACAAACACACACATACACACACGCACATGCAACACACATATTGATTGACGATACATGCACAACATATATTCATGCATTTGTACACACACACACTTACACAAACACACACATACACTCACACAAACACTCTCTCACACACACACACACACACATACATACACATACATACATCCATGCATACAGACACTCGAACATCATTCTGAAAATAGTCAGAATAGCTTTCTAGGACCTCAAAACGTCGACATCTTTTTTAGAAAATTTGCAATTTTCTTAGCGGGAAGTTAAAAAAAAGTATTTACAAAAGAGATTGAAAATGAGTAAGTTATTGAGAATTAGTCGACAAAGAACACGGTATGTGTTTTTTGTTACCAAAAAGACAATGGGTTCGCAGAATCGATAATAAAATTTTTAATTTTGGTTTTCAATTTTAAGGTATGTACTTGAAATTGTAAAAAAAAATAATAATAGGTATAAATGACTACTAAGGAAAATATTTTAAAAAATACATTGACACTGACCATAGATTTAGATGGCTCTATCAAACTGTCGTGATCATTGACAAAGGTCTCATTGATCTCTTCACTTGTTTCTTCAAGTGGAATTACTTTTTTTTTTTTAAGACCTAGAAGATCTTCATCTTCGCTGCTAGAGCTTGATGCAATTTTTAATTTCGAACTAGTTGATTTCTTCCAAAAATTTTAATTTAGAATAAATTATAATAAAATAAAAAAGAAAACATGTTAAAAAACAAACATAAAAAAAATGGCGACAATGTTTATACACTTTTGTTTATTTCTTTGGAAAAAATCCAAGATCATGGAGTTTTTAAATTGAAATCAATTTTCAAAGATCTAGGCTTATTACCAGAGTCAAACAATAAAACCTCATTCAAACCTTCCATACCTGATAGAATCTTATTTAAACCACGAGCCACTATAATCCTCATTAGAACCATATGAACCTCATTGCTTATTATACATAAGTAATATTGAAATAATTATGAGCTGTCGTACGTATGTGAAGAAACTGAGAGGTCGAAAATACATTGTTTGTAAGGGTTCCATGTTCTAGTCAGTGGTTTGACCCTACTTCTCGTTAAAAAATTTTGAAATGATTTTTCAGGTAAAATTGAATAATACGAGCAGCACACAGAATACATAAGTAGGTTACAAATGCAATAAGTAGACAGCAAACAAAAAGACCGGAGGAAGTAAGACAGAAATAACGACAGTATAGTCATCAAAATATGCCGTTATAGAGTGATGATTTCATCTCCATTACTTATTAATTAAAATAATAACTTTGATTTAGTAATGTATTGATAAATCAAATTCAGCTACAGAAATGCTAAATTTAAAGTGCAAGAGGCTCTAGAAAAATTTAGTGAGACATATCCTCAAGTCTCAATTGTAATGTTTCAGCTTAAATTAGAGATTGAAAATGAGGTATGAATTTCGGTTCAGGAAGCAATTAACATAGTCAGACCATGAAATACATAGTAAATCTCAGGTTAAATTACCTTTGATACGGTGTCCTTAAAATTTTTAGAGGAATCATTTTTATCGTTAATGACTGTTAATTTTTTTTTAAATGAACAAATATCTCGAACGTTGATTTTTTTATTGAGCTTTATATTTTGATGTCCGACATCGTCTGTTTTCTTAATAGGGCTTGCAGAATGGACTGTATTCTCCTTGTCTAAAAGTGTATGATCTGAACCATCAATAACTTCTAGAATTGTAATAAATTTGCAATTTAAATTAAAAAGCAAATAATAATAAATACAATCTAGGAAAGAGATTCAATAAAAAAAAATGATATTTACTGCAAGCATTGTCCGACAGCTTGTTATTCTTGCCACTTAAATGCTCAGGATTTCTTGAATTGTCACAGTCAGTATGATCAGGAATAATATCATTTTTCTAAAATAGAGATGATACAAAATAACATAACGACGCAGATAATTTCATATATGGAACAAAAAGAAGCAAAGAAAAACTGTGTGAACCCGATTCAAAATTGAAACTTAACTTAGAGTTGAATAGCTTACTTTAGTCACGATTGAAGGCAACTAAGTCTAAATAAAGAGATCGTTTAAACTCGAGTAATAATCACAAACTTGAGAAACTTTCAACGCTACAAAAGCACGAACATACAAAAATTACACAAAAATGAATAGACTTGTAATAACATCGATTAAGTGACAAACAAAAATTCATAAATGGTGATGTCAGTGACATTCAGTCAGATATAAGAAAAAGAGTCAAACAACAAACTAGAAAAAACAATCAGATGCTATTTGAATTGTAAGATTCTGACAGACAAAAAGAAAGAACTCCTCAGAAATCAAGGAATACGTAATTAGCTATTCATCAGACGATGTTCATAAGAATAGTACATTAAACATCGTGAAGTAATAAAAAAAACCGGTTTTATGGAAAAAACCGGTTTTATGGAAAAAACCATAGAAAAAAAAGAAAAATAACTGATAGCATAGCCCCCGCTGATTGGACGTGCATGTATAGTTGGTACATTTGAGTAATAATGAATAGTAAATTTATCGATAATATTTCACGCAGAAAACTTCGAATGAAGTAGAATAATAAAAGATTAATTGAAAAGTCATGAAAGTAATTTTCATCCCCTCCGCACACCGACAGTGCGTGTAAGTTCAATCAACCCCCACAAACAATTACTGCAGGATCAATTGTCAGTCACATAGACCTTGAAGCAGGTAAAGTGCAAAAAAAATCAAAAAAATTCCATTGCAAAGTCTTGGAAATAATTTTGATCCCCTCCGCACACCGACAGTGCGTGTAAGTTTAATCAACCCCGGCTCGGCAGATCGGTTAAGTAGTAAATGCTAGCTTACTTTTAAGGCTACATCGCCAGATTCAAAAATTGAGCTGATATTTTTTACTTCATTATCTGCACAGAAAATTTTGACGTCTTTCTTTTTTTTTTTATTTTTTATTATTTCTCCTGCTTCATCGACTTTTATTTTCTCCAGAACTTTCTTGTAGTCTAAAAATTATTAATTTCATGAGTAAAATATTTTTTTTATCGGCATTTGATTTGTTAATTAATAATAGCAATCCGTCAACTTACTGCTTTGTTTCAGTAGTTTGGCTGGATAATATTTATTCCCTCTGCAACCAACAAAACTCTCTTTTTTTGTTTTATTTGTTTCCTTAGTATTTATTATTTCTTTTTCTTTGAATGTACGCCAGTAAATTAACGAATACATTATTGTGTTAATATTTAGATTAATATTCTCTCTTTATATCTTAGATTTCACTCAGATTTAATATACTCAATACAATTGAATATCAAGTATGAACTTGTCATTCAAACAGTAAATATTAAATAAAAACATTTGCGTTCAATATAAGCTAACTTAATAGTATTGATTGAGCGTCGCAAAAAAAAAAACAAAAAAGAAAATAATAATCTTGTCATTAACAGAAAAAAAAAATTAAAAAATAATTTAAAATATAACCACAGACTGGAATTTCTTACATCATTGATGTAAAAAATGGAGAAACCGGTATGTCAGTATTCTCGGTCGAGTCTGTATCGGATGATAAAAAGGTTTATGGAAAGTGACAATTCTCAAAGCTCGGAGAGTGAAAATGAATCAAATGAGGATACAGGTAGATGAGAATATATTTTTGAGACCTAATAATGATTTTGCCGTGTTTTAATACGGTAGAAAATCAGTAACATGACGTAATTGACATAGTGAACTTACGAATTTTTTTACCTAGATGATGATTTAAGTGAAATGGAGAGTGAGGAGTCTAGTATAGAAAACAATCAGGACGAACAACTTGGAATATGGGATATCGGCCAGTGTGAGTAATTTTATTTTAAAGTTATGCGTGATTCGGATAGTAAAATTGAGTTTTAGGTAAGATTCCATTCACGGTTCCAAGTCATGTCGCAAAAGTGAACTCTAGCTCTATGTCCAATCAATTTTTACGAGATTTTTTGTATTTTTTGTGTACACAATTAACTTTAATTCAGACTCTGTCGTCGTTTTCCTGTCACCTTTATCAGGGCAACCCTCAGCACTACGTTCAGTCGATTTTCACCACAATATTTTATGTTTGCTTGCAAAAATTAATTTTTAGGTCAGACTCCGTCGACTATTTCCTGTCAATTTATCTGAGCAATCCCTAGCACTACGTTCAGTAGATTTTTACCACAATATTTAGTTTCTGCGTACATGAATTAATTCTTAGGTCAGACTTCGTCGACTTTTTTCTGTCAATATATCAGAGCAACCCCTAGCACTACGTTCAGTCGATTTTTACCACAATATTTAGTTTCTGCGTACATGAATCAATTCTTAGGTCTGACTTCGCCGACTTTTTCCTGTCAATATATCAGAGCAACCCCTAGCACTACGTGAAGTCGATTTTTACAAAATTTTCTTTTTTCGCGTAAAACAATGAATTTTTCGATGAAACTTAGTTGACCCTCTTTTATCAAGTCACCAGAGCTCCTTGACGTCTCTCTTCGGTGGCGTTTTAAAAAAATATTATTTTTTTGAATAATTAAATTTAGTTTTTAGTCAGACTTCGTTGAGTTTCTGAAGTCAAGTCGGTAGAGCAGCCCTGTAGTTCTCTAGTTCTCTGTATTAAATCTTTATCTGTCTTAAATTTTTATTTCTCGTAAATATATTTGTTTTTAATATCAATCTAATTCTTTTATTTGGTTCAATTACAATTTTCCCCAAATTTGTTCTCGCTTTTCTTGCAGAAACTTTGTTGCTGCCTTTTTTTTTTGCTTTCATATTCTTTTGACGGTTTTACTGGGGATGTGACACGCTTGTGAAATAGTTCTCTCTTAGAATCAAATAGTGAAAAGTACTCCTATCGGTGAATATTCACTGGTATTTATCACTTTCCACTGATTAATTTTAAGATAGTCGATTATTATATTTTTTTCCCCTCTTTTATTTTTTTTTTCGTCAGTCGAGTATCAATAAAACTCATATTAATCTTACTTTTCTTCTTATTTCGCGTATTTTAATCTAACGTAACATCATTTATGGGATAAGATAAAAATACGAACATATTGTAAATAAATAGTACATGCATTTGAATAATTATTCATGTATCATTCAGGGGTGGAAAAATTATCTTTATATTTTATATTTTAATTTAAAAACTAGCCCAGGGCTAGAGAAAAATAATCATAATAGTAATTAGGGCGATTATTGCGCCACGTGAGCGACCAACAGGTGGAGAATAGGATAATTAAATCAGAAAGATACGGGCTATTGTTGTGTACGGACGCTGTCTGAGAAGTGAAGAATTATTATTGCTTATAACGAGTAGTTTTTATTTATTACAAAGTTCTGTTGATAATATTCACCGGGTGAATAATCGTGTGTACTTAATTTCCACATATTATTTGGCTGATATTAGAGATTTACGAGTAAGTACTTTGTATTTCTTTCGCCGTATAATATTTTTCACGTGATAACCTCCCCCGGTAGTTGTTGGTCGCCGCGGAGAGTATAATTAATAAATATATTAATATCACTGAATGATACATGGGAAAATTATAAATAATTATTGTTAAATAGTAATTTTTGTCATATTGTATACAGTATCCGGATATTTTTATATAAATACTAGCTGACCCGGCAAACGTTGTTTTGCCATATATATTATTTCTAGGAAACATATTTGTAGTTCAATAAAAATAACTATCTACTATAAGTGTGCGGGGATTAACTTATAATCGAAATTGGTGTATTACCGTACGATGGACGGTGTGGCTCAATAATTTATAGATCAAATTGAATGGAATATAGTTTAGTGCCGGATAGCTCAACTGGTAGAGCACTCGGCGCGATACCGACATGGTCTGGGTTCGATTCCCGTATGAAAAAACCATATACTGTCGATAATATATAAAAAAATATATGGTGAATAACTGAATATATATGGCGGCAATATTATTAATATTGATTATTTATGATTTATCATATATAATAATTTATACGTTTAATATTATAATAATCCATATGAATTATAATATATGTGATTATATACATGTAATATTGTATCAAAAATTATATGTCTGCTTTATATATTAATTTATAACGTAAAAAATATGTTTTATATATCTTATAAATTAATTTATAATTTCAATTTAATATATAAAATTCTCGTGTCGCGGTGTTTGTAGTTAAACTCCTCCGAAACGGCTTGACCGATTCTCATGAAATTTTGTGTGCATATTGGGTATGTCTGAGAATCGGACAACATCTATTTTTCATCCCCCTAAATGTTAAGGGTAGTCCACCCCTAAATTATTTTTTTTTAATTTTTAGATAAAGTTTTTTTTTTTATTTTTTTATGATACAGCATTAAAAAATACATACAACCCTAAATTTTCAACCCTCTACGATCAACCCCTATTTTTCCATCGCGACTTTTATTTTTTTTTATTTTTAATAATTTTTGGTCTTTTGATCTTCCGCCTTCGCCGGTCGATAACTGATTAACTATCAATCGATTAGTTATCCCCGCTAGATGTACAATGGTCGGTGTGGCTCAATAAGTTATAGATCAAATTGAATGGAAAATGGTAATTTTTAAATATAGTGGAAATCTAAAACATCCAAACCTTCTCAATAAGACAATTTAGAGATAAATTGAGAAAACTATAGATAGCCCGAACTGGGAATCGAACCCAGACCATGTCGGTATCGCGCCGAGTACTCTACCAGTTGAGCTAACCGGCACTATACTATATTCCGTTCAATTCGATCTATAACTTATTGAGCCACACCGTCCATCGTACGGTAATACACCAATTTTTAAATATAGTGGAAACCTAAAACATGCAAACCTTCTCAATAAGATAATTTATAGATAAATTGAGAAAAATATAGATAGCCCGAACTGGGAACCCGTATGAAAAAGCAATATATGAGCTTCAGTATAATTCGAAATATATGATAAATTATATGGAATTATAAGAAGTCTTATATGGAGCCATATACAAAATTTTGCCGAAATATTATATGATTTTATAATTTGCAACATATATATCGGTTGTATATTTTTTTTACATGCTAACTTATAAATATTGCTTATGATACTTTATACTATACTTTAAGTTATATGATAAGATATATGATTCAATTATATGACTGACATATAATATTTATACATGTAAATATATAATTATATAAATATACTAGCTGACCCGGCGAACGTTGTTTTGCCATATATATTATTTCTAGGAAACATATTTGTAGTTCAATGAAAATAACTATCTACTATAAGTGTGCGGGGATTAACTTATAATCGAAATTGGTGTATTACCGTACGATGGACGGTGTGGCTCAATAATTTATAGATCAAATTGAATGGAATATAGTTTAGTGCCGGATTGCTCAACTGGTAGAGCACTCGGCGCGATACCGACATGGTCTGGGTTCGATTTCCGTATGAAAAAACCATATACTGTCGATAATATATAAAAAAATATATGGTAAATAACTGAATATATATGGCGGCAATATTATTAATATTGATTAATTTATGATTTATCATATATAATAATTTATACGTTTAATATTATAATAATCCATATCATTTATAATATATGTGATTATATACATGTAATATTGTATCAAAAATTATGTCTGCTTTATATATTAATTTATAACGTAAAATATATGTTTTATATATCTTATAAATTAATTTATAATTTCAATATTATTATAATCCATATAATTTATAATATATGTAATTGTATACATATGATATTACATCTCAAATTATATACTCGTTTTATATATACACTTATAATTTCAATATTATAATAATTTCGATATTATTATACATAAATAATTTAAAGAATACACTCATACCAAAAATTAAAGGAACAAAAAAATTTTAGAAATTTTCTAGTGATTTTTGCAAGACTGTAACTTCATGAAAAGTAATCGTATCGAGACTAAAAAAAAGCATTTTATAGCTTGAAATCTCTAATTTTATATTTATGCAAATATATATATATTAGGTTGGCGCAAAAAAACCGACTATTTTTTTTTTTCGGTCTCGCATGAACATTTGTTTGTTTACGATGTTTTAAGAAGCCTCTGAAAAAATCAGCTCGATAAAAAATTTGCAAGAGGTCGCTCACGAATTTTGAAAATATCAAAAATGATTGAAATTCGGATTTTTGATTTCTAAATTTTTTCTTTCTCGTGGCAGCAATAGTTTATATTTGTAAAATCATAACTATGCTGAAAATTTCAGCCCATAATTTAAATATTTAAACGGCGCTCAAGAATTTTGAATATTAACTAATAAAATGTAACTAATAGTTTGAATTAGTTTTTGTATCGTTTTATTACTCAATCATTGTTATTTCAGTAAAATATAACTGTTTTATAACCAAAAATATACAGGACAGTCTTATACAATGAAATTTGGTAAGTTTTGAATAAGCGAAAAAATCTACAAATTGAATTAAAAAATAAATAAGTGTGTAAAAAACTTATTATTTCTATTTCTCGGGTTGTATTTTCATTAATTGTCATGCAAATTGATGGTGAAAAAATCGAGAAGCTTTATTATTAATATTTAAGGGTCGCTCGAAAACGTCCAAGAGACAGCACTCGGAAACATTCAAAATTCTTGAGCGAGGTTTAAATATTTGAATTTTGGGCTTAAATTTTCAGCGTAGTCATGATTTCCCAAATATAAACTATTACTGCCATGAGAAAGAAAAAATTTAGAAATCAAAAATCCGAATTTCAATCATTTTTGATATTTTCAAAATTCGTGAGCGACCTCTTGAAAATTTTTTATCGAGCTGATTTTTTGAGAGGCTTCTTAAAACATCGTAAACCAACAAATTTTATGCGAGATCGAAAAAAAAAAAAAAATAGTCGGTTTTTTTGCGCCACCCTAATATATATAAACATATATCTATATAAATATATATTTACATACATTTATACAAATATATGTGAACATATATTTATATAATTATATATTTACATGTATAAATATTATATGTCAGTCATATAATTAAATCATATATCTTATCATATAACTTAAAGTATAGTATAAAGTATTATAAGCAATATTTATAAGTTAGCATGTAAAAAAAATATCTTACCGATATATATGTTGCAAATTATAAAATCATATAATATTTCGGCAAAATTTTGTATATGGCTCCATATAAGACTTCTTATAATTCCATATAATTTATCATATATTTCGAATTATACTAAAGCTCATATATTGATTTTTCATACGGGTTCCTAGTTCGGGCTATCTATATTTTTCTCAATTTATCTATAAATTATCTTATTGAGAAGGTTTGCATGTTTTAGGTTTCCACTATATTTAAAAATTGGTGTATTACCGTACGATGGACGGTGTGGCTCAATAAGTTATAGATCGAATTGAACGGAATATAGTATAGTGCCGGGTAGCTCAACTGGTAGAGCACTCGGCGCGATACCGACATGGTCTGGGTTCGATTCCCAGTTCGGGCTATCTATAGTTTTCTCAATTTATCTCTAAATTGTCTTATTGAGAAGGTTTGGATGTTTTAGATTTCCACTATATTTAAAAATTACCATTTTCCATTCAATTTGATCTATAACTTATTGAGCCACTCCGTCCATCGTACGGTAATACACCAATTTATATAGTGGAAACCTAAAACATGCAAACCTTCTTAATAAGACAATTTATAGATAAATTGAGAAAAATATAGATAGCCCGAACTGGGAATCGAACCTTTTTTTTTTTTTTTTTTTATAAATGTTTATTTATTCATGACTTATTTTCTAATACAGTGATTGGATTAAATAAACAAAAAACATAAAACCATCAAATTGTAATACATATGATATGTTTGAGAAAGCAGGCTGGTGTTAACAGCATCTCGTTTCTCCTCCTTAGCTGTAATATGTGAATTACTTAATTTTGTTGAGTTCTGGGATGTTATTGGACTAAAGTTGTCCAGGCGATCTCTATTATTTGTAGTGTGTGGAAAAAATATTACATAAAAAACCACTCTTAATTTCTTGTTTAGCTAAAAATTAAGTTAAAACTATTAATTATGTACATATATACAAAATATTCAGGGTTTGGGTTAACATCAGTCTCTCTGGTGTGGCCGTCCAGTTTGTTGGCGCTTTTGCTCAGCTTCTTTCATCTTTTTTCTATTTTTGAGTTTATTCATATGCGCAGCATTTTTATCCAGCCACCAGTATTTGGGGTTGAGGCGGTGAAAATCATCTTCATCCCTTTTTGGGATCGCTGTTGAGTACTTCAGGTTGTCTTTATCTGTCAAATAGTTATCTATGGGAATGCGTTTGTTTGCTTTGTGCCTGCTACGGTGATATAAAGTCGGTATGTTCATCTCGTTCTGTATAATGCCTGTCTTGTCCAGTTGTGTAAAAGCTTGTGGTTGGATGTATCCTTTGGCTGCGGCATCATGTAAATTTAGATTAGTGTTCTTTAGATTTTGAATAATATTGTTATCTATATTTGGTAGTTGGCTGTAATAATCTCTGGTAATTCTGAGGATAAAGTTGTCAATTCGCGGAATATTAGCTGTATCATAAATTTCTTTATTGCTGACTCTCTCGACGTAATCTGTGTGTGCCTTTCTGTAAATACCTAATGCTGCTCTCAGGCATGATCTTTCAAATTGTCTCAACTTCTCAACTTGTGCAGCACCTAGGTTCCACCATACTGGGGCGGCATATGTTATTATCGGTCTGATTAAAAGTAGATAACAGATGACTCGAGCTCTATTGCTTATGTTATTGTTATGGAAAAGTCTAGATAGTGCTTTATAACAGTTTCTAGCTTTATTTAATTGTGTGTCCACATGTCCTGTGCATCTTAATAGGTAGTCTAGATGTACACCTAGGTATTTTACGGATTGTTTCGTAGGGATTATTGTCGGATCTTTCGTGTCTGGGTTGAAGGTGGTGATTTTAAATTCTGCTGCTTGTTTTCTTTTGGTTGGTGCTATTTGGTTGGAAGGTTTTCTAAATACTATTGTTTCACATTTTGATGGGTTGATTCTCAAGTTCCAAGTTGCGTAAAACTGATTTATTTTGTTGACTATGTCTTCTAATTTGGGTTGGATGTCGTTTGGGGTTGTCCCAGCTACGTAGAAAATTGTATCGTCTGCATATGCCATCGAGTATGTGTTATTGTTTTGATTGAGATGAAACAGATTTAAGATGCTACAAGTGTAAATATTGAATAGGCTAGGTGAGTTCACTAATCCTTGCATAAGACCTTCTAAGATGCAGAAGATTATCGATGATTTATTGGTACCATCCCAGGTGATGAACTTTCGGTTCGTTATCATGTGCCAGATAAGTCCAATGAGGTCCTTGTTGAAATTCTTTCGAATCAGTATGAATATTAGCCCAAAAATCCACACTGAATCGAAAGCCTTTTCAAGGTCAATCAGTGTGGCTCCGACTATTTCATTGTTGGCAAGATGTACGTTAATATCTGAGAGCAGTTTGTGTATGGCGTGAACTGTAGAGTGCTGGTGTCTAAATCCGAATTGGTTATCCGGTATTATTTTTTCTTTTTTACAGTGATCGAGTATGGCGTTGTTTATTATTGCTTCGTATACCTTACTTATGTTCGGAGTTAGACTAATGGGTCTGTAGCTAGAAGGTAAGTTTGCCGGTTTTCCCTTTTTGTGAATTGGGATTATTTTTGCCATTTTCCAGGCTTCTGGAAAATACTGTAAGTTGAGAGCGTTGTTAAATATCACGGTGTAGTCTTTTATGATTCTGGCTGGAATGTGTCTAAGAACGATGGCTGGTATATTATCTACTCCTGTTGATGTTTTATTTGGTAGCTTTCGTAGTATAATACTCACTTCAGCTACTGAGCAAAAATATTTGGGTGAGTTCTGTTCTATTGTGGGTAAATGTGCTTTATTGTCTGGGGTGAAATTGGTGGTTGTCTTGATTGCTTCTCTGTCTGCGTTGTATTGTTTGATGAATTTCTTTACTGTCTGGTCAATGATTTGTTTAAGACGTGTATTTGTGTTTAGATAGCGAGGTGAGTTAACTGACTCATAATATGCACCCAGTATGTTTAACTTGTCTATTTGGTCTTCGAAGACATACTTGTCATCTTCTTCAGCTGCTTTTGTGATGTCACAATTGCTCCTTTGCAAGATGGATATATCTGTTTTATTTATGGACATGTGAGATAAATCCTGTTTGGGTTTAGGTCTGAATATTTTGTTGATCACAGGGAAAAATTTGTCCGGGTTTTTATAATCTATTTTTTTGGCTATTTTCGCCCAGTGTTCTTCAATATTTTTTTTTATTTCTCTATTTATTTTATCTTTGGTATATGTGAGGAGCTCCTTGATGTGTGGGATTAGGGCTCTTTTTGATGGTAGATTGGATTTCTGCGCTCTATGCAGTCTGGATAGTAGGTTAGATTTGAGCTTGTGTAATTTTTTAATTTTGTTAGTGATGTAGTAGTTTGGTTTTCGTTTTCCATCTGCTTTTGGTACCTTAGTGTCAATTGTTTTAAGTATAGTATCGCTCATTTCTTCAATGTATTTATTAATCTCTTCAGTTGTTAAATTTCTGTCGTCCGGAATATTGACTTTATATTTATTGCTTAACTCTTTTGAGAAAGTTTTCCAGTTTGTTGCTTTGTATAGGTGTCTGAGTGTCGCTGGGTTTGGTGGTGGTATTGTGGTTTGTACTTGGGCCTCGATTAAGATTGCCTTATGGTCGCTGTCATATTCCGCTGTGCTAAGATTGCCATTGACTAGGTTATTTAATTGAATTCTCGAGTCAACTATGGCTAAATCTAAAATTGTTTGGGCTGGTATGAAGGTTGGTTCTGATGGAGTATAGATTCTAGTTTTAAAACGCTGTGTGTTGTCTCGTTCCCATTTGGTCAGGTATCTTCCTCTTAAGTTGTTTGATCTGTCTCCAAAGTCTGTGTGTCTTGCGTTGTAGTCTCCGGCAAATATGTAAAAGTTATTGTTGTCTTGTAAATTAAGCTTGCTAAATAGTGTGTTTATCTCGTCCAAAAAATCTTTTTTTATCTCAGTCTTATTTGTTGCATATATACTGGCTATATATATGGCTTGGTTTCTGTTAGTTTTGATTTTGATTATAGTGTACTCAATTATCTTGTTTTTTTCGGAGCTTGGGTGATTGACTCTGGAGTAAGGCAGGTTATTTTTTATCAGTATAGCAGTTCCTCCCCCTTTTATCGCGTTGGGTCTGTCAGTGCGTATAATATTGTATCCTTCGATTATTAATTTATGTCTTTTAGTCAGCTTAGTTTCGGATACTAATGCGATATCTAGGTTGTTTTGTTTCACGAATTGCTCAAGATCCATTCTACGCTGGTATGTGACTATGGAGTTGGTGTTGATGGCCCCGATTTTTAGTGTTTCTTTTATTTTTTGTTCCGAAATACGCGGATTTATCTGTTCGTTATATTGTTGGGTGTGTTGATCCATTATTCGTATCCATATTGAGTACCAACTAATTCAAATAATTGGTCTATTCTGTTTGAGTTATTATATATGAGGCTTTCAAGTGATATGATTCTATTTGTTAATGATTTAAATTCATTTTTTAGCTCTGCTAGCCATGGGGGTAGGGTGTTAGGAGCTTGAGCTCCGTTGTCTTGCGCTGGGTGATTCATCTGTACGTTGTGTTGCGAATTTATTTCTGAATAATGCTGAGTGTGGTTTGCTGGTTGTAAATGAGTATGAGCTATATTAGCATACGATATGTTTGGGTTGACTGTTCTGCTGATTTTATTTATTTTTGTCTGCCTGTCCTGTCTGTTTATTGCGTTATTTCTATTGATAATGCTGAGAGCATGTTTGTAATATATGCAGCCACGGTAGTTGGCGGGGTGACCAACTTGACCGCAATTTGCACATTTTAAGGAATCTTTTGACATGACGGCTGTAATGAGACAGGCTTTTGGGCCGTGATCCCCACCACATTTCACGCATCGAAAAGGTAATTGGCAGTTGGAACTGGCATGACCTAGACGCTGACATCTCTTACACTGAAAAATTTTTTCCCTCCTTAAAAATTCCCATTTGACAATCTGGTGCAAGAATAGATTTATTTTCATTAAATCTGAAATTATGCTATCGTGCGACACCTGAATTAAGAAATGTGCTGTTTTTTTTCTTTATTTTTGCTAAAGATTATTTCGGTTACTTTCTCAATTTTTATATTTTCTAAATTTAATGATATTAATTCGTCCTCCACCATTTTGGCCGAGTACCCTCCATACACACCTTTTAAAATTACGGACTTTGGTTTTTTTGTTTTAGGTGTATATGTATAGTAGCATTTTTTATTTAACAGCAAATTCTCTATAATTTTATCATATGAACTAATGTTGATTGCGAAAATAGTGATCGTGGCGGGTTCTGTGTCCCCCACTTGTTTGAGTTTGAACTCACCTTTATTTATCTTTGAATCAGTACATAATTTGATCATTTCCTTGATCGACGTATTGATGACGTGAATTGGTGGGGGTCTTATTCTTTTTTTAGAGCTCTCCGCGTCCTGCTCTTTGTCGTTTTCTTCATTATTGTCAAATTGTGTTGTGTCATCAAGAGTCTGTTCCATGTCCATGTCATTATCACCGCTATTGCTTGCCAATGGATCAAATGTGTTAGGCGAGTTGTCACTGTTTTTGGGACTTTCTGAGATCCTACGCACTTTCCTGGGGTTTTTTGGGAGCTCCCATCCATCCTGGTTGTTTGGGCTGGTCGTTGCTTGAGTGCTTTGACTGGCATTTAATTGGCTAGCTCTATCACTGCTGGCGGCAAGGTTAGGTTTTGGTATCCCACTGTTGTTTGTGTATTTGGTTTGTTGTCCACCAAATTCCTTTATCATTTGTTTGAAACTTTTTTCCAATGCCTCAGTGGTGACAGTTGTTTTAGTGCCAGCCTTTGGTCTTATTATTTTGTTTATGTTCTCGTTTGTTGGATGGGCGTCCATTTTTCTTTTAGCGTTTGAGGCCATGCCGGCCTTTGCGCTTTTACTGTAATTCAGCAGCGATATTTTTATTAAATTTACTTTAATAAATTTAACCAAAAAGTTCTATAAAATCTATTATTATCACTTTTTATCACTTAATTTTATCTGAGAATATTTTTATTTAAAGTTATACGATATTCGAAAATTGAGGTTAGGATTCCGATGCGCATTGAGTCGCGGTCATACGATAACTCACTGGGAATCGAACCCAGACCATGTCGGTGTCGCGCCGAGTGCTCTACCAGTTGAGCTATCCGGCACTATACTATATTCCATTCAATTTGATCTATAACTTATTGAGCCACACCGTCCATCGTACATCTAGCGGGGATAACTAATCGATTGATAGTTAATCAGTTATCGACCGGCGAAGGCGGAAGATCAAAAGACCAAAAATTATTAAAAATAAAAAAAAATAAAAATCGCGATGGAAAAATAGGGGTTGATCGTAGAGGGTTGAAAATTTAGGGTTGTATGTATTTTTTAATGCTGTATCATAAAAAAATAAAAAAAAAAACTTTATCTAAAAATTAAAAAAAAATAATTTAGGGGTGGACTACCCTTAACATTTAGGGGGATGAAAAATAGATGTTGTCCGATTCTCAGACATACCCAATATGCACACAAAATTTCATGAGAATCGGTCTAGCCGTTTCGGAGGAGTTTAACTACAAACACCGCGACACGAGAATTTTATATATTAGATATATATATACGTATATAAAACATATACGACGTAGTGGGACGTCGCCGGTATACATATATATATACCTATAGTATATATATCTATAGAGCGCATGCAGTATTTGAGTAAATTCCTCAAGTACTGACATCATCTTTCGGGTGAAAAATTCCTGAATTATATTAACTACATAATATTATTATTTAAAATAATCTTTGGGATATTATTATTTACATTTATTATTATTTTAAAATAATTAAGTAACTTTATTTTTTTTTCATTTTGATTTGTTTACCCCAGTGGTCAAAGATTATTATTATACTTACTATTAATTATCATCTACAAAAAGAAAATTTATGATTTGTTTGTGTGTGAGAATTAAAAATTCCGTATCTTTCTCTCTCTCACAGGTGTGAGAGATATATTAAATGAATTAAAAATATTATTATCATTTATTCTTATTAATAAAATTGAATTATATTATTATTTTCTTAAATTGAGTATAAATAATAAGTTAAATAATTTGTGTTGATATTGTGTGAAAAGAAATCACCACAGTGGTGAAAAATTTATAACTTATATATATTGTGAAATATTATTATATTTTTATTGTTTAAAAATATAAGCAATCGGAAACCAACAGCTGTCGGGGAAATCTTAATATTTATTTCTCTGGATCTTTTTCCTACTATTTTCCATTTATTTTTCCTGCTCTTATTTATTATTTATATGTAATTATTTGTTGTTTATTTACAATTTTTCTATTATCTGTTTAATTTATTGTTTCACTCGTGTGTTTTATCCGCCTTGTTACGGATCGCTTGCTCGGAATTTCCCTCGTAAATTCCCCCTGAATAAATTTTGTCCGTTTTAAATAAACGGTCTGGCGCCTGCGTGCACTAACCCAGCCTGAGGAGCTAGTTCAGGCATACTAATTATTTATTATTATTATTTTATTTGATCTCAGTATTTTATATCATTTATTATTATTTATTTATCACGCGTGGGCGACCGCATACGCTATATTGGACGGTTCCACGTCTCCGTCGCGAAATTTCTGCACGATATACGTTATAAAGTGTTTGTTATTACATAGAAAATGACGATGAGGACCAGGATACTTTTTTTGTAATAGACCTTGTCAATACTGTGGAATTTTATTAATATCATTTTTATCTTAACGGAACGTAAAAATTACAGTTTCAAAACATTATATTATTAAATAGGATTTGCAATATTATGTTTTACAACTTCAAATGCACTTTTCATTAAATTTTTAGCAAAATTCAGAATTATTATTTAAAACTGTAACTATGACAGAAAATTTTCAGTTTTCTATTTAAAGAACCACGTTAATAAATGAAACTGTAATTTTTTCTTTTTATCGTGTAGATAATTTCATTCACTGAACGTCAGAGACTTTTGGTTCATTTATACTCAGTATTTTCTTCATAAAATTTTCCGCTTTCTTCATTATATCACAAGAAACTTATTGTTGTTATGGTATGAAGTTTGATTATAATAATATTCAATTCTTCACAACACACACAAATTTGTCATCAATCACGCAGAAATTTTTTCAATAAAATTCGTCCAAATAGATTAATACTGTAAGAACGTCTAGGTAGTAACTCAATTGTTACAATCAAAGTTATAGAATAGAATACTCGTTAACATCAATGTTGAGTGTCATTTCTACTAAAAATATAGTAAAAGTTTAGATATTCACAAATTTTCTTTTATTACCAAACTTTTTTGAAAAATTTTACTAAAACACTTACTATGTTTAGTTAGATATCATTTTAAATTGTAATTCCATATACTGTAAATCTTGATGACTATATAAAATGATAGGCTATGGACAAACTCGCGTTGTTTACCTACAATTTTCTTATTGCGTATGCGGGATTAATTCTAACAGTTCTGGTTTTTTCAATCAGTATATAGTCGAACAATCACTCTATTGATACCACATGAATTTTCTTGTTTCTATTGTCTATTCGAGTTAGATAATCAAGATTAAAACTTGTAAGACTTGTAGTATTAGTAAAAAGAACATGCATTTACCGACCTCATCAGCGAGCCTACTAAGTTGGTTCTTCTGCATAATTATATAAATAATTTTCTATAAAAAAAATAATTCGAAATAATTTAAGCATGTCTTTTAATTCTTCTGTGATTTTTGTTCTATGAAAATAATTTCAAAATAAGAAATACTAGGTTGATTTTTTATATTACTTGAAATCATATAATCGTATCCTATTCAAATAAAGTATTTTTTTGGATAGGACTTGCCTCGAAATTTGATACTACAATCACAATAATAATTATTGGTACTTTGCAATGTATTCTTTAAAATGAACTTATACTGTAAGTGAATAATTTTTTACCAATAACGGTTTATTTTGGTTGAACAAATTAGTGCTTAATCAATTTTCTTCTATTTCAGTGATCAAAAAGTACAAACACAACTTCATGATTTCTTTGTGAAATTTTTATACAAAATAAATATGAAGAACAAAATAGATTTTACTTTTCTTCCGACAAAAAAAAATTTTTACAATGAAAACTGCACAAAAAATTTTGTTATTTAAGGATTTAGAATCGTAACAAATTTTTTACTTATAATATATAAAAATAGCATCTGAAATATATATATATATATACGATTATCTGCGTGCGACATGTAAATTTGAGTGTGACAAGTAAACTTGTTGCACGCAAATTTACTTCTGGTCGCATCATTTCGCTCTCGTGGGCAATTGACAACTTACCGCACTAATTGTACAATATACTATTTTTAAATTATTATTAAAGTCACATGTTAGTGAAATTCAACGGTATTGACTGCATCTATTCTGAGAAATAAGTGACGGTTGTCGTCATTCTCTGTAATATAACAGACCTTTTCGAAATCATAGACATCAATAGCTATCATCTCTTCATTTAATATTTCACACGTATATTAAATGGAATGTTTCATCTCGGAGGATTATTTCTAGCACTTTATATTTTTGAAGAATGACACAATAATTTGTATTATTGACATTATTTGCGCATGTATCACGGCAATTACATCGGCAGAGTTCCATAAATTTTTCAATTATTCCTATACATAATGTATATCCTGAAGCTTATATCGCGTCCCTAATGCCAAAAAGGCATATGCTGTATATATCTACCATAAAGCTAAAAAGGCATATAAATTTTTTTTTTTTGCTCAATCGCTTAGAAATGATTTGAAATTAATATTTTGATTATAAAAAAAATTAAAACCAAAAAGGCCTATAAATATACATAAGCCTTTTTTCTTTTAGCCACAATGATCATTAATGCCAAAAAGGCATATAAAAAAAAAAGTATATTACCATGAAGTTAAACCCGTGAATTCAAATTCAAATATACTCAGGGAAAAAATTAAAGTCAAAAAAAATTTCGAAATTTTTCAGTGAGTTTTCGGTAGCTGTATTTATGTGGATAATGGTCGTATCGTGAATTAAAAAAAAAAAAAAAAAAAAACATTTTGAAGCTCGACGATTCTAATTTTCAGATTTTTCGGTGAAAACTTTTTAGGAGCCATTTATCGCTTTAAAATCACAAAATTGATCAAAAAACAAAATTTTAAATATTAATGCCAAAATGGCCTATAACAGCAAGCATATGCCTTTTTGGCATTAATTTTATTTTTCATTTTTTAGTTAATGCTAAAAAGGCGCATAAATAAAAAATCATTAAAATATTAAATTCATTCAATTTTTGTTAATAAATTTTTAATTGAACCAATTTATTGATTTTATTGATTTTTTATTTATACGCCTTTAAGGCATTAGCTAAAAAATCAAAAATAAAATTAATACCAAAAAGGCATATGCTTGCTGTTATAGGCCATTTTGGCATTAATATTTTAATTTTTGTTTTTTGATCAATTTCGTCACTCTGAAGCGATAGGTAAATTAAAAAAAAATTATATCCCTTTTTGGCATGAGAGACGCGAATATTTAACAATATAAAAAATAGTCTTTCGTTGTCGTTTATAAGATTTTGAATCATTTTGAATCGTATTTTTATATAGTCGAGTAAAGGAATAACATTTACAGCAAGTTCTAATACCAGATCGCACAAAAACATTTTTCAAACTTTCAGATAACACTTCATTCTTACTAAACTTAACAATAATTGCAAATTTTTCAGCTAGAAAATGTATTTTTCGCCGTCGTAGAGTATTGTTTCTAAATCATCACAGAAAGTCGCGACATCACTTCGTGGATGAATTTGTAAACTTCACTTGGTAAATGTTGGAACTGATATAAATTGCATGTTGTATGAAGGACAGACAAATTCTAAAGCATCTTAACATACTGATTCAAAAATTTGAAGCCGCATCGATCATAGCCGACGGAACGCTGAATTGATTCAACAAACTATTACCTAATACTAAAAGTTTGTGATGTTCATGGTATACATTTGTCATTATTGGACGTAGAACAACCAATAAGTAATAAAGGAGCCAATTTGTTTATCTACGTATTTAAGATTTTTTTTTGCTACGAAAAGTTATTATAATAACAATTAGAATCAAACCACAAACGCATCAGTAGCTTTGTGACAACTAAATAAACACTCATGGATTCAATAAAATTTTGAACGATTTTAGAAAGTGTTGTTGGTCCTTTAACACCTTTAATAGATTTAGAGGTCTCAATAACTCGATCTCCTTGATTATCGGATTTTTCAATTGTTCTCCGTCCAATTCTTCATTGTGAAGAAATAATCTAGAATTACCCACTTCTTGGCTATGAATTTTACATGTGCAGCAACCACATTATATATTCCACTGTGCTCTTTCAGATTCCAAAAAATAAGCCTTCGCTGGTAAGTCACACGTTCCACAAGTAATCTTACATCTATCTTTTATTGGATTTTGATTCTCAGGAATTCTTACAAAAATTCCGTTACATATGATTTTAAGACTGGTTCTAGATGAACTCATAAAAAGATTCGCGTTGGCTCGAACCAGCGGAAAGTGAATTTTTTAATTGGGTTCGAAAAGAAAAAGGTATCTCATTGATTGTGAGATAAAAAGGCTAAATTTTAAACTCGGAGGACTCAAAGAGAGATCAATGCAATCAGTATTCCAAGTAAAATAGCGTTCAATAAATCATGGGAATTCTCACGCTTAAATAATCAAAATAATTACGGTATCAATAATTACGGTATCAATAACTTTAATAACATAACTGTGCTCAGAGCTTAGACCATTATCGCAATATTGTGTTAAATTGTGAATTTGTAAATAATAATTGGAATGAAAATAGTGTCTTTTGAACGGTAAATTGAATCCATTAAAAAATTTCATTTACTTATATAACGACTTTAGGAAAATATTAGAAGCAGGGAAGTGAAGGCGTATAATTTTAATAATGTCAGTTAATAGGACTGAACTAATTATGTGTTATATCATAAATGTCTAAATTGATAAAAAACTTTCAACAAGAGAAATCGGTCCTTCATCATAAGTTGGTAAATTTATATTGTTCGAGTTCTCTCCAATATCATTTTCAATATCAGTTTCAGCTGCGTTATCGAAATTTGTATACGCACAAAAACTATGGTAGTTATCATCGTCATTATCATCTTCATTGCCAACATCATTGTCATAGATAACACCGTTACCATACACATCATCGAATGCTGTTGAGAGAAACATTCGTAGTGTCTAAAGATACATAAAAAAACCTGTGTTCGGATAACCTACCGTGTGGCACGTTATCGTGCCGTACGCTTATCCCTTATTTTATCCCACCTATTTCTGTACACTTATCCGCGTCGTATAAAATTTACCTCAACAAGTCATACAGTAAATGAAGAATGTAATAAAAAAACATACAATGAAGTTGTTCGGAAATAAAAAAAAAAAACATTTTTCCATCTTAAATTCCATTTAGACATAACCAGAGTGACATGTGGTTGCTGGAGAGTTGAGAATCAAAAAACGGGAATTATCTGATTCAATAGAGCTAAAAAAGTCGTTCTAAAAACATTCCAGAAAAGTTCAAACATCACCACTTTTGACCTTTTTATGGACTGAAAAAGTCGTTCCAAAAACATTCCAAAAAAGTTCCAAAATCACCACTTTTGACCTTTTTATGGACTGAAAAAGTCGGTCCAAAAAAATTCCAGAAAAGTTCCAATATCACCACTTTTGACCTCTTTCTAGAGCTAAAAAACTCGTTCCAAAAACATTCCAGAAAATTTCAAATATCACCACTTTTGACCTCTTTCTGGAGCTAAAAAAGTCGTTCCAAAAATATTCCACAAAAGTTCAAAAATCCCCACTTTTGACCTTTTTATGGACTAAAAAAGTCGTTCCAAAAAAGTTCCAAATCACCACTGGGACTCTTTCTGGAGCTGAAAAAGTCGTTCCAAAAACATTCCAAAAAAGTTCCAAATCACCACTGGGACTCTTTCTGGAGCTAAAAAAGTCGTTCTAAAAATATTCCAGAAAAGTTCAAATATCACCACTTTGACCTTTTTATGGACTAAGAAAAAACGTCTATAAAAAGTTCCAAAAGAGTTCAAAGAACGTCCTTTTTTCGACTCTAAATTTGCTCATAAAAATTTTTATTTTAACCATAAAAATTACTAACGTTCCAAAAAAGTTCCATTCGAAGTTCTAATCTGTCTCATGTTTAGAACTTCCATACGTGGAACTTTTTTGGAACCTTTTTGGAACGAATTTTTTTTACACGGGCATGTCCGAATATAGAGAATTTCCCCAAAATTTTTTCAATCGTAAATTCGTTGTCAGTACTCATTGAGCGTGAATCTGTTGAATCTTTAAGGGTTTCACCAAAATTGTCACAACTTTTATCTAAAGTTACATTACGATCTTTGCCTTGCATTGTTTTTAACTGGTTTATTACATCTTCATGTTCAGAGGAAGTGTTGTCAGAATAATTAAAGTGCTTTTATCATAAATTTTTAATGTCGAAATGTAATAATGATCAGTATCCGTTATAGAGTATACTACAAAATCTGTAAAAGATTTCATTTTATTGTTCATTTTGTCATATTCGTTATCATGAAATATTAATTTTTTAGTTATAGTAACGTTTGCTCCTAATTTAAAATTTCTTTCACAATTAGTAATGAATTTTTCAATGACTCCAACTTCTACTGAATGACTAATTCTTGTTCGTGATTTCTTATTATTAAAAGTTGTAAAGTGTAAGTAACGTAGTAAGAATTTAAATCTCCTCAAACTCATTGTTAATCTAAAAACTTCAACTCCTCCTTTTTCCTACAGATCATCTAATTTGTAATTAAATTTGAGTAATCCTGCTCATATGAGAAGACCAATAAAGATTTTGATTTCTTCAATATTTGTATGTGAACAATCACGGCTTCTTGAAAAATTGTTACAAGCTTCAGTAATGTAAGAGTTCGTACCATTGACCATCAACTTCAGAATTTCATCGTCAAAAAACAAAAATAAACATTCTGTAGGACTTGTCACTTTTACAGTTTTTAGTGTAGAGTTTTGCTGGTCAGTCTGTAAATCAAACATCTCTTTTTCGTTGGAATAAGAATTTTTATTCAAATCATTTTCATCTTCATAGTAATTATTTTTATCTGTTTTAGCTTTTAAATCTAACACATTATCAAAATCTTCTAAGAAGTCTTCATCGTCTCCGTCATAACAGTCACTATCGGAGTCATTCCAATTATACTCCTGAGCTATATCTCTTATCAATAGCCTTTGAAGATCATCTAAGTCTAACATTCGAGCCGCCTAACTAAAAAAAAAATAGTATTAAAGTACAAATTAAACAGCAATTAATAAGTAAATTAGGTTAGTTATTGAAATATAAAAATAAATGATACTGAAATTAGACAACGCTTAATAATTTTTGGAATTATTTACCAAAATGAAAAAATGAAAAAAAAAAAAAAAAAAAAAAAAACATTCCAAAAATTTGCACCCACAGTTTTTTTAATTTTCTATATGTGCGTATTTTTTTTTTTGTTGTAACTAATGTTGAAAAAAAATCTATAAATTATTGATTGTCTTTCAGTTTCAGGATCATAGAAATTAAATAATTCATTATATTTTTATAGTATATACGATGAAACACCTACCATGTTAAATTTTTTTTTGTATTATGATAGCAACAGTGTTAATAAAAATTATTGTTGAATGATATACAATTATTAAAACTGAATATAACGTTTTGCGTCAGGATTAAAGATATAAACAGTACATACAACACTTAATAAATTGCTAGTTGATTCGACAAAATGGAGTAAAGCATATACCGAAGAGTAAGGCTAGTACTCACAGACAGATCTTATGCCTTAAGTCCCGACAATGAATATCAGCTTAAGTCGCCGATGGATCTTATCCCCACTCTTCGGAATGTAGTTCAATAGCACGCCCGCTGATACTTTAACAACCAAATTGATAGTACCCTAATAGCCCCTTTAGCTTGAAATTGACAGTAATTTGATGTTGAAATCACCTGAAATCCGCTGCCCGAATTTGCCGATAATTTGACAGCAAAAGTTGAAAAGAAAAATTTTTCTTCAATTTAAAGGCAACTTTTTACGATAAAAAAAAGTCGGTAATGTTCTTTCTTATCATTTTAGAAGGAAAGCAAATTTATACATAAAAATGTCGACAATTTGAGGGTAAAAAAATTGATGTTAGAAGTTACGGTCAACTTGTCGACAATTTTCGACTGTGCAACTGTTGTCAACAAGTTTGCCTTCAGCTTTCCTAGAATTTTACTAGCAATGAGTTGGCAAAAAGTTGCCAAGAACTTTTTGTTGAATTTGATGACAAATCGCGGCAGTGAATTTTCGTCAACTTTTTAAGGAAATTGTCAAGATTTTCAGAGTGTGAAGTTCTCGATAATCTGTTGACAAATCACAACTAATTGAGTCAACTTTTTGATTAAAAATTCTGGCTTTTAGGGTTGCTAAGTTAAGATAAATTGCAGGTCAAATTTGACATCAACTTAACGGCACAAATTTCATGTATAAATAGTTAACGTTGATTTGTTGTTAGTTTGGAAGTAAACTTGTGTTTTTTCACCTAATTTTCTGTCAACTGGAAAGTAGCTTTTGTTTTATAAGTTTTTTTTACTAAAACTTTCAGACTCACTTTTTTGGGTTAACTTGTCTTCAGATTGTGGTTGTACATTACTGGCGATTCATAGTTAATGTTGCATTCATGTAAAAGTCAAACCTTTGACAGTGAAAACTTGACATTAAACCGATTCGAAACATTAAACAGTAAGTTTTTGAAAAAAAAATATTTTTAACTATCACGGTCGATACTCCACACTCTGATGGCTATGTTGACTACAAATTGACGAAAATTTACAGCAATAATTTGGCATTGAGTTGAGTCTATCCCTAATTGCCACTTTAACTTGAAATTAGCAGTAATTTGACAATTGAAATTACCAAGATTTGCTGCCCGAAATTTCCGACAATTTGACAGCAAAAGTTAGAAAAAAAACTTTGCGGCTAATTTTTCTCAATTTAGAGGTAACTTTTTTTTACAAGAGAAAAACTCGAGTAAAAGTTTCTTTGAATTTTCCGTCAAATGTCAGTCAATTTCGGGCTTTTCGGTTTTTGACGACAATTTTTGTACACTTGGAAGTGAATTTTCATTCTAATTTGGATAGTAAATTTACGTCAAATTGTTTAAAAAGTTGTATACAAATTGACGTCAAAAACGGAAAAGCCCGAAGTTGACGGACATTTGACGAAAAATTCAAGGAAATTTTTGCACAGTAAACTTCTGCTAAACAAACTGTACTATTGAGGTATGAACCCTATTAGCACAGTTTGCTTTAGCAAAAGTTTACTTTACAAAAGTTTCGATGAATTTTTTGTCATATTTCCGTCAACTTTCGACTCTTCCATTTTTTTCGACAATTTGCTTGCAACTTGCTATTGAATTTGACGTAAATTTACTGCCCGAATTAGAATGCAAATTCACTTCAAAAGTTGACTAGAAAAAAGTTGTCGTTAATTTTCAGGCAAATTTTATGTCAATTTATTGTTAATTTGACTTGAAAAATCGTTAAGTATTTTTTTAACGTCAAATTGTAGATAATTTTATGTATAAATTTGTTTACCTTCTGAAATGGTAAGAACGAACATTACTGACTTTTTTTTTCGTAAAAAGTTACCTTTAAAATGAAGAAAAATTAACCGCAAATTTTTATTTTCGACTTTTGCTGTGAAATTGTCGGTAAATTCGAGCAGCAGATTCCAGGTAATTTCAACATCAAATTACCGTCAATTTCAAGCTAAAGTGGCTATTAGGGAACTTTGTGGTGAGAATGCTCATCGAGCATGTTTGGCCGAAATAAGTCCTGAGCTAATTTACTAAGGGCAGTTTGGCCGAACACGCCAAATAATTGACAATAACTTGTAAACAATTTAAAAGTAAATTATTGAAGGGGCTAAAAAAACCCTACACGACATATGTTAATTTTAGTTTTATAACATATGTAGAGATGTCAGAGTTGAATCAGAATGAACAGCTCGAAAAAAAATAATCTTATTAGTTATTGATATCTGTCATAATTTTCGAGATATTCTCATCTGAAAATATCTAGAATTTTTGTGATAAGTAGTATGGTCATAAAAATTTTGCTAATTTTGACGGCATACTCAGCTTGGAGTTTCAATGTTAGCATGTGATTGTAAAATGTTTGTCATCATTTTCGTTTCACATAACAAAGAATTATTGCCAAACGCACGTGAATGTAATTTTATCTTAGGTTTCTGAACGCAGTCATCCATGTGACACAAGGTTATTGAAGGGGTTATAAAAACCCCACGCGACAAACTTTAATTTTTATGTAATGACATATAGAGAGAGGTCAGTGTTGAATCAGAACACAAAGCTTTTAAAACAAGAATCTTACGTTTTGTTTATACCTGTCATCATTTTCGAGATATTTTCAGCTAAAATTGTCTGGAATTTTTGTGATAAGTAACATGGTAACAAAAATTCCTCTAACTTTGACAGCTTCCTCAGCTTGAACTTTCAATGCAAGGATGTGATTTTAAAATACTTGTTATCATTTGTGAGACGTATAACTGATTGTTACTGCCAGAAGTACCTGAATGTAATTTCATTTTAGGTTCCTAAACGCAGTTGTTCATGTGACACAAGATTTATGAAGGGGTTATAAAAACCCTACGTGACATACCCTGATTAAGAAAAGCGATTAGAAGAGATTCAAAAATTTCATATTTTCATACGGTATTGAAAAGTATTTGAAAAGATTTGAAATTTCGAAATTCGAATACTTTTAAATCATCCTCGGCGATTATAAAGTATTTGGAGTGATTCAGAATTATAAAATTTAAATTCTTTTATATTCACTTTTGATATTAAAAAATATTCAAAGCGATTCAAAATGATGAAGTTTAAATACTTTCGAATTCGCCTCAACGATTATAAAGTATCTAAGCTCGACCATTTTAAATCGCTTTAAATACTTTATAATCGCTGAGGTGAATTCAAAAGTATTTAAAATAGACTATTTTAAATCGTTTCAAATACTTTATAATCGCTGAGATAAATTCAAAAGTATTTAAAATAGACTATTTTAAATCGCTTCAAATACTTTATAATCGCTGAGGTGAATTCAAAAGTATTTAGACTCGACCATTTTAAATCGCTTCAAATACTTTATAATCGCTGAGGTGAATTCAAAAGTATTTAAACTCGAGCATTTTAAATCGCTTCAAATACTTTATAATCGCTGAGGTGAATTCAAAAGTATTTAAAATAGACTATTTTAAATCGCTTCAAATACTTTATAATCGCTGAGATGAATTCAAAAGTATTTAAAATAGACTATTTTAAATCGCTTCAAATACTTTATAATCGCTGAGGTGAATTCAAAAGTATTTAAACTCGACCATTTTAAATCGCTTCAAATACTTTATAATCGCTGAGGTGAATTCAAAAGTATCTAAAATAGACTATTTTAAATCGCTTCAAATACTTTATAATCGCTGAGATGAATTCAAAAGTATTTAAAGCGATTTAAAATGGTCGAGTTTGAATACTTTTGATTTGACCTCAACGATTGTCAAGTATTTGGGGCTATTCAAATTTATAAATTTATACTACTTCGAATTCGGCTTCTGGATAGAAAGTATTTAAAGCGTATTAGATACTTCGAATTCAGCTTAATTATTTGAAATAATTGAGTTTTCACTTACTGTTCAAACGTAATCATGATACTAGTGCTTGTCTATTTGAGAGTGATAAAGAAAAAAGACCAGACTTTTCTTAATTATAGAAATTATTAAAATACAATTGAATTTCTTATCAAAATACTTATTAACCTTAGCTTTATTAAAACAATTAGTAATACAAATTTTTAAAATTTAACCTTAAAGATCTAATTTTCATTCTGCATCTGTATCAATCGTTAATTCCCCAGAATCGCCTTTGTGTTCTTCAGTTGTTAAATCTTCCTCCGTATCATGGTTATCATTATCACCTGTTACATTTCTAGCCACATCCTCAAAAATATTATCATCATCATCATAATGCTCCCTTTCATCATTATCATCATTCTCATTATCATCATTTTTATTATCATCATTCTCATTATCATCGTTCTTATTGTCATCACTTCTCTTATCATCATTCTCATTATCATCGTTCTTATTGTGATCTTTTTTTTTTTTGGTTGAAGAATTTTTTTTCTTCTGGGAGGGGGGATTCTTTAAACGCGCGATATATTTTCCCAAATAATATAAACATTTTGACAATTCCTTATCTTTCTGAGTTGGTTCCAATTTTTTTGTGAATATTGAATTCTGTAGGTAGTACTCGTAAAAATCTAAAATCATTAAAAAAATACTGAGTTACATAGTGCTGATAAGATTTTTGAATTTATCGAACAGGTTTTTTTTATATATACACTTACGCAAAACATTAAAGGAACAGAAAAATTTTATAAATTTTTTAGTGATTTTTGGAAGGCTGTAACTTGGTGAAAAATATTCGTAGCGAGATTTAAAACAAAGCATTTTATAGCTTGAAATCTGTAGTTTCGGTGCATTTTTTTTCAAGTTTTTTAAGAGCTCGGGCTATTGCGCAAACATGGGAAATACCGCGAGACAAAAAATTTCTAAATTTTTTTTTTTTTTCCCGAAGAGCCCACGGACCGCGGAAAAATTGTTTCAACTAAACCAATGCATAGGTCGTTTAGCAAATTTATTCAGCTTCCATTTGGCTTTTTTTTAACCTCGTAGTGCAATTTGTCGCAGAGATATCAGCCTTCAAACAAAAAATGATCCTTTTGGCTTTGATCATCGATATTTCAGGTACCAATGATCGCACAGTAAATTAAAGGACGGCGTTAAAAACTCAAATCAATTCCCTACAAGACCCTCTCATCATTTTTTAAAAACGGAGGACGTTTTTTGGTTTTTTAGTAAATCAACCGATACTCTGCAAACATCGAAAAAAAAATACTGTTGACAGGGACTTTTAGCTTAATGTACCCCCAATAACCCAAAGAAATAACAAAAAAATAAAAAAAATTTCGAACACAAAAAAAAAGTATCAATTTTTTTTTCTTCGATTTTTTCTTTGACTTTTTTTAGAAATTTTATTTTTTTATCATTTCCTTGCATTTGCTGAGTAACCAACGCAAAAATTTGAGAATAGTCGAAAATAATTATTTTTTCATTTTGATAATGATTACACAATGAAAGGAACAAAACTTGTTCCTTTAATTGTTTACCAAAACTTTCATCGATCATTCCCAAAAAACGGTTGGATAGATCAATTTGAAAATTTACAGGGTTGAAAAAAAAGCACCGAAACTAGAGATTTCAAGCTATAGAATGCTTTGTTCTAAATCTCGATACGATTATTTTTCACCATGTTACAGCCTTCCAAAAATCGCAAAAAAATTTATAAAATTTTTCTGTTCCGTTAAAATTTGCGTAAGTGTATTTAAAAATCCGGAAATTCTTTTTTGTGTGATTGCAAGCACAACAAAGATTTTTTTTTCGAACATGTTTGAATAGTGTGGGGCAAAATTAAACTTTCCAGCAAGTTCAAAAAGAAGAGCCGAAAGAAAATCCTTCACCAAATTGAAAAACCTAAGATTCATATGTATATATATGAGGGTGTGTCGAAAAACAACCATTTTTTTTTGTTCTACCAGAAATCGATAGTATATAACAAAATAAAAATCATCTCAGATAATTAGCTCTTACTTTCAAGTTTTAGAGGAAGCTCATCGCGATTTTTCATTTTTCATTTGAATAACATGGGAAAAAAAAATTTCTTTACCTCGACAATGGCTCATTGTACATTTAAGCCCAGCATTCATTTTTGTAAGGAATTTAACGCTCTACAAAAAAACGTCTCTTTTTATTTTTTGATAAATTTATCTGTTTAACAATTATTAGAGCTCGAAGTCGAGTTAGAGTAAATTTCGAGATCTTTTTACTTTTCCGGTGAAACTATCGAACTTATCATTAAATGTCATAGTATCTTTTTTGTAGACAATTTTATTTCCTACAAATTATCTCTGATAAATTTTTTCTAATTTTCGCGTTGTTTTTTAGTTATTTTTATTTTTATGTCACGCTCTTAAAATCGATCAGAAGACTATTTTTTTATGAGCTTAATACTCCTCCCATCTCAGGAAATAGAGAGACTGGTCGAAGTGGGGCTTAGACGCTTAGAATGGATCCCCCATGGTACCAGACTTCAGCTCTGGTCAACTGCTTGCGTCAGATTAGTGGTGGGATGCAAGTTCTCCCCATACCCTATGTAAAGGGCTTCCTCCACTTGTGTCTTTCGGATTCCCAACAAGCAATTATCCGCTTGTTCGTCCTCTAAAAGATTTTCTACTTTCCCCGAGCCAGTTACACTCTAATTATTTCAGCCAAATCACAGTTTAGAGTAACTCGGGGTGATACAGAATGATATGAGAAAAAGAAATAAAGAGAACAAACTCATCGATATCAGAAGAGGATATGAATAAGCACGGTGAGACCTCGTTATAAGACTATCACCGCTTTGCGTTTCATTTATGTATTCGGTTTAACTCTGCTCTATTGGACAGTGAATCTATTTTATGTACACGGAGAGAGTTTAATAATACTATCTGCAATACAAAATTTTTAATTTTAACTATCTAAAATGGTAGTAACATTTTTCAATGTTTCTAATGATTAGTTTCACTGAAAATGATAACAGTAACAATTGATGATGGTGACAATTACAATCGAAAATGGTAATTCTAACTATTAAAATGCGTTTTTGTGTGCGCATATGTGGGGGCGTACGTGTGTGCTCGCGCCTGTGTGTGCGTGTGAAATTAATCACTTCCACTGTTGAACAAATTACACATGGACAAGCGTCAGAATATAACGCTGATATTAAAATTTTTTATTAGCTTAGATGGTCATCATTATTCAGGCTGATAGTAACTGTCACCATCAGGTTATTAAGAATTACGATGTTAATATAATAGTCGTAATTATTGAAAATAATAAAAGTTGTAATTCCTGATTATCATAAATAATTGTAAATTTTACCATATAGTTGATAGATACTACAATTCAGATTGTTTATTTAATAATTTAAATGGTATTTTCTATAATAAAATTCAGTTTAAAAATTGTACTATAATTCGATGATTTTTTTTTACTTTTACCATAAAATTCTCTCCGTGTATAATTATAAATAAACAAAATTTTGTCTTTCTTTTCCCTTAATTAATGATGTGAAACCACGAAATTGTAAGTATTCTTTAAGAAAATAAATTACTTAATCAACAATCTATATGTATATGTACATTTTATCTCGATTTTAGTCGTGCTGTTTGCTAGTCTTATAGCGAGGTTTTTGCGCAAAATTTTTATTGAGTTGTTGGTGGGGGTAGCATTCTAAGCGAGTTTCAACAAATTGAGGGGAAGTTTTATAATGCGTAGTCTTATAACAAGGTCCGACTGTAATAAAAATTGGACTTGAACTCGATAAAGGAAATGGAAGCATAGTAAGCAATATGAATTGATAAAAAAGAATCGCTTCCATCAATGAAAAGCAAAATTAAGTTAGGAAATGCTGACATTAATAGTAAGTGACAAGAACTCAAGCTAGTGGAAAAAGTCACATAACTAAACTCGTAAGAAAAATTAAAAAAAAATTAAATCTAGCTGAAATGATGAAAAAATTTGAAATTAGGAACAATCAAGTAAAAATCATAATAAAAATTAATATTAAAAGAGCACTTTACGCAGTTATAAAAAAGATGTGTAGAAAATAATTTAACAAACGAACTAAAAAATTATGAACGAAGAAAACAACAAAAATGTCTCAAAGAACTATAGAAAAATATTTATGCTTTCCTACTCAAAAACATATAGAGCTGGAACAATATCTCAGCAAAATAGCTTATAGGTTATGCAGAAAAAACGATAGGAAAAAGTTAAGCATGCTTCTTAAGGAACATACACCATACGTGCAGCATTTCATGGGATGCCGAAAATTATTTAAAAAACGATAAAATAATATTAGGTGACAATTAAAAACAGAATTTGCGACGTAACTATAACAATCCTGGACATTAGAAAATGACTCATTTCTAAAATTGTTCAATGAAGCCATTAACATTGTGAACGAAAAATTGGAAAACGGAACTTTGAGAACAATAAATCTAGAAGGAAAAAGAAATAAATTGGTAGATAAAGGTCGATAAAAATTGAAAATACCTCTCAATTGTCGTAAAATAATAGGGTCCAATTTATTAGGTTGGATTTCTTCTACACATCTTTTTGACTTTGTCCCAGTTACTGTACTTTGTAATAAAGTATTCGCATCGAAAAAAAAAATGAGCGACTGTATTTATAAATATAGTGGGTCGTACAGCACTCATTGCTGATTCAAATAAGCCTTTTTCCATCAAGCGCTCTTCAGAGATATATATCTGTAAATATAATTATGTTACTTTCTTTGAAGCTATTTTTTTATCGCATCTACACGGAGAAAAAAATACTGCACTTATCGCTAACCAACGGATAGCGACAGTTGTATCGCGATTAGTACTAAATTGTTACTTGATTTTCACGATAATAAATATCGATATGCTATATACGTAAGATCCTTATAACAGCTATTTGAGTTATTGCTACTACCACTATATATATATATGAATGAAACACTAGATATTATAATGATTGTGAATATACTTAAATGTATAGTGATCTTCAGTTAACGTATCCATATCGTACCAAAACGGATCGTGATTATCGCGATCTACTTCTCGAGCGCCACCACTCATAACCAAGTTATTAAACTTTATAACTCATCTCTTGCAAGGAACAAATGTTAAGTTGTTATACAGTGTTTATTTATAAAATTATTAATTATTCAAAGCGCACACAACGACGATCAAAAAATACGAATTATATATTTAATGCAAGAATTTCTTTTTTTATCGATTAATTTTTTAATTTATCTTTCCCTGGCGGATCTGATTTTACGGTATCACTACCGTAGTTTACCGGAACTTACCGTACTTGATTACGGTAGCATTACCGTAAACTACGGTTGTGATACTGAAAAATACCGTAAAATTAGATATGCTCACAGGATCAGTAATTGTACCGTAAATTTTGCGAAATTCATCTGTTTAAAAGTTATTGGAGCTTGAAATCCAATTTATAGGAAGCTTAGAGATCTTTCTACTTTTTCGGTGAAACTATCACTTATCACAAAACGTCATAGAATCTTTTTTGTTGAGAATCCTATTCATTAAAAATTACTTCCGATAAAGTTTTTTAAAATCCCGCATTTTTTTCTAGCTATTTCTATTTTAATGTCAAGCTCTTAAAAAAATTAGTGTTCTGATCGATTTCAAGAACTTGACATGAAAATGGAAATAACTAGTAAACAATGCGGAGTTTTAAGACACTTTATTAGAGGTAATTCGTAAAAAATAAAATTGTGTACAAAAAAGAAACTCTGACATTTTGTGATAAGTCTGATAGTTTCACCGGAAATGTAAAAAAATCTAGAAATTTGCTATAGATCCGACTTTTTTAAGTTTACAATAAATTAATTGATTAGAAAAATTTAAATTTAAGTTAAGAATAGAATAATTCTTGTAAATAGCACGTAATAAATGGAATTTAATTATTTTTCCTACTAACTTATTACGAAAACGCTACACTTAACCAATAAACTCAGCATGTCAGAAACAAAAATTAAAATGATTATTATAATCACTTGTTAAGCATATTCTCACGCAAAAGATGTAAAAAATCACATAATATAAATTTGTATGTTTCAATTATTTGAAATCAATTGGTTTATCATTTAAATCCACAATGATAATTAATCAATAATGTAACGCTTATAAAATGAACAGGAGACACTGCGCAGAAAATCTAATGGCTGATTCTCTGGCGAGGGAGCGAGTTTCAGCTTCTCACACGAGGGAGCGTGTTTCAGCTGCCTTAAAATAGCCCGGCAAATTCAAATGTATGAAACTTAAAAGAAAGAAAAACTTAAAAAAATAGTTTTCTGATTGCTTTTAAGAGCTTGACAATGAAATGAAAATAACTAGAAAACAATGCAAAATTTCGAAAAACTTAATTCGTAATAATTTGGAAGGAATAAAATTACCTTCAAAAAAAATTCTATGACATTTTGTGATATGACTGACAGTTTCGCCGGAAAAATAAAAAGATCACAAAATTTACTATAAACTTGACTTTAAGCTCAAATAACTTTTGAACAGTTGGATTTATCAAAAAATAATAAGAGACTTTTTTTGTATAGCGTTCCATTTCCTACAACTATATCAATCGTGCATAAAAATCCGTTGATTGGTTTGTGAGCTATAGAAAATTCTAAAAAAATTTTTTTTTTCCCGTGTTATTTAAATGGAAAATATAAAAATGGATTGAAGCAAACCTTAATATTATTATTAAAAACTTGGATTGGTACCAAAATTTTTATTTTTAGGTATACTTTCAATTTTTCGACACCATTAAAAAAGAAAGGTGAAAAATGTTAGTACATCAACTTTTTTGTGACCATTTTTCTCATAGCATTTCCAATTTAACCAATACATGAATTGTAGTAGATTTTCTAAGATATGTTTATCTTATTTGTTGGTAGTTTTAGCCATTTTTTCTAGCCTTTTATTTTTGAGTCCCAGATAGTAAAAGTTATTAAATTGTAGTAAAACTTTAGGTACTTGCCAAATTAACAGAAATTCTTTTAGATAACTGTATTCTACGGTGGCAAACAAAAAATTTACGGTAAGAATATGGTAGACTTACCGTAAAAGAATTCTATACCTATTTCGGAATTTTTGCGGTAGAATACCGTAACTTACCGTAATTTCACGTGAAAATTCGCTGGGATACTGCAATTTTACGCAAAATTCGGTAGTAGTACGGAATACTACGGTATTCCGGGGGTTCTACGGTAATTTACCGCAAATTCACCAAAATTTCGGTTTTTCACCGTATTTCTGGTCCGCCAGGGTTGAAAAAAAAAAGACTATAAAATTCACATCTATTAATTACATATATTCTATTACTTTACATTTCTTGAAATTAAATAATATTTTTTTATTGCACCTATTAGAATTATAAACATGTGATTATTAATTCCAATTAAAAATAAAATTGTAATGAAGTTAATGTTGGAAATATATCTAGTTTAACGTCAAATTTTTTATGGGTATTTGCCTATATAAATTATTTAGATTTTTGGCGTATCGTTGACGGAATGATTTAAAAGATAGTTATTATAAGAAAACGGATCGTTACTATAGCAAAACGATCTTATGATTTCGGGATCCGCCTTAATCGCGATAATCACGATACGATATAGACCAACACTTTCCGTGTATAACCAACCGAGTTCAGTGAATATCACGATACCGTTGAGTGGTAACCGCAGTATTTTTTTCTCCGTGTATGTAATTTTCTTACTTTTCTACTTACTTGATATTTTTCTTCATTCAGTTGGCCAATTTTTGATTATGGCTCCTTAGCGAGTAATTTGCCAGTATGTGTTCTTAGCAATTCTTTAAAACGAAAAAATAAGTTAATATTCGTTATTTGCATATTGCAGGAGGAAGGTTGAATATTCCAATCTGCGTAGAAAATTGCCCACCCAAATCGGAGGCGAGACTGTCAAACACATAAATTGTATTGTCCAGCCTTTCCTTCGTAGCATGTATATTATTAATAATCGAAAAATTGGAATTTACACCATATAACCGAAAATTTTGAAACTCTATTTTCGTAAATCTTAAAACCTTCACACATCTCTTTTTTATTACTTTAAGGCCTAAATGATAATAATGACCAAAATATTTTGTATTTTGTTGGTTTTAGCTTTTTGTGGACTTTTCCCATGCAACATAGCATTTTTTAATATGTTGACATAAAAATTTTCCCTACCCTCGCGACCCGGAATCACTGTAAAATCAAAGTGAAATCACAGTGAGATTATAGTAAAAACATTGAGAGACCATGATGAAATTACGGTGAAATCACCATGATTTTGTGCCATTCGGTCGGCATGGCATTTGGGTTGGACAAGTGCGCGGTCGTTAATCTGGTGAAGGGTAAGTGCTCTGATATGCGTGAAGATATCGAGTTTGTAGATGGGAGCGTCATTAACCATCTTGACGCCGGAGAGTCGTACAAATATCTAGGTATTGAGGGAAGTCCTATGCAGGATCTTCCTAAAATTAAAACGACTCTCTGCAGCGAGTATGTGCGGAGACTCCGGAAAATCTGGTCATCAGAACTTTCCGGAAAGAACAAAGTCTCTGCAACAAACATGCTTGCTGTCCCGGTACTTCTTTACTCTTTTAGTGTCCTTAAATGGGCCCGAAAAAAGCTCAAAGACCTCGATATCAAGACACGCAAAGTCATGAATATGAATCGGAGCATGCACCCTAAGTCTTCAGTCACCAGATTATACCTTTCCCGGCACATCGGAGGGAGAGGTCTACAGAGCTTGGAGTGTCTACACGATCGTTTGGTTTTGGGTTTAACATATGAAGTTGTCAATTTCACAGCAGATGAAGACGACTTCCTTATGCAAATTGTTCATCAGCATGAAAATGCGCATAAGGGAGCGTTCTTATATAAGGCAGCAACGTACGCAGCAAAATCCCTTGGTCTCGGAAGAGTAAACCCTCTTATTGAACTCCCTAAGGAGGAGTTCAAGAGGGTCATCAGCAACGCTGAGCAACAAAAACTGCTCAGTACACACATGGACAAGTCAATGCACAGCGTGTTCTTTAAACACGTGCGTGAACATGGCTTGTCCGAGCAGCTGACGTTTTCCTTCCTTAAGTCAGCTGGCCTGATGTCCGAGACTGAAGGGTATATTTTTGCCTGCCAAGATGGTGTAATTAACACTCTCGAATACCGTGCAAAAGTGCTCCAGATGCAGCTACCCGACACACTGTGTAGGGTGTGTAAACAACATCCTGAGACGCTTATGCATCTCTTGTCAGCATGTCCTGTGCTGGCAAGAAGTGCATACGTCCAGCGTCACAATGCTGCTCTGCGAGTACTTTATTACCACCTTAGATATACGCACGGTATCGATAAAACACCAGTGCTGCCTTATTTGCCAGGAGACATTCCGCAAGTTGTTGAGAATGACCGTTGCCGTATTTATTGGAACGTGCCATTCACAACAACGCGGAAAATAGATCACAATAAACCTGATATTGTGCTCTTCGATAAAACCGCTCGTAACATTTATGTTATTAACTTTTCAGCTCCAGCTGAATATAACATCACGGTTAAAGAAGAGCACAAACACGAAATATATCAGGATCTCCTGTTTGAAATTGGCAAACTTTACCCAGGCTACCGTGTCAAGCTTGTCGTACTCATTGTTGGCGTCCTAGGAGGGATGAAACAGAATTTTGTATCTGCATTGGCTAAAATCCCAACTTGCGCATCGCAAGTTAAGTTTTTGGCATCGAGGATGCAAAAGGCTGTAATTCTCGGATCCTTCCGTCTCCTAAGACAACGAAACTTGGCCTGCTGCGCATGCTGATCATCTTGTTGATGAAGCATCGCAGCAGTAACGATTTGGCGCTCAGTTGAGGCCCTCGGTAGAGTCGGACTACCGGGGATAACCCCCTGAGCATTTAACTTGAAAAGAAATAATAATAATAATAATAATAATAATAATAATAATAATAATAATAATAATAATAATAATAATAATAATAATAATAATAATAATAATAATAATAATAATAATAATAATAATAATAATAATAATAATAATAATAATAATAATAATAATAATAATAATAATAATAATAATAATAATAATAATAATAATAATAATAATAATAATAATAATTTTTTTTTTTTTTTTTTACTGATTTTTGATCAAATTTTGTGACTTTTCTAAAGTTTTTACACTCATGACATCGACATTGATAATGAAAAATTTAAAAACAGACATCTGGTTTTACCTGAATTAAAATGGTAGATTTCCTATTCAAGTACAAAAACTAATTTTCAAATTAATCGAAAAATTAAATTAAATAACATATTTAACAAAAAGTTAGCACCTAAGTTAAAAATCTCTTATACTAAATGATTTAGATTATAATTAATAAGTTTAAATTTTTCTTTTTCTACATTGGGAACGCAAAGAAAGTACCCAGTAAACTAAACAGATCATTGTATGGGACTAGATTTCTATCTTTTCAATCTTGAAAAAATTTTGTAAGCTTTATTGCAATCTAACGAAATTGATTCCAATATCTTCAAAGCGTGATAAACAGTGAACTAATTAATAAAAGATAGAGTTATGACATTGTTAATTAATGCTTATTTCTTAAGCTAAGATATGAATTCGACGAAATTGAGTTGTGTCTTATTTTGACGTTATTAGAGGATTAAGCTGAGAAAGTAAATTTTCTTGATTGTTTTTTTAAATTTTCAAAACCATGAAATCGTCACTAAATAGTGTTAAAAAAAAATTCCATGATAAAATTTAAAGCTGGTTTAATAAGTTTTAAGATTCATTTTATTAATTTAAACTTTTAGTTCGTAAGTTATTTAGGCACAATGCAAGGAAAAATCATTTATAAGAAAATTAAAAAAATTTCAAACACCTTGAATTTTCAAACAAATTGACAGATTAGGCTCATCTCCTAATTGAATGGAGGTAATCGCCCGAATAATAGGTGTCTAACATTTCATCAAGATCCGTTGAGAACTGAAGACGCTAACATGACGACAACGCACGTTATATCGCAAATATGTATTAACGTGGTCCTTTTGAAGGTCGCTTTTGAATTTTAATCATTACGCTCCCTCAAACTATTCCAAATAATAAAAAAAAAAATTCTTGTAAAATTGTTCCTCTTAATTTTAATATTAACCCGGCCCCGAGTCAGCGTAAGTTTTCAATGGGAAAAAACATGTATTTTTTTAAATTAAACTTTGAATATTTATGTCTCTGGTAACAATTAATGAAAAAATTTCAGGTCTCTATCTCAATTTTAACCCGTGCCGCACAGCGATGTAAGTTTCCCATTTGAATAACATGGAGTTTTTGGCATTGAACGATTAATTTTTTCTTCCGGTCGAACTAATTGTTTAAAAAATTTGAAACTCAGTAGACTTTATCCTTATTATAGTAGGTACTCCTCAAAATTTTTACAGATTTTTAGCTACTATAATTTGGGAGGTACAGCAAGATTAAAAAAAAATTATTTTTATTTTCATCTAAAATTTTTTTCAAATAACATATCAAATCGCTCTGCTTCCTTATCAGAAGTTCTTACTTTTTTTCATTCTCGCACCTAAGTGGGTGAACGGTATATCTTTGTTGCACTAATACAGTAATCAGGAACTTTGCATTAGTGTGTTTAAATTTATTACGATCACCTCACATACGGTTTCATTTACGACTGAAAAAATTCCCTTAAAGTTTGAGCTCTTAATTCTAACGGGACCACGTGCCGCAAATTTTGTTTTAGTGATTTTTTAAGTTTATTATATTTATTTATAAAATAAATCTATTTTAATAATAACTTATTATAGATAGAAAATTGTAAATAAATAACTATTTCGATATTATAATACACAAAACTATAAACTTTTTGTTTATTATTTATTGCTTAAAATAAATAATAAAATTAAAGGTGACCAACTTATTTAAGCAAATATTCAAAGAAATTTAATTAATTGATAATATTTATTAAATGTACAACTAAGGCATAATATGATTAGTCGCATATATATACCGATCTCAAATATCGATTGAATGCATTATATATTTTTGAAAAAGACACAAAGTCAAATAATATAAGAAAAGAATATTTCTTGGAAAAATCACAAAAAAAATTTTGCGGCAACTCTTCCCCGTTAGAATTAAGAGCTTAAACTTTAAGGGAATTTTTTCTGCTGTAATTGAAACCGTTTTGAGAGGAGATCGTAATAAATTCGAAAAATCTTTCTAAGAAACACTCTACGGCATATTAACACACTATTGTCAAATTTAGCGAAGTGCGCTTTAATTTTTTGAAAATACTCGTTTGTTCATAAGAAACACTCGTCCAAAGTTCCTGATTACTGTATTAGTGCAACAAACACAGTTAGAAATTTTGTGTTAAATTCAACACAAATCGTGTGTTGCAAATGGTCTACACAAATTTTTGTGTTAATTCAACACATTGCGTTTGTGTTGATCTTTAACACAAATTTTATGTTAAATAAAATTGAACACATAAAATCTGTTCTTTTGACCGAAAATTGGTGTACATTTAACAGAACATTTGTATAAATTTAACACATTTTTCGTGTTAAAATCAACTAATAAACAGAAGCACATAATCTAACCAACTCAAGTATACTGATCTACCCTTAGTAGAACTTATGTCAATTTAGCAAACAATTGAACCGGGTCAAAAAGAAATGAAATTTAACTAAATTTAATTGTAAAATGTATATATTTAATTGTTAATAAATTATAATGCAAATTTCCCTGCAGACAATGCTGCTACAATGCTTTGCTTGGTTATAGTCATGAAGAATCGCGCGGGAACGTTTAGTCAAACAACACAAATTTTGTGTTAATTTTCGAATAACACAAGAAATGTGTTACATTCCAGATTTTCTAATCATTTAACATAAAAAATCTGTTAAAGTAAAATAACACAAACGGTTTGTGTTGAATCAACAGATTTCTGTGTTAAAAATCAACACAAAAAATTTAACCAAATAATTTTTCAACACAAATACACAAAATTTCTAACTGTGAAGATATGCCGTTCACCCACTTGGGTGCGTGAATGAAAAAAAGTAAGAACTCCTGATAAGGATGCAGAGTGGTTTGATATGTTATTTAAAAAAAAATTTGAGATAAAAATAAACAAATTTTTTTTTCTTTCTTTTCATCATGCTGTTCCTCCAAAATTATAGTAGCTAAAAATCTGTAAAAATTCTGAAGAATAGCTACTAATATAAGGATAAAGACTACAGAGTTTCAAATTTTTCGAACAATTACTTTGGCCGGATTTAAAAATTAATCGTTCAATGCCAAAAACTCCATGTTATTTAAATGGGTAACTTACATCGCTGTGCGGCACAGGTTAAAATTGAGATAGAAACCTGAAACTTTGAGGATATTTTTTTTTATTTATTTCGAATTACATTAGCCTCTGGGAGCATAAAAATTCGAAAATATCCAAAATAAAAACCACCCTAATATATATATATATATAAATAAAATAGATTTAATGGAATTGACACAAATTATTTGATTCTTAAAGAAATAACCAGAGTTAGTTTACTGACAGCGTAATCCGCCATTAGAAAATGATTTTTAATGCGTTTGAATCCAATAAGTAAGAAACCTTAATTACTCTTCTGTCAAAATGACTATTTTGTCTAAGAAATTATAATTTGTACATTCTGTACTCATTGCAATTGATTCATTCGTTAACTAGTTGTAGAATCCCAAACTATAAAAAAAAAAAAAAATTCACCTTTATTTTCTAAACGGGAAATAGAAAAGGGTGATGAGTTTTTCCTCCCTGCAACTATTTAATAGGAGGTTTCGAGAAAAAAATAGTCGGTTTTTTGAGTCAGTCTAATATATAGATATATTAAACTGTTTTTAAAAAACAGACTATTCGTTTATAAATAGTTTTGAAATTTCGATAAAAGATACCAAAATATGAGTCTTGTTAAAATTTAAGCCTTTAATATTTCCTATTTAAGTACAATAGGGAAAACTTTTTTATTAATTTATAAATTTCTAACTCCTTCGTGAATCGGTGTGTAAAATAAAAAAAAAAAAAAAAAAAAAAGCGCGAAATATTTTAGTAGGAAATTGAAAGCTCTACAAAAAATCTTCATCATTTTTTTTTCAAGGTGTTTTCTATATAAATTAAATGATAGAAGCAGGCCATTTATACATAACAAGCATGCGTGAAAACATGAAAAAAGTGTTGTATTACTTTCATTGTAGAATTAAAATTAAATATGCTGTATTAAATATAATAATAAACACCACAAGAAACCTCGAGCCTATACATGGGATAAAACAAAAAAAATCTCATACGTGCAAATAGTCTAAGAAGAGTTTGTCTGCATAAAATAGCCAATTCTCTATAAAACATTAAATTATTTCTAATGTATATGTATACTCTTTTTTTCTTACGAATTTGAGTTTTTTCTTTGGTTGAAATGATTATTAACGTATCACATAAACTATGACATGTTTAGCTCAGTAATACTCCTTGAATTGATATTCATGTGCTTTGGTGTCCAAATATTGAACAAGCCTGCAACTTTCGTTTTGATTATTTATTTTTTATCCTTAATTAAAAACATAATTTTTATTTATTATTATTTTCCGGTGGAACATTTACAAATGAAAAACCAACTAAATCTCTTAGGAATTATGGAATTATTAAACAGTAAAAAGTATTTCTTGGCACAAAAAATTTTTACTTGCCTTATGAAAATTTTTGCATTATTCATTAAAAATAAAAATTTTCGTAGCACGAAAAAAAATTTTCTTGAGCAAATAAAAAATTTTGTATAGCGAGAAAAAAATTCTTGCGCCAAGAAATCCTTTTCTTTCGTATACTTTATACAAGGAAATAAACCGGTTGCTACAATAGGACTAGGTCTTGTTGCATGATCTTGTGACTGCAATAAGTAAATCCTGTCGCAACAGGAATGTCCTATAGTATTTATGTATCCGGTAACAGTTACAGGAATAATCTTATATTATTCACAGGACAATAGCTAGTAGGGATAGTGATAGGGACTTCATACAGGCAGTACTACGGGAAAAAAGAGATAATTTAAATTATTGGATTGAATTGTTGAAAAACTAAAAACTACAAAATTATCATGATATTGTTATGTCAGAAATTGACATAAATAAATGTTTTATGGGTATTTGGCCCAAGCCGAAGCCTATATAGACCGGGAACCCCAGAGACCTTATATTAAAGAGGATAGGTTTATTTCTAAATTAATAACACGATGTTAAAAATATTAATTCTTAATTATATTGCCAACTTAATTACAAAATTTCGAGGTTTGGAGATTGTGTTTCTTATAACATTAAATCTTAATCGTAATAATCAAAATTCAAATATCCTTTTTAATGTAATCCAAAGATAACGGTTAACCGATTAAAAATTAGAGAATAAAAAGTAATTAAGATTCTAAATTGCAGTTCTATATAATTCAAATTAAATTGTAATTTAACTAGCGCAAGATAATTTTTAAAATAGTATGGCGAAATTATTTGAAACACTTTTTGAAAAAAACAATTTGAAGTAAATCGGAGACGATGTATTTTAACGGATTATCAATTGATTTGAGTTTAGTTATTATTTAAATGCGAATGAAATATTTTTGTCGAGCAATTTTGTAAAGATTAGGTGGCTACTAGCCGACGCTAATTTACAATAAAAGTTTGGTAGAAATAATTTATTAGGTGGCTACTAGCCCACTCTAATTTACAATAGGAGAAAATGATTATAAAAATGGATCATTAGGTGGCTACTCAGCCGACTCTAATTTATTTTCCAAAGAGAAAAAAAAATGATAGTTAATAGTATTTAATTAAAAATTGTACCTGGATTTTTTTTATGTAGTACGCTGGTTTACTTAGGTAGTACTTATTTATTCTGATATTTTCACTCGCAGTTTTTATATTGCTCGACACTTATTCTTTTTCTACTGTTGAACTTTACACTAGGCTGGTCAGGACACGAGAGAGCGAGTACATGTAATATCTGCCTAGATATAGCGATTTTTTCGGGTGGACCCAATTCTGTAAATTTGGGGGAATTTCCACGCTTACGCTCTGCCGTGTCCATCCAACTTTTTCCACTTCCTTCCGGAAACCCATTGTTTCGGGGCCGCACTATCCCTGCCACATTGTTTTTCCCACTGACGTAGTTGCTTCGGACCCCCTCTACATGGGTCCTCCACAGCCCGCCCATTGACCTTATTGGATAAATTATTTTTTCCCTTTTTTTTTTGTTATTCTCATATTATTGTTAAACTATATCATTTGGTAAATCTTATAAACTATATTATTTATAAATGATAATTTTATAAACTACATCATTTTGTAGAATATATAATTTATGGATTAATTTCCTCTTAATTAATTAATTAATTGATTATTCTCATTGCCTATGGTCATTTTATATTCTTTTTCTATTTTTTTATGTTTTACACGTTTGGTTACTTGATAATTTTTCATTTGAATATTTATTATTTAGTATTTAAATTTTTTTCTATTATAATTTTTTTGTTTGTGTCGCTTTCTATTTTAAATGGTTATACTATCTTAATGGAAACCTTTTTGCTTGTTTGTTTAACTACTCACTTGTCCAAACACCATAATTTGTTTTTAAATGTTTTTTTTCAATTTGGAAACATTCAAAAACTCATTACAGATATGTATTATTTACTTTAGGTCTTATTTAGAGTGTGCTGACGATAAGAAAGTGCGTCAGCAGCCACTCTGACCCTGGGTGAGGATTAAAATTCCTTTTCACCCAATATTATATTAAAATATAGATTAGGTGTTCGAACAAGTTTCCTAATGTCAACCAAAATGTTAAGTAAAACATAAAATGTAAGATTTAAATAAAATAAAATAAGATGAAATAATATATAAACAAACGAAAAATAGTCTGGACGTAACAATATATCTGAATATTTCGAAAAATTTCTCCCGAAAAATTCAAAATAAAAAAAAGCAGTTTAATGTGAGGAACGCGTGACCTTAACAAGTCCGTTATAAAGCATAACCTCTCCACGTACGAGGTGTGCAAAAAAAGTAAATAAAAAAAAATCAGATAATACTTGTTTTTATTTTATGAATAAATTTTAAAATTGTAGAAAAGAAATTCTATGTTCGAAAAAAAACCTCAATTTGAAAAAAAAAAAAAATAAAAAATCGAATTTCGAAAAAATTTTTCATTGCAACAAAACATTGTTTCAGGAAAAAACTTCAAAATTATATTGTCGATTTTTTTGAATCGGTCTCATGTAAAATAATGAGAAGAAAAAAAATGTAAAGAACTTAAAACTACGAATTCATTCAAAAACAAATAAAAAAATAGAATATTTAGCATTACGGCCTATTTATAAGTAACGCTGAGATATTTTTATGTTCAAGTATTATCTGTCTTATAAAAAATTTATAAATTTTTTTGAAAGTAATTGTTCTGACGTTCGAATAGTACGTTCAACGTGACACTTATTAATGTTCCAGTATCTAAAAAATATTTATTAACTAAAGCAATGTGGATACTTATATCGACGTCTAATCAAAAATTTATATCATTATTTAATACAGTATTTGAAGATTAGAATATAACATCCGGAAATTCATGTAGCTAAAAATCGGAATGTTTTTCGCGGAATGAAAATAAAAAAACAAAATGAAAAATAAAAAATATATTAGATCTAATATCTATACTATCACACAGGTGCTAGTATGTAAGCCGAAAATTGCAGGCCACCCCCATTACCCCTTTTGCATTCAAATTTGATCAATTTTTTTTTTTCGTTGCGCCAAAAACGTTCCGATCTTCGAGAATATAGAAATTCAGTAGTTTGGTTTGAGTTTTAATATTAAATTTCGAAAATTCCAGATAAAATTTTTAACAGTTTGAGCTCAAATTATGAGTAGGATTAAAAATTGCCTCCTATGAAGTTTTCCATTTGTAAAACAATAATACTAAGTATTAATAGTTTCTATACTTACAGAAAGTGTCGATATAGTTTCATTCTTTCGAATTTGAATTGTTTTGTCGGTTTGCTTGTTGAGAGTTTGTATGTTAGAACGTTGCTGCAAAAGAGAAGAAGGTCATTAAGCAGCCGAAATAGAAGCAGATCTCTCATTGTTTATTTAATTATTTTCAATTTTTCAAATAAATAATTTTGTAAAAATTAAATTCTCTGGATATCTATCAGTGTAGTATATATTTAAATGAACTCATAAATGACGTTTATGAAGCAATCAAAAACAAAATTTGATTGAAACAAAAATACATGTACAAAAAAAAAACAATTAAAACGATAATAAATTGTCAATAATAATTTTTATACTAAAAAAACATTAAATAAATAATTTGATATATTAATATAACCACCATTAACTTACCGGTGGTGGATTAGACAGTTTTTCATGTAATTTTGGTTTTTTTGGGTTCATTTTTTCTTTAGCATTTTCCTTATCATACTGGCGCTAGAAAAAAAGGTAGCTAAAATTTAGTAAACATTTTTTTTTATTTTCCACTATGAAAATTGAAAATTTACAAAAAATGGAAAGTTAATGGTTTAGGTTCGATTTTCGGAAACCGAGTTTTCAACAGATCGTGGCGTTTGGAGGTCCTAGGAAGTTATTTTGACTATTTCCGGATAGATGTTCGTGTCCGTATGTGTGTGTGTGTGTGTGTGTGTGTGTGTGTGTGTGTGTGTGTGTGTGTGTGTGTGTGTGTGTGTGTGTCTGTGAGTGTAAACTAATTTTTGTCGTACGTTTTTCAGGTTGTTATCAATATAAAGATTCAAAATAACTAACCTTTGCAGATGATTGATTCAGTTCAAATATTTGCTGGTTCAGTCCTTTTACTGAAGATGACAAATTTTTTTTATTTTTAGACTTTGATTGAAATTGCGAAAGATCGCTGGTTTCAGAAGCACTATCTATCAAATTGGGTGGAGGAAGTGACAATCTTTTAGAAAGCACTTCTTTCTGTACTGCTTCTTTGGTACCTAAAAAAAAAAAATTTCAATTATAAATTAAAAATTATATTATTATAGAAATTTATATTATATTATTCTATTAATTTCAATTATAAATTATAAATTTAAAATCATTTAAAAAAATGATTAACCTTCTGAGCATTATGTATATTAGACTGATTCAAACAAATCGACTATTTTTTTTTTTTTTAAGAAATACACTCAAAAGTCTCAGTAAGATAAAAAAAAACACCTGTTAAAATTAGAGCCCTTTAATACTAGTCTTGGTCATGGTGACCACAGATTTTTGAAACTGAAATTCTCTGAATTCCGGATATTCCAATCAAATATGTAATTAAAAAATTCCTTGGCCATATGTAGTACTATTAAATCATTGGAACTTTTTATTTAAATAAAACGGTATATAAGCCAGTTCAATAAATAATCAATCATTGTCGTTAAATGAAACTTTATTTTATTTTTTGTCAATGATCATCGTTTTTTTTTTCATTAAATGAATAATTTATGATTTTTTATTTTAAATCTGTTTTTATATAATATTAATAAAACATAATGAAGCACGCGAATAATAAATATAGTGAAATTTATTAGTTCAATACTTATATGTACTTTCCAATTTAAATAACATGGGAAAAAAAAATTAAGTTTGGAATTTTATATATCTAGTTTATAATACTTCTTCGCAACATAATTTTGAGGGTTAAACCTTTTGATGGAGTGCACAGGTACTACTGCTTTTCGATTTTTGTCGTATACCACTCCTGCCCAACGTTTTGGTTGTTCTAAAAGTAAAAAAAAAAATGTTACACAAATAATGAACTTAGGTTAATTCAATGGAAGTACATATTTACAACGAAAATCTAAAACTATTAAAAGTTATAAAAAAAAATGTTCGACAAAATTACACCTATCGTTTATTTAATTGCCTACATGTGCATTTTTTTGTTTTTTTTTTTGTAGTCGATTTGTTGAAAAAAAAAAATCCGAAAAGTTTTAATTGCATGTTAATTTCAGGATCATTAATTCATATTAATTTTTTTTATACGATATTGAATGGTATTTATAGAATATTTTAATAATCATTCAGTATTATCAATGATTCTTAAATATATCAAAAATAATAATTAATTAATAATATTAGTTAGCGTGATTTTAAATATGTAATACTTACTATCCATTTTGCACTTTTTAATTAATATGCAGCATTTATTAATTAACACTCAAATATATTCTTAATTTTTACATAGTAGAATTTCTTTTATAATAAGAATTGCGTATTTAACATTACGAATTAAACAAAATGTCGCTCGGTACGAAAAAATCAATAGTCGAACGGGAGCGGTAACTTCGTCGAAATATACACAGGAAATGCCCCTTCTCCTTAAAAGGGTAAACACTACGCAAATTTTGTTACATACATAAATGATGCAAATATAAATACACATATACATCATATACAAACATGTAGCATCGAATGAATAATTGGTTGTCGGTAAAAACGGAGAAAGATTGAATCGTTATGGCGCTAGTCAGGTTGAAAAATCCTGTGTGTCATGAATTTATATAATTATATTTAAGTAATATACAAAAAAAATATAAATTTCTATTAAAATAATAAAATAAAGCTTATGTACAAATAAAGAAATTATTACTAACTAAGTAAGTGATTGAGTCATATAATCGACATTGTTGAGGTTATAAATTTAACAAGTGTAAGCATGTGTCATTTGTCAAGGAGCTTAATTTGTTAAAAACTCAACTCTGTTTTATGATCAATAGTAAATATAACGATATAAATACATATAGTTATTTTATATTAATATTTTTCTACTTTCAATTATATATACAAGTATGTATGTCAAAATATATTTTTTTATTTTCTTATTTATTGGTCGTTCCTTATTAAGCGAGGTATTTTTTTGATGACCACTTTTTATGATTGTGAATGTAGCAAATATTTGATAATTATTATAATTTTGAAATAAATGAAGAAAATGTAAATTGAATAAAAATAGAAAATTCGCATTTACAGGATTTGAAAATCGGCATGTGCATTTTTTTTACTTTTATTTTTTTAATTATTTATTTCGTTCATTTACAAATTAAATTTCTCATATCTGCTACATTCACATAATACTGAAGTTAGCCGACGTACAATAATTTTCGGATTCTTTTTTAAACAATAAATTATAAAAAAAACAATATTTAAAAAAATTACACCTATAGTTTTTTAAATTGTCCACATGCGCATATTTTTATTTTTTATTTTTTTGTAATTGGATTGTTAAAAAATAAATCCGAAAATTATCAATTGTCTGCTAACTTCAGGATCGTACATTCACACTCATTCACTTTTTATTCATATTTGTAAACTACGGGCTTGAAAAGATTATTAAAACACTTTATAAAATCTAAATTAATGAAATGAAGTATTATAAGTACGACATAAATCAAAAAAAGTTATAAATTCTATAAATTGCTATCAAAATGTCTGTACGTCCTTCATAATGTTGATATAATACTTCATTTAAAAAGTAAATAATCCAAAAAATACAAGCTAATTATCTGTGATGTTGTTTATAAAATATTTTGTTTCACAGAGATATCTTAATAAGGAATAAATTATATGAAATTATTATGATTTATAAAACAATAAAATTATTTATAGTTATAGATGGAAAAGATAACACGAAAAAGGCAATGTAAATACAAATATAAATCGACAAAAAAATTTAGTAATGATTGTAACACATCAGCATCATTTAAGAGACATCGAATAGAAGGTAAGCAATATATCTAGATATACATAGGGCATTCCGTGCCAAATCGGTTAATTTGAAAAATTTTAATTTATGATTTCCTTCATTTTTTGATATTTCGAAGTACCCACTAAAAAACTTTTCCTGGTGGATTTTGAGAATTTTTCAATGACCCGTTCGAAAATCGCTCTGTTTTAGTTATTTGATCGTAACTTCCTTGATGATAGTTAAAATAAAAACTTTTTTTTGTTTAAAATGTTTATTTTCTTATGTGCTTTTTAAAAAAAAATATGAACAAGTTCTCCAGAATATTTTGCTATATGATTTTCAAGCTTAAAACTGAATTTTATTTTTTTCAAAATTCATCTTTATTTTGATTTTTATGAAATTTTTTTTACATTAAACTACAATCTTTTCCACAACTTTTAATAAACCTGTTCTGATCGTGGGACCTTCATAACTAATATTTTTTTTCGATTTTCGAAAATTTGAAAAATTTTATCTTCTTTACTATAAATACCAATTTTTGTCTCTGTTTATTATTAATTTGTCTACTTTTTTCAAGCAGTTTTTGCAATTTTTTACGGTAAACAGGTGTTCAACATTAATAATTAGTCATTAAGTCCTCATAACTAAAAGTAAAAAAAATAAAGGACTTAGCGACTAATTATTAATTTAAACACCTGTTTACAGTAAAAAATTGTAAAAACTACTTGAAAGAACCAGAAAATTAATAAATAGTGAAAAAAATTGGGATTGATAATAAAGAAAATAAAATTTTTCAAATTTTCGAAAATCGAAAAAAAAAATATTTGTTATGAAGGTCCTACGGCCAGAACAGGAATCAAAATGTGCATGAACTTTGAAAAAAAAGATTCAAAATTTAAACTTGAAAATCACATGGAAAAATATTTTGAAAAACTTATTCGTGAATTTTTTTATACAAATACGCGTATTTTTTTCTACAAAGCACATGAAGAAATAAAAATTAAAAAAAAATAAGTTTTAATTTTAACCATTATCAAAGAAGTTATGATTAAAAAACCAAAACAGAACGATTTTTGAACGGATCAATGAAAAAATTTCAAAATTTACCAGGAAGAGTTTTTTCATGGGTACTAAAAAATATCAAAAAAGTAAGGAAATCAAAAATTAAAATTTTTTAAACTGTCCGATTTAACATGGAATGTCCCATATACATAAATTTCTCGAAAATCTATAATTTATAACTCAAACTTTTTCATAAAAGATATTTAATTTGAATTTTTCTTATTTCTAATACGTGAAAAAATTATCCTGAATTCAAAAACAAAAAAAAAAAAAATAGAGTAAGGCGACCAGTTATTATAAAAGACCCCTGAAAAATTAAAGAAAAATATTTTAAAAAATAATTACAGTAAAATAAAAACAGAAGTTGTACAAAATATAACTATATTCTAATATATTTATGTATACGATTATTCAAAAATAAATTTTTTTTACTTTTTATAAATGATATTTATTATCTATGTACGTTTCAATCTACTGCATCATTAATGCCACTAGTAGTTAGAATGTGACAGTTTACGTTTTATTAATTCACCAGTTTCGAAAGACTTTTCGATTCGTAAAAGGTATACATTATATTTTTAGATTTTTTATTACAATCGCAAATTCATTTATCAATTTTTTCTTTTATTTATTTACTAAGTCATTAGTTGATTAATTGATTGTGATTTTTTGCTATAATCAATAGACTACTTTATTTATATTATATAAGTTTCCATTTATAAGGTGATAAACTTCCATTTACTAGGTATTTCGTTCTTTTACTAGGAATATTAATAAAGTAGCGTCAGAAATAAATCGATATTTTATTATATTATATCTTTAAAAAATCATGAGGAATTGCTTAACCTTCCATTTATTGGTTGACTTGCTCTATGAAGCTAGATTAAGTTCTTTTTTTATCTTCGTTAAACTTATTTTATAGGAGATGAAGTATACTGTAATACTGTTTCCACTTTCATCTGTATAATTCGATCTGTCAACGAGCAATAATTCTTTAAAGTAAATTTTAAAACAACAAAAGTCCGTCATCATTTTCTGTACAAATAAGTTCATAGCAATATGATAACTAAATACTAATGCATTAATTCCCAAACTTTAAATTTAATACCATATAAGATGTCGAAAAAATAAGTAATACTTTCTAAAACGAAATTAGTGAAATTCATTTGCAAATAGTGAATATTCATTAATTTTCACTAATTCAGTGTTAGAGAGTAGTGTTGCTTTTCGAATTGCAAATGCGTTTATTCCATTAAATTTTATAAAATATTTCATACTTCATGAAAATTAAAAAAATCTAATAATACTTTATGCAGTTTCATCGAATCATTTTTTTTTGTATTTAGTTAAAATCTTAAGAATTTAAAAAAAAATTGTAAATAATTTTTTTTAGTTTTTGTCGCAAATATTTTGAAAATGATGTAAAATTCAAATTTAGCATTGAAAAAAGGCTTTGATAAAATTATTTTTAATTTCATAAAATTTTTTAATATTTTACGAAGTCTGTTAATGCCTCATAAAGTTTATATAAATTTGAAGAACTTTTATTAAAGTTTTTATCTGTTGGTTAGAGCTAAAGATTTCGAAAAATTTATAACATCTTACGTAAATATTGAAATATTTGTATACATAAATATTTTACGCGTCGAATATAAGTAATAACTATTACCAAGCGTCCCAAAACCCGGTAAAATTATAATGAAATTAAACAAATTAAGAGAACATTTCATAAAATTTCCAAGTTCAAAACCAGGGCTCGGCGTAATTTTTTCATCAATAAAAAAACATAAAGCGATCCGTTTAAATGATGCTCCTAATCCATTAAATGACATGTACGATGAAACTGGAATTTAGAAATTTTTTTAACTTCCCGCTAAGAAAATCGACGATTTTCGGAAAATTCGGGAAGTTATTGTTTTAACCCCGATTTTCGAAAATCGAGTTTTCATGAGATGTCGATGTTTTGAGGTCCTAGGAAGCTGTTCTGACTATTTTCAGAATGATGTCCGAGTGAGTGAGTGAGTGTGTGTGTGTGTGTGTGTGTGTATGTGTGTGTGTGTGTGTGTATGTAAAGTCTGTAACTAATGAATCGATTTGGATGGTTAAGGCGGCAATCAAAAGAGCTTGTTGGCCATCAATTTTCCTGAAAATTTCAGATCATTTGATCATGTAGACTCCAAAATATTGGCGAATTACAAAAAAATAATCTTTTTTTTTTAACTTTTTATTGATTTCTCAGAAACGACTTATACGATCGACTTCAAAATCTATTCAGCTCTAGAACTTAATAAAACGCGTCGATTGCCGCCTTAGCCATCTCAATCGGATAATTCGTTCGAGAGTTATCGCGGGAGAAAAAAAAGGTAAAAAACGGTTTTTTGCGAATATCTTTGAAACAACTGAACTAAATAATTCCAAAATCTGATCAGCTTCAGAATTTATCAAAACGCGTCGATTGCCACCTCAACCATCAAAATCAGGTCATTTGTCTAAGAGATATCGCGGGAGAAAGAAACGATAAAAAATAGTTTTTTACGAATATCTTTGAAACGACCGAACCAATCGATTTTAAATTTCAATCAGCTCTAGAATTTAATAAAGCGCGTCGATTGCAACATTTAACTCTAGAATCGGTTGATTAGTTGAAAAGACATCGGCGTCAAAATGTTAAAAAAATAATATAATAATGATTTGAATTTATTCAGGGGGTAAAGCACCATGTCTTTTAACAACATTGCCTAGAATAGTATAAAATAAGCAATTTTAAATTTTATAAAATTTTAGTTTGCCAGCAAAGAAAATAATTTCTTATAAAAATAAAAGTTTTTATAAATTAATATGAACATTAATAGAATTTACTTAATTATTATGATATATATCACATAAATTAAACAAGCATTGAACAAAATTTTAATAAGTTTAATCAAACTTTGTAGAATTGTACTTTACTCTCATACAAATTATTTGATGGTTAAATTTTTTAAAACTTTTCATGTGATATTGGTTTTTAGTATGTGATGGTTTTTAGAATGTATATTTCACTGGAAAATAAATGAAAATGTTAATCATTGCGTCACAAAATCGCACAGGCTGTCTGCAAAATTTTATAAAATTTGAAGCCGGTATTTATAGTCAGAACTTACAGTTAAGATCACCTTACCCATGTTATTTACCATGTGGAAAGTGATCTAAAACTGTAAGTCCTGACTATGAATACCTGCCCTAGGCGATTTTAAAAAATAATTTTTTCATAAGTAGTTAGTTAACAGATCAAATTAATATATATAGTGGTGTAGGTACCCCTGATTAAAAATACTCATTAAAAAGTATTGACAAAGATGAGAATTGAATACTTTTGAATAAATCCTATTCCACAAGGTTCTCATCTGGACTTAAAATTAATACTTTTCAATTATATTGAATCTAAAAATAATATCAGAATTTATAAACTGCCAAAGAATTGAAAAAGATTCGAATAAATTGATATTTTTAATCTTTCTGAATCCTCGCCAATAAGAAAAAAGTTGCGAATTTTAGGGTTACGAGTAACATTAAAAAAAATTCGAACAAATTGACAGTTTTCAATCTTTCTAAATCTTCCTCAATACCAAAATAGTTTCATATTTCGGGTTAAAAGTTGTATTGAAAAATATTCAAATGAATTGACATTTTCAATCTTTCTGAATACTTCCTCAATACCAAAATAGTTCCATATTTCGGTTTAAGAGTTGGATTGAAATAAATTAAAATAAATTAACATTTTCCAATTTTTCTGAATCTTTCTCAATACTTAAATAGTTCCATATTTTGAGTTATGACTTGAATTGAAATAAATGAAAATAAATTCATATTTTCGAATCTTTCTGAATTTTTTTCAATAGCAAAATAGTTTGGAATCGGAAGGTATTGAAATGATGTAAGATTGAATTCTTTTCAATACTTTTGAATTCCATTATAAGATATTAAAAGTATTCAGATGATCGAATTTCAATTCCATTTAATATTTTTCAAAATCTTCGTATGGATTGAAAAGAATTAAAATAATTTTCAATACTTTTCAATGAGTATTTTTAATCAGGGACTTCTTAAGTATACTGTCTCTGCTACAAAATCAACTTAATGATGATAAAAAAGATGAATTGTTTTTTTTTATATTTTATATTCTTTAAGATTGCTTCTGATCTAATATACTTTGTACTTTTTTTCAGATGATGTGCTTAGTAGTAGCACTGAAAGTGAAACTAAAAATTTCAGTCGTACAAATTATTCTAGAGAAAGATCGAAAAAAAACACAATGCAGTTGTCATTATCTTGAAAAAAATAGTTTAAATAATTCTCCTGATGGAATGGATATCGATCAAAGTGATTTTGGGAGCAATAATGAAGAAGTGAATGAAAGCAATGAAAAAATAGTTGAAAAAAATGATAACGTAAATGACGATGATGAAGAAATAGATGAGGATGAAGAAGCAGCTTGTAACGTCTATGACCATTATGAAGAGAGAGATAAAGAGGATGATGAAGTAGCTTATAGCGTCGATGACGATGATGAAGCAGCTTATAGCGTCGATGACGATGATGAAGAATATGATGAAGCAGCTTATAACGTTGATGACGATGATGAAGAAGGAGATAAAGAAGATGATGAAACTTTTAGCGTTGATGACGATAATGACGAAATATATGAAGTGGATAGCGATACTGATATTGTGACTGACGATGACGAAAAAATAAATGAAGTAGGTGACGAAGCTGATATGGTGACTGACGATGATGAAGACATCAATGAAGTGGGTGGAAGTGATGCAGAACAGTTACAAGATGACAATGCATACCCAAAATGGAAAGAGCCATTCAAAAATGATGTTGACATCAACACATTGACCCAATGGATTATGTTTAAAGCACCGAATATGTCAGTTTTGGAAGTTCTGAATATGATAACCGCAATAACTATAAGCTTTGGTTTAGCCGATGAAATTCAGCAAGCTATTTTAGAACTAACTAGTCTTAGCTGGCCCGGATTTTAAATATTTGGATACTTCTAAGTATTTAATGAGAAAAATATTCAATCCGCCAACAAATGCTGTATTACATGTCTTTTACTGCGAGGTGTGTAGTATCCCATTAACAAAACCTATTACTAAAGAAGAAATAAAGAAGATTAAAAAAAAGAAATGTAACAAATTTGAAACTGGATATGATTTGTCAACGAGTAGCGAAAACTTTTTTATTTCCATCAACTTAGAATATCAACTAAAAAGGTTATTGGCAAATCAATCGATGCGAATCATAATCGATAAGCAATTAGAAAAAAATAGTAATAATAATAATAATGATAATGACAATATTAGTGATATTTGCGATAGTAATAGATACATCAACGATGACTTTATTGAATCGAAAACAGATGATGAAGATATCGTTTTACGTTTAAATGTTAATACTGACGGTGCGCCTCTATTCAAGAGTAGCCGACATAGTTTTTGGCCCATACAATGTGTCATAAACGAAGTTCCAATTTTACTTCGCCATAAAATAGTTTTACTTGCTGGACTGTGGTACACATCAGCTGAGCCGAAACCACAGTTTATGAATTTGTACATGCATACTTTTATGAAACAAATTTCGAACCTTATGACCGATGGTATTGAGATAATTACTGAGCATGGTATTATAAGGAGGTATTTTTGCAAAATTTTTTCATTTCCATTAGATTCGGTTGCTCGACCAGTCGTACAGAATCGCTTACAATTTAATGGGTTTTATGGTTGTAGTTGGTGTTACCAACAAGGCGTGTATAAATCGCGTGCCACGAGATATTCATTCAAAAGTACGAAGCCAGAAATAAGGAATCACGGAAAGTACTTGAAAGACGTGGAAAATTGGGAAAACAATATAAAGAAACTTCCAAAATCCAAGAAAAACGAACACTATACCATTAGAGGTATCAAAGGACCTTGTATATTGTCTTCTCTACCAGGTTTTGATTGTCTTTGGGGTTTTCCCCACGACTACATGCACGCTGTTCTTTTAGGTATAACACGTCAGCTGTGGAATACATGGAGTTCTGAATTTTTAACTGTAAAAGATCGAAAAATAATTAATGAACGCTTAATCGATAAAAAACCACCGAATGAGATTCACCGTGTTCCTCGAGCACTGCAAAAGAAAAAGTCTTGGAAAGCGACTGAATGGCGCTCGTGGCTGCTGTTTTATAGTGTTCCTATATTGACTGGAATATTGAATGAAGAGCATTTGGAATCGTATAAACTGTTTGTAAAAAGCGTTCAGAAACTTCTTTCCAGCAATATTAATGAAGATGACTTGTTGACTTGTGAGACAGATCTTCTTCGATTCGTTTACGATTGTCAAAGGTTATATGGAGATTCATTTATGACATTCAACATTCATAGTTTACAACACATGGTTCAAAGCGTTCGAGAAAATGGGCCAGCATCATGTAATTCAGCGTATCCTTTCGAGAATAATATTTACAACTTAAAAAAAAAAGTAACAAGTCCAAAAGGAGTTTCTAGCCAAATGACAAATCGATCTTTAAGGGATAATATGTTTGTAAGTAGACTAAATACAGCACCAGATAATCCTTCTTGGTTATTTTGTAAAAGTGTACTGAATAAACGAAGAGAAGTTACAAAAAAATTTATTAAAACTGACGATGATGTAGTTTTGATTAAGAATTCAATAGAAGAATCAACAGATACACTAAAAAAATAGTACAGTCGATGTGTATATAACAACACAATGTATCACAGCAAATTATACACAAAAACGAAGAAACCAAATAATAGAATAGTCCGATTAAAAGGGGATCAAATAGCGGAAATATATTGCTTTTTTGAGCTAAATAATGTAAGTTATGTTGAAGCTGATATCCTAACAGTTGAACCTTTTGATGAATTTAAACATATATACAGAGTAACGACCTGGGAGGATGAGCCAACAATTGCACCTATCACTGAAATTGTTTCAAAATTAATATTCATACAGGTGAGACCAATGACTTTGAGTGATAATAGAACTACTAATGATTACTATGTATGTATGAACCCAAACAATTATGAAGTACAATAAAGAGTTTACAATTTTTTAATTTTTGTGATCTCTTAATAAATAATATGTTCCTTTTATATAATTGATTAAATAAGTGAGATAAATTAAGTATACGTATTAAAAAGCTTGTTACACGTACCTCAAGAAGAAAAGAAAATGATGAGAAAAATATCAGTCAACAGGTAAGTAAATTAAAAATAAATTAAATAAATCTTTATAGATATGAAAATCTAAAAATGTGATTTATACATCGCGATCACGAAACACTTAGTATCATTTGGTAAAATATGTTGTGAAATAGAATAATAAACAATGTAATCAAGCTTACATAATTTGGGAATAGTTGAAATGTAGTCGAGTAAAGTCATCATAAGGTCCCGATATACCAGAAATTGGAATATATATTATTTAGCGATTAAAAAGAATACAAAGGTATTCAAAAAATGTAATCTCTCCGAATTTTCTCCAATCCCGCAATAAACCAGAAATTAGACTATTATTTAGCGATTAAAAAGGATTCAAAGGTATTCAAAAAATTAAAACTTTCCAAATTTTCTGCAATCCCGCAATGAACCAGAAATAAGACTATCATTTAGCGATTAAATAGAATTCAGAGGTATTCAAAGGATTAAACCTCTCCAAATCTTTTTCAATCCCGCAAGAACCAGAAATTCGACTATTATTCAGCGATTAAATAGAATTCAGAGGTATTCAAAAAATTGAATCGCTCGAAATCTCCTCCGATCCCGCAATAAACCAGAAATTAGACTATGATTTAGAGATTAAAAAGGATTGAACTGTATTCATGAAATTAAATCTCTCAAAATCTTCTTCAATCCCGAAATGAACCAGAAATTAGACTATTATTAAGCAATAAAGAGGAATTAAAAGGTATTCAAAAAATTGAATCTCTCCAAATCTCCTCCAATCCCGCGATGAACCAGAAATTAGACTATTATTCGGGGATTAAAAAAGATTGAAAGGTATTCAAAAACTTAAATCTCTCCGAATCTTCGTCAATCCCGCAATGAACCAGAAATTAGACTATTTCTTAGAGATTGAAAAGAATTCAAAGGTATTCTAAAAATTGAATCTCTCCAAATGTTCTCCGATCCCGCAATGAACCAGAAATTAGACTATTATCTAGAGATTTAAAAGGATTCAAAGGTATTTATAAAATTGAATCTCTCCAAATCTTCTTCAATCCCGCAATGAACCAGAAATTAGACTATTATTTAGCGATTAAAAAGAATTCAAAGGTATTCGAACAATTGAATCTCTCCAAATCTCCTCCAATCCCGCAATGAAGAAGAAATTAAACTATTATTTAGAGATTAAAAAGGATTCAAAGGTATTCAAAAAATTGAACCTCTCCAAATCTTCTCAAATCCCGTAATGGACCAGAAATTAGACTATTATTTAGCGATTAAAAAAAATTCAAAAGTATTCAAACAATTAAATCTCTCCAAATCTCCTCCAATCCCGCAATGAACCAGAAATTAGACTATTATCGAGAGATTAAAAGAGATTGACAGGTATTCAAAAAATTAAATCTCTCCAAATCTTTTTCAATTCCGCGATGAATCAGAAAGTAGACTATTATTTAGCGATTGAAAAGGATTCAAAGGTATTCAAAAATTCAATCTCTCCAAATCTTCTCGAATCCCGCAATGAACCAGAAATTAGACTATTATTTAAAGATTAAAAAGGATTTAAAGGTATACAAAAGATTGAATCTCTCCAAATCTTCTACAATCCCGAAATGAACCAGAAATTAAAGTATTATTTAGCGATTAAAAAGGAGTCAAAGGTATTCAAAAAATTGAATCTATCCAAGTGTTCGGCAATCCCACAATGAACCAGAAATCAGACTATTATTAAGCGATTAAAACGGATTCAAAAGTATTCAAAAAATTGAATCTTTCCAAATCTTCTCCAATCCCGCAATGAGCCAAAAATGAGACTGTTATTTAGAGATTAAAAAAGATTTAAAGGTATTCGAAAAATTAAATCTCTCTAAATCTTTTTCAATCCCGCAATGAACCAGAAATTAGACCATTATTCAGAGTTTAAAAAGGATTGAAAGGTATTCATAAAATCGATATGTCCAAATCTTCTTGACTCACGCAATAAACCAGAAATTAGAATATTATTTAGAGATTAAAGAAGGATTCAAAGGTATTCAATAAATTAAATCTCTCCAAATCTTCTCCAATCCCGCAATGAACCAGAAATTAGACTATTATTCAGATATTAAAAAGGATCCGAAGGTATTCAAAAAATTGAATCTTTCCGAATGTTCAGCAATCCCGCAATGAACCAGAAATTAGACTATTATTTAAAGATTAAAAAGGATTTAAAGGTATACAAAAGATTGAATCTCTCCAAATCTTCTACAATCCCGAACTGAACCAGAAATTGAAGTATTATTTAGCGATTAAAAAGGAGTCAAAGGTATTCAAAAAATTGAATCTATCCAAGTGTTCGGCAATCCCACAATGAACCAGAAATTAGACTATTATTTAGAGATTAAAGAAGAATTCAAAGGTATTCAATAAATTGTCTCTCTCCAAATCTCCTCCAATCCCGCAATAAACCAGAAATTAGACTATTATTCGGAGATTAAAAAGGATCCAAAGGTATTCAAAAAATTGAATCTTTTCAAGTGTTCGGCAATCCCGCAATGAACCAGAAATCAGACTATTATTTAGCGATTAAAACGTATTCAAAAGAATTCAAGAAATTGAATCTTTCCGAATGTTCGGCGATCCCGCAATGGACCAGAAATTAGACTATTATTCAGAGTTTGAAAAGGATTAGAAGGTATTCATAAAATCGGATCTGTCCAAATCTTCTTGAATCCCGCAATGAACCAGAAATTAGACTATTATTAAGAGATTAAAACGGATTCAAAGGTATTAAAAAAATTAGATCTCACCGAATCTCTTCCAATCCCGCAATGAACCAGAAATTAGACTATTATTTAGAGATTTAAACGGATTCAAAGGTATTCATAAAATTGAATCTCTCCAAATCTTCTTCAATTCCGCAATGAACCAGAAATTAGACTATTATTCCGAGATTAAAGAAGAATTCAAAGGTATTCAATAAATTGAATCTCTCCAAATCTCCTCCAATCCCGCAATGAACCAGAAATTAGACTATTATTCGGAGATTAAAAAGGATCCAAAGGTATTCAAAAAATTGAATCTTTTCAAGTGTTCGGCAATCCCGCAATGAACCAGAAATCAGACTATTATTGAGCGATTAAAACGGATTCAAAAGTATTCAAAAAATTGAATCTTTCCAAATCTTCTCCAATCCCGCAATGAGCCAAAAATGAGACTGTTATTTAGAGATTAAAAAAGATTTAAAGGTATTCGAAAAATTAAATCTCTCTAAATCTTTTTCAATCCCGCAATGAACCAGAAATTAGACCATTATTCAGAGTTTAAAAAGGATTGAAAGGTATTCATAAAATCGATATGTCCAAATCTTCTTGACTCACGCAATAAACCAGAAATTAGAATATTATTTAGAGATTAAAGAAGGATTCAAAGGTATTCAATAAATTAAATCTCTCCAAATCTTCTCCAATCCCGCAATGAACCAGAAATTAGACTATTATTCAGATATTAAAAAGGATCCGAAGGTATTCAAAAAATTGAATCTTTCCGAATGTTCAGCAATCCCGCAATGAACCAGAAATTAGACTATTATTTAAAGATTAAAAAGGATTTAAAGGTATACAAAAGATTGAATCTCTCCAAATCTTCTACAATCCCGAAATGAACCAGAAATTGAAGTATTATTTAGCGATTAAAAAGGAGTCAAAGGTATTCAAAAAATTGAATCTATCCAAGTGTTCGGCAATCCCACAATGAACCAGAAATCAGACTATTGTTTAGCGATTAAAACGTATTCAAAAGAATTCAAGAAATTGAATCTTTCCGAATGTTCGGCAATCCCGCAATGAACCAGAAATTAGACTATTATTTAGAGATTAAAGAAGAATTCAAAGGTATTCAATAAATTGTCTCTCTCCAAATCTCCTCCAATCCCGCAATAAACCAGAAATTAGACTATTATTCGGAGATTAAAAAGGATCCAAAGGTATTCAAAAAATTGAATCTTTTCAAGTGTTCGGCAATCCCGCAATGAACCAGAAATCAGACTATTATTTAGCGATTAAAACGTATTCAAAAGAATTCAAGAAATTGAATCTTTCCGAATGTTCGGCGATCCCGCAATGGACCAGAAATTAGACTATTATTCAGAGTTTGAAAAGGATTAGAAGGTATTCATAAAATCGGATCTGTCCAAATCTTCTTGAATCCCGCAATGAACCAGAAATTAGAATATTATTAAGAGATTAAAACGGATTCAAAGGTATTAAAAAAATTAGATCTCACCGAATCTCCTCCAATCCCGCAATGAACCAGAAATTAGACTATTATTTAGAGATTTAAACGGATTCAAAGGTATTCATAAAATTGAATCTCTCCAAATCTTCTTCAATTCCGCAATGAACCAGAAATTAGACTATTATTCCGAGATTAAAGAAGAATTCAAAGGTATTCAATAAATTGAATCTCTCCAAATCTCCTCCAATCCCGCAATGAACCAGAAATTAGACTATTATTCGGAGATTAAAAAGGATCCAAAGGTATTCAAAAAATTGAATCTTTTCAAGTGTTCGGCAATCCCGCAATGAACCAGAAATCAGACTATTATTGAGCGATTAAAACGTATTCAAAAGAATTCAAGAAATTGAATCTTTCCGAATGTTCGGCAATCCCGCAATGAACCAGAAATTAGACTATTATTTAGAGATTAAAAAGGATTCAGCGGTATTCATGAAATTGAATCTCTCCAAATCTTCTTCAATTCCGCAATGAACCAGAAATTAGACTATTATCTAGAGATTTAAAAGGATTCAAAGGTATTTATAAAATTGAATCTCTCCAAATCTTCTTCAATCCCGCAATGAAGAAGAAATCAAACTATTATTTAGAGATTAAAAAGGATTCAAAGGTATTCAAAAAATTGAATCTATCCAAGTGTTCGGCAATCCCACAATGAACCAGAAATCAGACTATTATTAAGCGATTAAAACGGATTCAAAAGTATTCAAAAAATTGAATCTTTCCAAATCTTCTCCAATCCCGCAATGAGCCAAAAATGAGACTGTTATTTAGAGATTAAAAAAGATTTAAAGGTATTCAAAAAATTAAATCTCTCCAAATCTTCTCCATTCCCACAATGAACCAGAAATTAGACCATTATTCAGAGTTTAAAAAGGATTGAAAGGTATTCATAAAATCGATCTGTCCAAATCTTCTTGACTCACGCAATAAACCAGAAATTAAAATATTATTTAGAGATTAAAAAAGGATTCAAAGGTATTCAATAAATTGAATCTCTCCAAATCTTCTCCAATCCCGCAATGAACCAGAAATTAGACTATTATTCAGAGATTAAAAAGGATCCGAAGGTATTCAAAAAATTGAATCTTTCCGAATGTTCAGCAATCCCGCAATAAACCAGAAATTAGACTATTATTTAGAGATTGAAAAGGATCCAAAGGTATTCAAAAAATTGAATCTCTCCAAATCTCCTCCAATCCCGCAATGTACCAGAAATTAGACCATTATTCAGAGTTTGAAAAGGATTAGAAGGTATTCATAAAATCGGATCTCTCCAAATCTCCTCCAATCCCGCAATGAACCAGAAATTAGACTATTATTCGGAGGTTAAAAAGGATCCAAAGGTATTCGAAAAATGAAATCTCTCCAAATCTTCTCCAATGCCGCAATGAACCAGAAATTAGACTATTATTTAGAGATTAAAACGGATTCAAAGGTATTGGAAAAATTAAATCTCTCCAAATCTCTTTCAATCCCGCAATGAACCAGAAATTAGACTATTATTAAGAGATCAAAAAGGATTCAGAGGTATTCATGAAATTGAATCTCTCCAAATCTCGAATCCCGCAATAAACCAGAAATTAGACCATTATTCAGAGTTCAAAAAGGATTAAAAGGTATCCATAGAATCGAATCTGTCCAAATCTTCTTGAATCCCGCAATGAACTAGAACTTAGACAATTATTCAGCGATTAAAAGGAAGTCAAAGGTATTCAAAAAATTGAATCTTTCCAAAACTCCTCCAATCCCGCAATGAACCAGAAATTAGACTATTATTTAGAGTTTGAAAAGGATTAGAAGGTATTCATAAAATCGGATCTGTCCAAATCTTCTTGAATCCCGCAATAAACCAGAAATTAGACTATTATTAAGAGATTAAAACGGATTCAAAGGTATTAAAAAAATTAGATCTCTCCGAATCTCCTCCAATCCCGCAATGAACCAGAAATTAGACTATTATTTAGAGATTTAAAAGGATTCAAAGGTATTCATAAAATTGAATCTCTCCAAATCTTCTTCAATTCCGCAATGAACCAGAAATTAGACTATTATTCCGAGATTAAAGAAGAATTCAAAGGTATTCAATAAATTGAATCTCTCCAAATCTCCTCCAATCCCGCAATGAACCAGAAATTAGACTATTATTCGGAGATTGAAAAGGATCCAAAGGTATTCAAAAAATTGAATCTTTTCAAGTGTTCGGCAATCCCGCAATGAACCAGAAATCAGACTATTATTTAGCGATTAAAACGTATTCAAAAGAATTCAAGAAATTGAATCATTCCGAATGTTCGGCAATCCCGCAATGAACCAGAAATTAGACTATTATTCGGAGATTAAAAAGGATCCAAAGGTATTCAAAAAATTGAATCTTTTCAAGTGTTCGGCAATCCCGCAATGAACCAGAAATCAGACTATTATTGAGCGATTAAAACGTATTCAAAAGAATTCAAGAAATTGAATCTTTCCGAATGTTCGGCAATCCCGCAATGAACCAGAAATTAGACTATTATTTAGAGATTAAAAAGGATCCAAAGGTATTCGAAAAATTGAATCTCTCCAAATCTTCTCCAATGCCGCAATGAACCAGAAATTAGACTATTATCTAGAGATTTAAAAGGATTCAAAGGTATTTATAAAATTGAATCTCTCCAAATCTTCTTCAATCCCGCAATGAACCAGAAATTAGACTATTATTTAGCGATTAAAAAGAATTCAAAGGTATTCAAACAATTGAATCTCTCCAAATCTCCTCCAATCCCGCAATGAAGAAGAAATTAAACTATTATTCAGAGATTAAAAAGAATTCAAAGGTATTCAAAAAATTAAATCTATCCAAGTGTTCGGCAATCCCACAATGAACCAGAAATCAGACTATTATTAAGCGATTAAAACGGATTCAAAAGTATTCAAAAAATTGAATCTTTCCAAATCTTCTCTAATCCCGCAATGAGCCAAAAATGAGACTGTTATTGAGAGATTAAAAAAGGTTTAAAGGTATTCAAAAAATTAAATCTCTCTAAATCTTCTCCATTCCCGCAATGAACCAGAAATTAGACCATTATTCAGAGTTTAAAAAGGATTGAAAGGTATTCATAAAATCGATCTGTCCAAATCTTCTTGACTCACGCAATAAACCAGAAATTAAAATATTATTTAGAGATTAAAAAAGGATTCAAAGGTATTCAATAAATTGAATCTCTCCAAATCTTCTCCAATCCCGCAATGAACCAGAAATTAGACTATTATTCAGAGATTAAAAAGGATCCGAAGGTATTCAAAAAATTGAATCTTTCCGAATGTTCAGCAATCCCGCAATGAACCAGAAATTAGACTATTATTTAGAGATTGAAAAGGATCCAAAGGTATTAAAAAAATTGAATCTCTCCAAATCTCCTCCAATCCCGCAATGTACCAGAAATTAGACCATTATTCAGAGTTTGAAAAGGATTAGAAGGTATTCATAAAATCGGATCTCTCCAAATCTCCTCCAATCCCGCAATGAACCAGAAATTAGACTATTATTCGGAGATTAAAAAGGATCCAAACGTATTCGAAAAATTAAATCTCTCCAAATCTTCTCCAATGCCGCAATGAACCAGAAATTAGACTATTATTTAGAGATTAAAACGGATTCAAAGGTATTGGAAAAATTAAATCTCTCCAAATCTCTTTCAATCCCGCAATGAACCAGAAATTATACTATTATTTAGAGATTAGAAAAGGATTAAAAGGTATTCAAAAAATTGAATTTCTCCAAATCTTCTCCGATCCCACAATGAACCAGAAATTAGACCATTATTCAGAGTTTGGAAAGGATTAAAAGGTATTCATAAAATTAAATCTCTCCAAATCTTCTTCAATCCCGCAATGAACCAGAAATTAGACCATTATTCAGAGTTTGAAAAGGATTAGAAGGTATTCATAAAATCTGATCTGTCCAAATCTTCTTGAATCCCGCAATGAACCAGAAATTAGACTATTATTTAGAGATTATGAAGGATTAAAAGGTATTCAATAAATTGAATCTCTCCAAATCTCCTCCAATCCCGCAATGAACCAGAAATTAGACTATTATTCGGAGATTAAAAAGGATCCAAAGGTATTCGAAAAATTGAATCTTTCCAAGTGTTCGGCGATCCCGCAATGAACCAGAAATCAGACTATTATTTAGCAATTAAAACGTATTCAAAAGAATTCAAGAGATTGAATCTTTCCGAATGTTCGGCAATCCCGCAATGAACCAGAAATTAGACTATTATTTAGAGATTAAAAAGGATCCAAAGGTATTCAAGAAATTGAATCCCTCCAAGTGTTCTCCAATCCCGCAATGAACCAGAAATTAGACTATTATTTAGAGATTCAAACAGATTCGAAGGTATTGAAAAAATTAAATCTCTCCAATTCTTTTTCAATCCCACCATGAACCAGCAATTAGACTATTATTTAGTGATTAAAACGGATTAAAAGGTATTTGAAAAATTGAATCTCTCCAAATCTTCTCCAATCCTGCAATGAACCGAAAATTAGACCATTATTCAGAGTTTAAAAAGGATCAAAAGGTATTCATAAAATCGAATCTGTCCAAATCATCTTGACTCCCGCAATGAACCAGAAATCAGACTATTATTCAGAGATTAAAAAAGATTCAAAGGTATTCATAAAATTGAATCTTTCCGAATGTTTGGCAATCCCGCAATGAACCAGAAATGAGACTATTATTTAGAGATTAAAAAAGGATTCAAAGGTATTCAATAAATTAAATCTCTCCGAATCTTCTCCAATCCCGCAATGAACCAGAAATTAGACTATTATTCAGAGATTAAAAAGGATCCAAAGGTATTCCAAAAATTAAATCTTTCCGAATGTTCTGCAATCTCGCAATAAACCAGAAATTAGACTATTATTTAGAGATTAAAAAGGATTCAGAGGTATTCATGAAATTGAGTCTCTCCAAATCCCGAATCCCGCAATGAACCAGAAATTAGACCATTATTCAGAGTTTAAAAAGGATTAAAAGGTATCCATAGAATCGAATCTGTCCAAATCTTCTTGAATCCCGCAATGAACTAGAACTTGGACAATTATTCAGCGATTCAAAGGAATTCAAAGGTATTCAAAAAATTGAATTTATCCAAGTGTTCGGCGGTCCCGCAATGAACCAGAAATCAGACTATTATCTAGTGATTAAAACGGATTGAAAGGTATTCAAAAAATTGAATCTCTCCAAATCTTCTCCAATGCCGCAATGAACCAGAAATTAGACTATTATTTAGAGATTAAAACGGATTCAAAGGTATTGGAAAAATTAAATCTCTCCAAATCTCTTTCAATCCCGCAATGAACCAGAAATTAGACTATTATTAAGAGATCAAAAAGGATTCAGAGGTAATCATGAAATTGAATCTTTCCAAATCTCGAATCCCGCAATAAACCAGAAATTAGACCATTATTCAGAGTTTAAAAAGGATTAAAAGGTATCCATAGAATCGAATCTGTCCAAATCTTCTTGAATCCCGCAATGAACTAGAACTTAGACAATTATTCAGCGATTTAAAGGAAGTCAAGGGTATTCAAAAAATTGAATCTTTCCAAAACTCCTTCAATCCCGCAATGAACCAGAAATTAGACTATTATTTAGAGATCAAAAAGGATTCAGAGGTATTCATAAAATTGAATCTCTCCGAATCTTCTTTAATTCCGCAATGAACCAGAAATTATACTATTATTTAGAGATTAGAAAAGGATTTAAAGGTATTCGAAAAATTGAATTTCTCCAAATCTTCTCCGATCCCACAATGAACCAGAAATTAGACTATTATTTAGAGATTATAAAGGATTGAAAGGTATCCAAAAAATTAAATCTCTCCAAATCTCCTCCAATTCCGCAATGAACCAGAAATTAGACTATTGTTCGGAGATTAAAAAGGATCCAAAGGTATTCAAAAAATTGAATCTTTCCAAGTGTTCGGCGATCCCGCAATGAACCAGAAATCAGACTATTATTTAGCAATTAAAACGTATTCAAAAGAATTCAAGATATTGAATCTTTCCGAATGTTCGGCAATCCCGCAATGAACCAGAAATTAGACTATTATTTAAAGATTCAAACGGATTCGAAGGTATTGAAAAAATTAAATCTCTCCAATTCTTTTTCAATCCCACAATGAACCAGCAATTAGACTATTATTTAGTGATTAAAACGGATTAAAAGGTATTCAAAAAATTGAATCTCTCCAAATCTTCTCTAATCCCGCAATGATCTAGAAATTAGACCATTATTCAGAGTTTAAAAAGGATTAAAAAGTATTCATAAAATCGAATCTGTTCAAATCATCTTGACTCTCGCAATGAACCAGAAATTAGACTATTATTCAGAAATTAAAAAGGATTCGAAAGTATTCATAAAATTGAATTTTTCCGAATGTTCGGCAGTCCCTCAATAAACCAGAAATTAGAATATTATTTAGAGATTAAAAAAGGATTCAAAGGTATTCAATAAATTGAATCTCTCCAAATCTTCTCCAATCCCGCAATGAACCAGAAATTAGACTATTCTTCAGAGATTAAAACGGATTCAAAGGTATTAAAAAAATTAAATCTCTCCAAATCTTTTTCAATCCCGCAATGAACCAGAAATTAGACTATTATTTAGTGATTAAAACGGATTAAAAGGTATTCAAAGAATTGAATCTCTCCAAATCTTCTCCAATCCCGCAATGAACCAGAAATTAGACCATTATTCAGAGTTTAAAAAGGATTAAAATGTATTCATAAAATCGAATCTGTCCAAATCATCTTGACTCCCGCAATGAACCAGAAATCAGACTATTATTCAGAGATTAAAAAAGATTCAAAGGTATTCATAAAATTGAATCTTTCCGAATGTTTGGCAATCCCGCCATGAACCAGAAATGAGACTATTATTTAGAGATTAAAAAAGGATTCAAAGGTATTCAATAAATTAAATCTCTCCAAATCTTCTCCAATCCCGCAATGAACCAGAAATTAGACTATTATTCAGAGATTAAAAAGGATCCAAAGGTATTCCAAAAATTAAATCTTTCCGAATGTTCTGCAATCCCGCAATAAACCAGAAATTAGACTATTATTTAGAGATTAAAAAGGATTCAGAGGTATTCATGAAATTGAGTCTCTCCAAATCCCGAATCCCGCAATGAACCAGAAATTAGACCATTATTCAGAGTTTAAAAAGGATTAAAAGGTATCCATAGAATCGAATCTGTCCAAATCTTCTTGAATCCCGCAATGAACTAGAACTTGGACAATTATTCAGCGATTGAAAGGAATTCAAAGGTATTCAAAAAATTAAATTTATCCAAGTGTTCGGCGGTCCCGCAATGAACCAGAAATCAGACTATTATCTAGTGATTAAAACGGATTGAAAGGTATTCAAAAAATTGAATCTCTCCAAATCTTCTCCAATGCCGCAATGAACCAGAAATTAGACTATTATTTAGAGATTAAAACCGATTCAAAGGTATTGGAAAAATTAAATCTCTCCAAATCTCTTTCAATCCCGCAATGAACCAGAAATTAGACTATTATTAAGAGATCAAAAAGGATTCAGAGGTAATCATGAAATTGAATCTCTCCAAATCTCGAATCCCGCAATAAACCAGAAATTAGACCATTATTCAGAGTTTAAAAAGGATTAAAAGGTATCCATAGAATCGAATCTGTCCAAATCTTCTTGAATCCCGCAATGAACTAGAACTTAGACAATTATTCAGCGATTTAAAGGAAGTCAAGGGTATTCAAAAAATTGAATCTTTCCAAAACTCCTTCAATCCCGCAATGAACCAGAAATTAGACTATTATTTAGAGATCAAAAAGGATTCAGAGGTATTCATAAAATTGAATCTCTCCAAATCTTCTTTAATTCCGCAATGAACCAGAAATTATACTATTATTTAGAGATTAGAAAAGGATTTAAAGGTATTCGAAAAATTGAATTTCTCCAAATCTTCTCCGATCCCACAATGAACCAGAAATTAGACTATTATTTAGAGATTATAAAGGATTGAAAGGTATCCAAAAAATTAAATCTCTCCAAATCTTCTTCAATCCCGCAATGAACCAGAAATTAGACCATTATTCAGAGTTTGAAAAGGATTAGAAGGTATTCATAAAATCTGATCTGTCCAAATCTTCTTGAATCCCGCAATGAACCAGAAATTAGACTATTATTTAGAGATTATGAAGGATTAAAAGGTATTCATAAAATTGAATCTCTCCAAATCTTCTTCAATTCCGCAATAAACCAGAAATTAGACTATTATTTAGAGATTAAAAAAGAATTCAAAGGTATTCAATAATTTGAATCTCTCCAAATCTCCTCCAATTCCGCAATGAACCAGAAATTAGACTATTATTCGGAGATTAAAAAGGATCCAAAGGTATTCAAAAAATTGAATCTTTCCAAGTGTTCGGCGATCCCGCAATGAACCAGAAATCAGACTATTATTTAGCAATTAAAACGTATTCAAAAGAATTCAAGATATTGAATCTTTCCGAATGTTCGGCAATCCCGCAATGAACCAGAAATTAGACTATTATTTAAAGATTCAAACGGATTCGAAGGTATTGAAAAAATTGAATCTCTCCAATTCTTTTTCAATCCCACAATGAACCAGCAATTAGACTATTATTTAGTGATTAAAACGGATTAAAAGGTATTGGAAAAATTGAATCTCTCCAAATCTTCTCTAATCCCGCAATGATCCAGAAATTAGACCATTATTCAGAGTTTAAAAAGGATTAAAAGGTATTCATAAAATCGAATCTGTTCAAATCATCTTGACTCTCGCAATGAACCAGAAATTAGACTATTATTCAGAAATTAAAAAGGATTTGAAAGTATTCATAAAATTGAATTTTTCCGAATGTTCGGCAGTCCCGCAATAAACCAGAAATTAGAATATTATTTAGAGATTAAAAAAGGATTCAAAGGTATTCAATAAATTGAATCTCTCCAAATCTTCTCCAATCCCGCAATGAACCAGAAATTAGACTATTCTTCAGAGATTAAAACGGATTCAAAGGTATTAAAAAAATTAAATCTCTCCAAATCTTTTTCAATCCCGCAATGAACCAGAAATTAGACTATTATTTAGTGATTAAAACGGATTAAAAGGTATTCAAAGAATTGAATCTCTCCAAATCTTCTCCAATCCCGTAATGAACCAGAAATTAGACCATTATTCAGAGTTTAAAAAGGATTAAAATGTATTCATAAAATCGAATCTGTCCAAATCATCTTGACTCCCGCAATGAACCAGAAATCAGACTATTATTCAGAGATTAAAAAGGATTCAAAGGTATTCATAAAATTGAATCTTTTCGAATGTTTGGCAATCCCGCAATGAACCAGAAATTAGACTATTATTTAGAGATTAAAGAAGGATTCAAAGGTATTCAATGAATTAAATCTCTCCGAATCTTCTCCAATCCCGCAATGAACCCAAAATAAGACTATTATTCAGAGATTAAAAAGGATTCAAAGGTATTTAAAAAATTGAATCTTTCCGAATGTTCTGCAATCCCGCAATAGACCAGAAATTAGACTATTATTTAGAGATCAAAAAGGATTCAGAAGTATTCGTGCAATTGAATCTCTTCAAATCTCGAATCCCGCAATAAACCAGAAATTAGACCATTATTCAGAGTTTAAAAAGGATTAAAAGGTATCCATAGAATCGAATCTGTCCAAATCTTCTTGAATCCCGCAATGAACTAGAACTTAGACAATTATTCAGCGATTTAAAGGAAGTCAAGGGTATTCAAAAAATTGAATCTTTCCAAAACTTCTTCAATCCCGCAATGAACCAGAAATTAGACTATTATTTAGAGATCAAAAAGGATTCAGAGGTATTCATAAAATTGAATCTCTCCAAATCTTCTTTAATTCCGCAATGAACCAGAAATTATACTATTATTTAGAGATTAGAAAAGGATTTAAAGGTATTCGAAAAATTGAATTTCTCCAAATCTTCTCCGATCCCACAATGAACCAGAAATTAGAATATTATTTAGAGATTATAAAGGATTGAAAGGTATCCAAAAAATTAAATCTCTCCAAATCTTCTTCAATCCCGCAATGAACCAGAAATTAGACCATTATTCAGAGTTTGAAAAGGATTAGAAGGTATTCATAAAATCTGATCTGTCCAAATCTTCTTGAATCCCGCAATGAACCAGAAATTAGACTATTATTTAGAGATTATGAAGGATTGAAAGGTATTCATAAAATTGAATCTCTCCAAATCTTCTTCAATTCCGCAATAAACCAGAAATTAGACTATTATTTAGAGATTAAAAAAGAATTCAAAGGTATTCAATAATTTGAATCTCTCCAAATCTCCTCCAATTCCGCAATGAACCAGAAATTAGACTATTATTCGGAGATTAAAAAGGATCCAAAGGTATTCAAAAAATTGAATCTTTCCAAGTGTTCGGCGATCCCGCAATGAACCAGAAATCAGACTATTATTTAGCAATTAAAACGTATTCAAAAGAATTCAAGATATTGAATCTTTCCGAATGTTCGGCAATCCCGCAATGAACCAGAAATTAGACTATTATTTAAAGATTCAAACGGATTCGAAGGTATTGAAAAAATTAAATCTCTCCAATTCTTTTTCAATCCCACAATGAACCAGCAATTAGACTATTATTTAGTGATTAAAACGGATTAAAAGGTATTCAAAAAATTGAATCTCTCCAAATCTTCTCTAATCCCGCAATGATCCAGAAATTAGACCATTATTCAGAGTTTAAAAAGGATTAAAAGGTATTCATAAAATCGAATCTGTTAAAATCATCTTGACTCTCGCAATGAACCAGAAATTAGACTATTATTCAGAAATTAAAAAGGATTCGAAAGTATTCATAAAATTGAATTTTTCCGAATGTTCGGCAGTCCCGCAATAAACCAGAAATTAGAATATTATTTAGAGATTAAAAAAGGATTCAAAGGTATTCAATAAATTGAATCTCTCCAAATCTTCTCCAATCCCGCAATGAACCAGAAATTAGACTATTCTTCAGAGATTAAAACGGATTCAAAGGTATTAAAAAAATTAAATCTCTCCAAATCTTTTTCAATCCCGCAATGAACCAGAAATTAGACTATTATTTAGTGATTAAAACGGATTAAAAGGTATTCAAAGAATTGAATCTCTCCAAATCTTCTCCAATCCCGCAATGAACCAGAAATTAGACCATTATTCAGAGTTTAAAAAGGATTAAAATGTATTCATAAAATCGAATCTGTCCAAATCATCTTGACTCCCGCAATGAACCAGAAATCAGACTATTATTCAGAGATTAAAAAGGATTCAAAGGTATTCATAAAATTGAATCTTTTCGAATGTTTGGCAATCCCGCAATGAACCAGAAATTAGACTATTATTTAGAGATTAAAGAAGGATTCAAAGGTATTCAATGAATTAAATCTCTCCGAATCTTCTCCAATCCCGCAATGAACCCAAAATAAGACTATTATTCAGAGATTAAAAAGGATTCAAAGGTATCTAAAAAATTGAATCTTTCCGAATGTTCTGCAATCCCGCAATAGACCAGAAATTAGACTATTATTTAGAGATCAAAAAGGATTCAGAAGTATTCGTGCAATTGAATCTCTTCAAATCTCGAATCCCGCAATGAACCAGAAATTAGACCATTATTCAGAGTTTAAAAAGGATTAAAAGGTATCCATAGAATCGAATCTGTCCAAATCTTCTTGAATCCCGCAATGAACTAGAACTTAGACAATTATTCAGCGATTAAAAGGAAGTCAAAGGTATTCAAAAAATTGAATTTATCCAAGTGTTCGGCGGTCCCGCAATGCACCAGAAATCAGACTATTATTTAGCGATTATAACGAATTCAAAAGTTTTTAAAAAATTGAATCTTTCCAAAATTTCTTCAATCCCGCAATGAACCAGAAATTAGACTATCATTTAGAGCTTAAAAAGGATTCAGAGGTATTCATGAAATTGAATCTCTCTAAATCTTCTTTAATTCCGCAATGAACCAGAAATAATACTATTATTTAGAGATTAGAAAAGGATTCAAAGGTATTCAAAAAATTGAATTTCTCCAAATCTTCTCCGATCTCGCAATGAACCAGAAATTAGACTATTATTTAGAGATTAAAAAGGATTGAAAGGTATTCAAAAAATTAAATCTCTCCAAATCTTCTTCAATCCCGCAATGAACCAGAAATAAGACTATTATTTAGCGATTTAAAAGGAGTCAAAGGTATGAAAAAATTGAATCTTTCCAAGTGTTCGGCAATCCCGCAATGAACCAGATATCAGACTATTATTTAGCGATTAAAACGTATTCAAAAGTATTCAAAAAATTGAATCTTTCCGAATGTTCGGCAATCCCGCAATGAACCAGAAATTACACTATTATTTAGAAATTAAAAAGGATCCAAAGGTATTCAGAAAATTGAATCTCTCCAAATCTTCTTTAATCCCGCAATGATCCAGAAATTAGACCATTATTCAGAGTTTGAAAAGGATTAAAAGGTATTCATAAAATCGAATCTGTCAAAATCATCTTGACTCTCGCAATGAACCAGAAATTAGACTATTATTCAGAAATTATGAAGGATTGAAAGGTATTCATAAAATTGAATCTCTCCAAATCTTCTTCAATTCCGCAATAAACCAGAAATTAGACTATTATTTAGAGATTAAAAAAGAATTCAAAGGTATTCAATAATTTGAATCTCTCCAAATCTCCTCCAATTCCGCAATGAACCAGAAATTAGACTATTATTCGGAGATTAAAAAGGATCCAAAGGTATTCAAAAAATTGAATCTTTCCAAGTGTTCGGCGATCCCGCAATGAACCAGAAATCAGACTATTATTTAGCAATTAAAACGTATTCAAAAGAATTCAAGATATTGAATCTTTCCGAATGTTCGGCAATCCCGCAATGAACCAGAAATTAGACTATTATTTAAAGATTCAAACGGATTCGAAGGTATTGAAAAAATTAAATCTCTCCAATTCTTTTTCAATCCCACAATGAACCAGCAATTAGACTATTATTTAGTGATTAAAACGGATTAAAAGGTATTCAAAAAATTGAATCTCTCCAAATCTTCTCTAATCCCGCAATGATCCAGAAATTAGACCATTATTCAGAGTTTAAAAAGGATTAAAAGGTATTCATAAAATCGAATCTGTTCAAATCATCTTGACTCTCGCAATGAACCAGAAATTAGACTATTATTCAGAAATTAAAAAGGATTTGAAAGTATTCATAAAATTGAATTTTTCCGAATGTTCGGCAGTCCCGCAATAAACCAGAAATTAGAATATTATTTAGAGATTAAAAAAGGATTCAAAGGTATTCAATAAATTGAATCTCTCCAAATCTTCTCCAATCCCGCAATGAACCAGAAATTAGACTATTCTTCAGAGATTAAAACGGATTCAAAGGTATTAAAAAAATTAAATCTCTCCAAATCTTTTTCAATCCCGCAATGAACCAGAAATTAGACTATTATTTAGTGATTAAAACGGATTAAAAGGTATTCAAAGAATTGAATCTCTCCAAATCTTCTCCAATCCCGTAATGAACCAGAAATTAGACCATTATTCAGAGTTTAAAAAGGATTAAAATGTATTCATAAAATCGAATCTGTCCAAATCATCTTGACTCCCGCAATGAACCAGAAATCAGACTATTATTCAGAGATTAAAAAGGATTCAAAGGTATTCATAAAATTGAATCTTTTCGAATGTTTGGCAATCCCGCAATGAACCAGAAATTAGACTATTATTTAGAGATTAAAGAAGGATTCAAAGGTATTCAATGAATTAAATCTCTCCGAATCTTCTCCAATCCCGCAATGAACCCAAAATAAGACTATTATTCAGAGATTAAAAAGGATTCAAAGGTATTTAAAAAATTGAATCTTTCCGAATGTTCTGCAATCCCGCAATAGACCAGAAATTAGACTATTATTTAGAGATCAAAAAGGATTCAGAAGTATTCGTGCAATTGAATCTCTTCAAATCTCGAATCCCGCAATAAACCAGAAATTAGACCATTATTCAGAGTTTAAAAAGGATTAAAAGGTATCCATAGAATCGAATCTGTCCAAATCTTCTTGAATCCCGCAATGAACTAGAACTTAGACAATTATTCAGCGATTTAAAGGAAGTCAAGGGTATTCAAAAAATTGAATCTTTCCAAAACTCCTTCAATCCCGCAATGAACCAGAAATTAGACTATTATTTAGAGATCAAAAAGGATTCAGAGGTATTCATAAAATTGAATCTCTCCAAATCTTCTTTAATTCCGCAATGAACCAGAAATTATACTATTATTTAGAGATTAGAAAAGGATTTAAAGGTATTCGAAAAATTGAATTTCTCCAAATCTTCTCCGATCCCACAATGAACCAGAAATTAGAATATTATTTAGAGATTATAAAGGATTGAAAGGTATCCAAAAAATTAAATCTCTCCAAATCTTCTTCAATCCCGCAATGAACCAGAAATTAGACCATTATTCAGAGTTTGAAAAGGATTAGAAGGTATTCATAAAATCTGATCTGTCCAAATCTTCTTGAATCCCGCAATGAACCAGAAATTAGACTATTATTTAGAGATTATGAAGGATTGAAAGGTATTCATAAAATTGAATCTCTCCAAATCTTCTTCAATTCCGCAATAAACCAGAAATTAGACTATTATTTAGAGATTAAAAAAGAATTCAAAGGTATTCAATAATTTGAATCTCTCCAAATCTCCTCCAATTCCGCAATGAACCAGAAATTAGACTATTATTCGGAGATTAAAAAGGATCCAAAGGTATTCAAAAAATTGAATCTTTCCAAGTGTTCGGCGATCCCGCAATGAACCAGAAATCAGACTATTATTTAGCAATTAAAACGTATTCAAAAGAATTCAAGATATTGAATCTTTCCGAATGTTCGGCAATCCCGCAATGAACCAGAAATTAGACTATTATTTAAAGATTCAAACGGATTCGAAGGTATTGAAAAAATTAAATCTCTCCAATTCTTTTTCAATCCCACAATGAACCAGCAATTAGACTATTATTTAGTGATTAAAACGGATTAAAAGGTATTCAAAAAATTGAATCTCTCCAAATCTTCTCTAATCCCGCAATGATCCAGAAATTAGACCATTATTCAGAGTTTAAAAAGGATTAAAAGGTATTCATAAAATCGAATCTGTTAAAATCATCTTGACTCTCGCAATGAACCAGAAATTAGACTATTATTCAGAAATTAAAAAGGATTCGAAAGTATTCATAAAATTGAATTTTTCCGAATGTTCGGCAGTCCCGCAATAAACCAGAAATTAGAATATTATTTAGAGATTAAAAAAGGATTCAAAGGTATTCAATAAATTGAATCTCTCCAAATCTTCTCCAATCCCGCAATGAACCAGAAATTAGACTATTCTTCAGAGATTAAAACGGATTCAAAGGTATTAAAAAAATTAAATCTCTCCAAATCTTTTTCAATCCCGCAATGAACCAGAAATTAGACTATTATTTAGTGATTAAAACGGATTAAAAGGTATTCAAAGAATTGAATCTCTCCAAATCTTCTCCAATCCCGCAATGAACCAGAAATTAGACCATTATTCAGAGTTTAAAAAGGATTAAAATGTATTCATAAAATCGAATCTGTCCAAATCATCTTGACTCCCGCAATGAACCAGAAATCAGACTATTATTCAGAGATTAAAAAGGATTCAAAGGTATTCATAAAATTGAATCTTTTCGAATGTTTGGCAATCCCGCAATGAACCAGAAATTAGACTATTATTTAGAGATTAAAGAAGGATTCAAAGGTATTCAATGAATTAAATCTCTCCGAATCTTCTCCAATCCCGCAATGAACCCAAAATAAGACTATTATTCAGAGATTAAAAAGGATTCAAAGGTATCTAAAAAATTGAATCTTTCCGAATGTTCTGCAATCCCGCAATAGACCAGAAATTAGACTATTATTTAGAGATCAAAAAGGATTCAGAAGTATTCGTGCAATTGAATCTCTTCAAATCTCGAATCCCGCAATGAACCAGAAATTAGACCATTATTCAGAGTTTAAAAAGGATTAAAAGGTATCCATAGAATCGAATCTGTCCAAATCTTCTTGAATCCCGCAATGAACTAGAACTTAGACAATTATTCAGCGATTAAAAGGAAGTCAAAGGTATTCAAAAAATTGAATTTATCCAAGTGTTCGGCGGTCCCGCAATGCACCAGAAATCAGACTATTATTTAGCGATTATAACGAATTCAAAAGTTTTTAAAAAATTGAATCTTTCCAAAATTTCTTCAATCCCGCAATGAACCAGAAATTAGACTATCATTTAGAGCTTAAAAAGGATTCAGAGGTATTCATGAAATTGAATCTCTCTAAATCTTCTTTAATTCCGCAATGAACCAGAAATAATACTATTATTTAGAGATTAGAAAAGGATTCAAAGGTATTCAAAAAATTGAATTTCTCCAAATCTTCTCCGATCTCGCAATGAACCAGAAATTAGACTATTATTTAGAGATTAAAAAGGATTGAAAGGTATTCAAAAAATTAAATCTCTCCAAATCTTCTTCAATCCCGCAATGAACCAGAAATAAGACTATTATTTAGCGATTTAAAAGGAGTCAAAGGTATGAAAAAATTGAATCTTTCCAAGTGTTCGGCAATCCCGCAATGAACCAGATATCAGACTATTATTTAGCGATTAAAACGTATTCAAAAGTATTCAAAAAATTGAATCTTTCCGAATGTTCGGCAATCCCGCAATGAACCAGAAATTACACTATTATTTAGAAATTAAAAAGGATCCAAAGGTATTCAGAAAATTGAATCTCTCCAAATCTTCTTTAATCCCGCAATGATCCAGAAATTAGACCATTATTCAGAGTTTGAAAAGGATTAAAAGGTATTCATAAAATCGAATCTGTCAAAATCATCTTGACTCTCGCAATGAACCAGAAATTAGACTATTATTCAGAAATTATGAAGGATTGAAAGGTATTCATAAAATTGAATCTCTCCAAATCTTCTTCAATTCCGCAATAAACCAGAAATTAGACTATTATTTAGAGATTAAAAAAGAATTCAAAGGTATTCAATAATTTGAATCTCTCCAAATCTCCTCCAATTCCGCAATGAACCAGAAATTAGACTATTATTCGGAGATTAAAAAGGATCCAAAGGTATTCAAAAAATTGAATCTTTCCAAGTGTTCGGCGATCCCGCAATGAACCAGAAATCAGACTATTATTTAGCAATTAAAACGTATTCAAAAGAATTCAAGATATTGAATCTTTCCGAATGTTCGGCAATCCCGCAATGAACCAGAAATTAGACTATTATTTAAAGATTCAAACGGATTCGAAGGTATTGAAAAAATTAAATCTCTCCAATTCTTTTTCAATCCCACAATGAACCAGCAATTAGACTATTATTTAGTGATTAAAACGGATTAAAAGGTATTCAAAAAATTGAATCTCTCCAAATCTTCTCTAATCCCGCAATGATCCAGAAATTAGACCATTATTCAGAGTTTAAAAAGGATTAAAAGGTATTCATAAAATCGAATCTGTTCAAATCATCTTGACTCTCGCAATGAACCAGAAATTAGACTATTATTCAGAAATTAAAAAGGATTTGAAAGTATTCATAAAATTGAATTTTTCCGAATGTTCGGCAGTCCCGCAATAAACCAGAAATTAGAATATTATTTAGAGATTAAAAAAGGATTCAAAGGTATTCAATAAATTGAATCTCTCCAAATCTTCTCCAATCCCGCAATGAACCAGAAATTAGACTATTCTTCAGAGATTAAAACGGATTCAAAGGTATTAAAAAAATTAAATCTCTCCAAATCTTTTTCAATCCCGCAATGAACCAGAAATTAGACTATTATTTAGTGATTAAAACGGATTAAAAGGTATTCAAAGAATTGAATCTCTCCAAATCTTCTCCAATCCCGTAATGAACCAGAAATTAGACCATTATTCAGAGTTTAAAAAGGATTAAAATGTATTCATAAAATCGAATCTGTCCAAATCATCTTGACTCCCGCAATGAACCAGAAATCAGACTATTATTCAGAGATTAAAAAGGATTCAAAGGTATTCATAAAATTGAATCTTTTCGAATGTTTGGCAATCCCGCAATGAACCAGAAATTAGACTATTATTTAGAGATTAAAGAAGGATTCAAAGGTATTCAATGAATTAAATCTCTCCGAATCTTCTCCAATCCCGCAATGAACCCAAAATAAGACTATTATTCAGAGATTAAAAAGGATTCAAAGGTATTTAAAAAATTGAATCTTTCCGAATGTTCTGCAATCCCGCAATAGACCAGAAATTAGACTATTATTTAGAGATCAAAAAGGATTCAGAAGTATTCGTGCAATTGAATCTCTTCAAATCTCGAATCCCGCAATAAACCAGAAATTAGACCATTATTCAGAGTTTAAAAAGGATTAAAAGGTATCCATAGAATCGAATCTGTCCAAATCTTCTTGAATCCCGCAATGAACTAGAACTTAGACAATTATTCAGCGATTTAAAGGAAGTCAAGGGTATTCAAAAAATTGAATCTTTCCAAAACTCCTTCAATCCCGCAATGAACCAGAAATTAGACTATTATTTAGAGATCAAAAAGGATTCAGAGGTATTCATAAAATTGAATCTCTCCAAATCTTCTTTAATTCCGCAATGAACCAGAAATTATACTATTATTTAGAGATTAGAAAAGGATTTAAAGGTATTCGAAAAATTGAATTTCTCCAAATCTTCTCCGATCCCACAATGAACCAGAAATTAGAATATTATTTAGAGATTATAAAGGATTGAAAGGTATCCAAAAAATTAAATCTCTCCAAATCTTCTTCAATCCCGCAATGAACCAGAAATTAGACCATTATTCAGAGTTTGAAAAGGATTTGAAAGTATTCATAAAATTGAATTTTTCCGAATGTTCGGCAGTCCCTCAATAAACCAGAAATTAGAATATTATTTAGAGATTAAAAAAGGATTCAAAGGTATTCAATAAATTGAATCTCTCCAAATCTTCTCCAATCCCGCAATGAACCAGAAATTAGACTATTCTTCAGAGATTAAAACGGATTCAAAGGTATTAAAAAAATTAAATCTCTCCAAATCTTTTTCAATCCCGCAATGAACCAGAAATTAGACTATTATTTAGTGATTAAAACGGATTAAAAGGTATTCAAAGAATTGAATCTCTCCAAATCTTCTCCAATCCCGCAATGAACCAGAAATTAGACCATTATTCAGAGTTTAAAAAGGATTAAAATGTATTCATAAAATCGAATCTGTCCAAATCATCTTGACTCCCGCAATGAACCAGAAATCAGACTATTATTCAGAGATTAAAAAAGATTCAAAGGTATTCATAAAATTGAATCTTTCCGAATGTTTGGCAATCCCGCCATGAACCAGAAATGAGACTATTATTTAGAGATTAAAAAAGGATTCAAAGGTATTCAATAAATTAAATCTCTCCAAATCTTCTCCAATCCCGCAATGAACCAGAAATTAGACTATTATTCAGAGATTAAAAAGGATCCAAAGGTATTCCAAAAATTAAATCTTTCCGAATGTTCTGCAATCCCGCAATAAACCAGAAATTAGACTATTATTTAGAGATTAAAAAGGATTCAGAGGTATTCATGAAATTGAGTCTCTCCAAATCCCGAATCCCGCAATGAACCAGAAATTAGACCATTATTCAGAGTTTAAAAAGGATTAAAAGGTATCCATAGAATCGAATCTGTCCAAATCTTCTTGAATCCCGCAATGAACTAGAACTTGGACAATTATTCAGCGATTGAAAGGAATTCAAAGGTATTCAAAAAATTAAATTTATCCAAGTGTTCGGCGGTCCCGCAATGAACCAGAAATCAGACTATTATCTAGTGATTAAAACGGATTGAAAGGTATTCAAAAAATTGAATCTCTCCAAATCTTCTCCAATGCCGCAATGAACCAGAAATTAGACTATTATTTAGAGATTAAAACCGATTCAAAGGTATTGGAAAAATTAAATCTCTCCAAATCTCTTTCAATCCCGCAATGAACCAGAAATTAGACTATTATTAAGAGATCAAAAAGGATTCAGAGGTAATCATGAAATTGAATCTCTCCAAATCTCGAATCCCGCAATAAACCAGAAATTAGACCATTATTCAGAGTTTAAAAAGGATTAAAAGGTATCCATAGAATCGAATCTGTCCAAATCTTCTTGAATCCCGCAATGAACTAGAACTTAGACAATTATTCAGCGATTTAAAGGAAGTCAAGGGTATTCAAAAAATTGAATCTTTCCAAAACTCCTTCAATCCCGCAATGAACCAGAAATTAGACTATTATTTAGAGATCAAAAAGGATTCAGAGGTATTCATAAAATTGAATCTCTCCAAATCTTCTTTAATTCCGCAATGAACCAGAAATTATACTATTATTTAGAGATTAGAAAAGGATTTAAAGGTATTCGAAAAATTGAATTTCTCCAAATCTTCTCCGATCCCACAATGAACCAGAAATTAGACTATTATTTAGAGATTATAAAGGATTGAAAGGTATCCAAAAAATTAAATCTCTCCAAATCTTCTTCAATCCCGCAATGAACCAGAAATTAGACCATTATTCAGAGTTTGAAAAGGATTAGAAGGTATTCATAAAATCTGATCTGTCCAAATCTTCTTGAATCCCGCAATGAACCAGAAATTAGACTATTATTTAGAGATTATGAAGGATTAAAAGGTATTCATAAAATTGAATCTCTCCAAATCTTCTTCAATTCCGCAATAAACCAGAAATTAGACTATTATTTAGAGATTAAAAAAGAATTCAAAGGTATTCAATAATTTGAATCTCTCCAAATCTCCTCCAATTCCGCAATGAACCAGAAATTAGACTATTATTCGGAGATTAAAAAGGATCCAAAGGTATTCAAAAAATTGAATCTTTCCAAGTGTTCGGCGATCCCGCAATGAACCAGAAATCAGACTATTATTTAGCAATTAAAACGTATTCAAAAGAATTCAAGATATTGAATCTTTCCGAATGTTCGGCAATCCCGCAATGAACCAGAAATTAGACTATTATTTAAAGATTCAAACGGATTCGAAGGTATTGAAAAAATTGAATCTCTCCAATTCTTTTTCAATCCCACAATGAACCAGCAATTAGACTATTATTTAGTGATTAAAACGGATTAAAAGGTATTGGAAAAATTGAATCTCTCCAAATCTTCTCTAATCCCGCAATGATCCAGAAATTAGACCATTATTCAGAGTTTAAAAAGGATTAAAAGGTATTCATAAAATCGAATCTGTTCAAATCATCTTGACTCTCGCAATGAACCAGAAATTAGACTATTATTCAGAAATTAAAAAGGATTCGAAAGTATTCATAAAATTGAATTTTTCCGAATGTTCGGCAGTCCCGCAATAAACCAGAAATTAGAATATTATTTAGAGATTAAAAAAGGATTCAAAGGTATTCAATAAATTGAATCTCTCCAAATCTTCTCCAATCCCGCAATGAACCAGAAATTAGACTATTCTTCAGAGATTAAAACGGATTCAAAGGTATTAAAAAAATTAAATCTCTCCAAATCTTTTTCAATCCCGCAATGAACCAGAAATTAGACTATTATTTAGTGTTTAAAACGGATTAAAAGGTATTCAAAGAATTGAATCTCTCCAAATCTTCTCCAATCCCGCAATGAACCAGAAATTAGACCATTATTCAGAGTTTAAAAAGGATTAAAATGTATTCATAAAATCGAATCTGTCCAAATCATCTTGACTCCCGCAATGAACCAGAAATCAGACTATTATTCAGAGATTAAAAAGGATTCAAAGGTATTCATAAAATTGAATCTTTCCGAATGTTCGGCAATCCCGCAATGAACCAGAAATTAGACTATTATTTAGAGATTAAAAAGGATCCAAAGGTATTCAAGAAATTGAATCCCTCCAAGTGTTCTCCAATCCCGCAATGAACCAGAAATTAGACTATTATTTAGAGATTCAAACGGATTCGAAGGTATTGAAAAAATTAAATCTCTCCAATTCTTTTTCAATCCCACAATGAACCAGCAATTAGACTATTATTTAGTGTTTAAAACGGATTAAAAGGTATTTGAAAAATTGAATCTCTCCAAATCTTCTCCAATCCTGCAATGATCCGAAAATTAGACCATTATTCAGAGTTTAAAAAGGATTAAAAGGTATTCATAAAATCGAATCTGTCCAAATCATCTTGACTCCCGCAATGAACCAGAAATCAGACTATTATTCAGAGATTAAAAAAGATTCAAAGGTATTCATAAAATTGAATCTTTCCGAATGTTTGGCAATCCCGCAATGAACCAGAAATGAGACTATTATTTAGAGATTAAAAAAGGATTCAAAGGTATTCAATAAATTAAATCTCTCCAAATCTTCTCCAATCCCGCAATGAACCAGAAATTAGACTATTATTCAGAGATTAAAAAGGATCCAAAGGTATTCCAAAAATTAAATCTTTCCGAATGTTCTGCAATCCCGCAATAAACCAGAAATTAGACTATTATTTAGAGATTAAAAAGGATTCAGAGGTATTCATGAAATTGAGTCTCTCCAAATCCCGAATCCCGCAATGAACCAGAAATTAGACCATTATTCAGAGTTTAAAAAGGATTAAAAGGTATCCATAGAATCGAATCTGTCCAAATCTTCTTGAATCCCGCAATGAACTAGAACTTGGACAATTATTCAGCGATTGAAAGGAATTCAAAGGTATTCAAAAAATTGAATTTATCCAAGTGTTCGGCGGTCCCGCAATGAACCAGAAATCAGACTATTATCTAGTGATTAAAACGGATTGAAAGGTATTCAAAAAATTGAATCTCTCCAAATCTTCTCCAATGCCGCAATGAACCAGAAATTAGACTATTATTTAGAGATTAAAACGGATTCAAAGGTATTGGAAAAATTAAATCTCTCCAAATCTCTTTCAATCCCGCAATGAACCAGAAATTAGACTATTATTAGGAGATCAAAAAGGATTCAGAGGTAATCATGAAATTGAATCTCTCCAAATCTCGAATCCCGCAATAAACCAGAAATTAGACCATTATTCAGAGTTTAAAAAGGATTAAAAGGTATCCATAGAATCGAATCTGTCCAAATCTTCTTGAATCCCGCAATGAACTAGAACTTAGACAATTATTCAGCGATTTAAAGGAAGTCAAGGGTATTCAAAAAATTGAATCTTTCCAAAACTCCTTCAATCCCGCAATGAACCAGAAATTAGACTATTATTTAGAGATCAAAAAGGATTCAGAGGTATTCATAAAATTGAATCTCTCCAAATCTTCTTTAATTCCGCAATGAACCAGAAATTATACTATTATTTAGAGATTAGAAAAGGATTTAAAGGTATTCGAAAAATTGAATTTCTCCAAATCTTCTCCGATCCCACAATGAACCAGAAATTAGACTATTATTTAGAGATTATAAAGGATTGAAAGGTATCCAAAAAATTAAATCTCTCCAAATCTTCTTCAATCCCGCAATGAACCAGAAATTAGACCATTATTCAGAGTTTGAAAAGGATTAGAAGGTATTCATAAAATCTGATCTGTCCAAATCTTCTTGAATCCCGCAATGAACCAGAAATTAGACTATTATTTAGAGATTATGAAGGATTGAAAGGTATTCATAAAATTGAATCTCTCCAAATCTTCTTCAATTCCGCAATAAACCAGAAATTAGACTATTATTTAGAGATTAAAAAAGAATTCAAAGGTATTCAATAATTTGAATCTCTCCAAATCTCCTCCAATTCCGCAATGAACCAGAAATTAGACTATTATTCGGAGATTAAAAAGGATCCAAAGGTATTCAAAAAATTGAATCTTTCCAAGTGTTCGGCGATCCCGCAATGAACCAGAAATCAGACTATTATTTAGCAATTAAAACGTATTCAAAAGAATTCAAGATATTGAATCTTTCCGAATGTTCGGCAATCCCGCAATGAACCAGAAATTAGACTATTATTTAAAGATTCAAACGGATTCGAAGGTATTGAAAAAATTAAATCTCTCCAATTCTTTTTCAATCCCACAATGAACCAGCAATTAGACTATTATTTAGTGATTAAAACGGATTAAAAGGTATTCAAAAAATTGAATCTCTCCAAATCTTCTCTAATCCCGCAATGATCCAGAAATTAGACCATTATTCAGAGTTTAAAAAGGATTAAAAGGTATTCATAAAATCGAATCTGTTCAAATCATCTTGACTCTCGCAATGAACCAGAAATTAGACTATTATTCAGAAATTAAAAAGGATTTGAAAGTATTCATAAAATTGAATTTTTCCGAATGTTCGGCAGTCCCGCAATAAACCAGAAATTAGAATATTATTTAGAGATTAAAAAAGGATTCAAAGGTATTCAATAAATTGAATCTCTCCAAATCTTCTCCAATCCCGCAATGAACCAGAAATTAGACTATTCTTCAGAGATTAAAACGGATTCAAAGGTATTAAAAAAATTAAATCTCTCCAAATCTTTTTCAATCCCGCAATGAACCAGAAATTAGACTATTATTTAGTGATTAAAACGGATTAAAAGGTATTCAAAGAATTGAATCTCTCCAAATCTTCTCCAATCCCGTAATGAACCAGAAATTAGACCATTATTCAGAGTTTAAAAAGGATTAAAATGTATTCATAAAATCGAATCTGTCCAAATCATCTTGACTCCCGCAATGAACCAGAAATCAGACTATTATTCAGAGATTAAAAAGGATTCAAAGGTATTCATAAAATTGAATCTTTTCGAATGTTTGGCAATCCCGCAATGAACCAGAAATTAGACTATTATTTAGAGATTAAAGAAGGATTCAAAGGTATTCAATGAATTAAATCTCTCCGAATCTTCTCCAATCCCGCAATGAACCCAAAATAAGACTATTATTCAGAGATTAAAAAGGATTCAAAGGTATTTAAAAAATTGAATCTTTCCGAATGTTCTGCAATCCCGCAATAGACCAGAAATTAGACTATTATTTAGAGATCAAAAAGGATTCAGAAGTATTCGTGCAATTGAATCTCTTCAAATCTCGAATCCCGCAATAAACCAGAAATTAGACCATTATTCAGAGTTTAAAAAGGATTAAAAGGTATCCATAGAATCGAATCTGTCCAAATCTTCTTGAATCCCGCAATGAACTAGAACTTAGACAATTATTCAGCGATTTAAAGGAAGTCAAGGGTATTCAAAAAATTGAATCTTTCCAAAACTTCTTCAATCCCGCAATGAACCAGAAATTAGACTATTATTTAGAGATCAAAAAGGATTCAGAGGTATTCATAAAATTGAATCTCTCCAAATCTTCTTTAATTCCGCAATGAACCAGAAATTATACTATTATTTAGAGATTAGAAAAGGATTTAAAGGTATTCGAAAAATTGAATTTCTCCAAATCTTCTCCGATCCCACAATGAACCAGAAATTAGAATATTATTTAGAGATTATAAAGGATTGAAAGGTATCCAAAAAATTAAATCTCTCCAAATCTTCTTCAATCCCGCAATGAACCAGAAATTAGACCATTATTCAGAGTTTGAAAAGGATTAGAAGGTATTCATAAAATCTGATCTGTCCAAATCTTCTTGAATCCCGCAATGAACCAGAAATTAGACTATTATTTAGAGATTATGAAGGATTGAAAGGTATTCATAAAATTGAATCTCTCCAAATCTTCTTCAATTCCGCAATAAACCAGAAATTAGACTATTATTTAGAGATTAAAAAAGAATTCAAAGGTATTCAATAATTTGAATCTCTCCAAATCTCCTCCAATTCCGCAATGAACCAGAAATTAGACTATTATTCGGAGATTAAAAAGGATCCAAAGGTATTCAAAAAATTGAATCTTTCCAAGTGTTCGGCGATCCCGCAATGAACCAGAAATCAGACTATTATTTAGCAATTAAAACGTATTCAAAAGAATTCAAGATATTGAATCTTTCCGAATGTTCGGCAATCCCGCAATGAACCAGAAATTAGACTATTATTTAAAGATTCAAACGGATTCGAAGGTATTGAAAAAATTAAATCTCTCCAATTCTTTTTCAATCCCACAATGAACCAGCAATTAGACTATTATTTAGTGATTAAAACGGATTAAAAGGTATTCAAAAAATTGAATCTCTCCAAATCTTCTCTAATCCCGCAATGATCCAGAAATTAGACCATTATTCAGAGTTTAAAAAGGATTAAAAGGTATTCATAAAATCGAATCTGTTAAAATCATCTTGACTCTCGCAATGAACCAGAAATTAGACTATTATTCAGAAATTAAAAAGGATTTGAAAGTATTCATAAAATTGAATTTTTCCGAATGTTCGGCAGTCCCGCAATAAACCAGAAATTAGAATATTATTTAGAGATTAAAAAAGGATTCAAAGGTATTCAATAAATTGAATCTCTCCAAATCTTCTCCAATCCCGCAATGAACCAGAAATTAGACTATTCTTCAGAGATTAAAACGGATTCAAAGGTATTAAAAAAATTAAATCTCTCCAAATCTTTTTCAATCCCGCAATGAACCAGAAATTAGACTATTATTTAGTGATTAAAACGGATTAAAAGGTATTCAAAGAATTGAATCTCTCCAAATCTTCTCCAATCCCGTAATGAACCAGAAATTAGACCATTATTCAGAGTTTAAAAAGGATTAAAATGTATTCATAAAATCGAATCTGTCCAAATCATCTTGACTCCCGCAATGAACCAGAAATCAGACTATTATTCAGAGATTAAAAAGGATTCAAAGGTATTCATAAAATTGAATCTTTTCGAATGTTTGGCAATCCCGCAATGAACCAGAAATTAGACTATTATTTAGAGATTAAAGAAGGATTCAAAGGTATTCAATGAATTAAATCTCTCCGAATCTTCTCCAATCCCGCAATGAACCCAAAATAAGACTATTATTCAGAGATTAAAAAGGATTCAAAGGTATCTAAAAAATTGAATCTTTCCGAATGTTCTGCAATCCCGCAATAGACCAGAAATTAGACTATTATTTAGAGATCAAAAAGGATTCAGAAGTATTCGTGCAATTGAATCTCTTCAAATCTCGAATCCCGCAATGAACCAGAAATTAGACCATTATTCAGAGTTTAAAAAGGATTAAAAGGTATCCATAGAATCGAATCTGTCCAAATCTTCTTGAATCCCGCAATGAACTAGAACTTAGACAATTATTCAGCGATTAAAAGGAAGTCAAAGGTATTCAAAAAATTGAATTTATCCAAGTGTTCGGCGGTCCCGCAATGCACCAGAAATCAGACTATTATTTAGCGATTATAACGAATTCAAAAGTTTTTAAAAAATTGAATCTTTCCAAAATTTCTTCAATCCCGCAATGAACCAGAAATTAGACTATCATTTAGAGCTTAAAAAGGATTCAGAGGTATTCATGAAATTGAATCTCTCTAAATCTTCTTTAATTCCGCAATGAACCAGAAATAATACTATTATTTAGAGATTAGAAAAGGATTCAAAGGTATTCAAAAAATTGAATTTCTCCAAATCTTCTCCGATCTCGCAATGAACCAGAAATTAGACTATTATTTAGAGATTAAAAAGGATTGAAAGGTATTCAAAAAATTAAATCTCTCCAAATCTTCTTCAATCCCGCAATGAACCAGAAATAAGACTATTATTTAGCGATTTAAAAGGAGTCAAAGGTATGAAAAAATTGAATCTTTCCAAGTGTTCGGCAATCCCGCAATGAACCAGATATCAGACTATTATTTAGCGATTAAAACGTATTCAAAAGTATTCAAAAAATTGAATCTTTCCGAATGTTCGGCAATCCCGCAATGAACCAGAAATTACACTATTATTTAGAAATTAAAAAGGATCCAAAGGTATTCAGAAAATTGAATCTCTCCAAATCTTCTTTAATCCCGCAATGATCCAGAAATTAGACCATTATTCAGAGTTTGAAAAGGATTAAAAGGTATTCATAAAATCGAATCTGTCAAAATCATCTTGACTCTCGCAATGAACCAGAAATTAGACTATTATTCAGAAATTATGAAGGATTGAAAGGTATTCATAAAATTGAATCTCTCCAAATCTTCTTCAATTCCGCAATAAACCAGAAATTAGACTATTATTTAGAGATTAAAAAAGAATTCAAAGGTATTCAATAATTTGAATCTCTCCAAATCTCCTCCAATTCCGCAATGAACCAGAAATTAGACTATTATTCGGAGATTAAAAAGGATCCAAAGGTATTCAAAAAATTGAATCTTTCCAAGTGTTCGGCGATCCCGCAATGAACCAGAAATCAGACTATTATTTAGCAATTAAAACGTATTCAAAAGAATTCAAGATATTGAATCTTTCCGAATGTTCGGCAATCCCGCAATGAACCAGAAATTAGACTATTATTTAAAGATTCAAACGGATTCGAAGGTATTGAAAAAATTAAATCTCTCCAATTCTTTTTCAATCCCACAATGAACCAGCAATTAGACTATTATTTAGTGATTAAAACGGATTAAAAGGTATTCAAAAAATTGAATCTCTCCAAATCTTCTCTAATCCCGCAATGATCCAGAAATTAGACCATTATTCAGAGTTTAAAAAGGATTAAAAGGTATTCATAAAATCGAATCTGTTCAAATCATCTTGACTCTCGCAATGAACCAGAAATTAGACTATTATTCAGAAATTAAAAAGGATTTGAAAGTATTCATAAAATTGAATTTTTCCGAATGTTCGGCAGTCCCGCAATAAACCAGAAATTAGAATATTATTTAGAGATTAAAAAAGGATTCAAAGGTATTCAATAAATTGAATCTCTCCAAATCTTCTCCAATCCCGCAATGAACCAGAAATTAGACTATTCTTCAGAGATTAAAACGGATTCAAAGGTATTAAAAAAATTAAATCTCTCCAAATCTTTTTCAATCCCGCAATGAACCAGAAATTAGACTATTATTTAGTGATTAAAACGGATTAAAAGGTATTCAAAGAATTGAATCTCTCCAAATCTTCTCCAATCCCGTAATGAACCAGAAATTAGACCATTATTCAGAGTTTAAAAAGGATTAAAATGTATTCATAAAATCGAATCTGTCCAAATCATCTTGACTCCCGCAATGAACCAGAAATCAGACTATTATTCAGAGATTAAAAAGGATTCAAAGGTATTCATAAAATTGAATCTTTTCGAATGTTTGGCAATCCCGCAATGAACCAGAAATTAGACTATTATTTAGAGATTAAAGAAGGATTCAAAGGTATTCAATGAATTAAATCTCTCCGAATCTTCTCCAATCCCGCAATGAACCCAAAATAAGACTATTATTCAGAGATTAAAAAGGATTCAAAGGTATTTAAAAAATTGAATCTTTCCGAATGTTCTGCAATCCCGCAATAGACCAGAAATTAGACTATTATTTAGAGATCAAAAAGGATTCAGAAGTATTCGTGCAATTGAATCTCTTCAAATCTCGAATCCCGCAATAAACCAGAAATTAGACCATTATTCAGAGTTTAAAAAGGATTAAAAGGTATCCATAGAATCGAATCTGTCCAAATCTTCTTGAATCCCGCAATGAACTAGAACTTAGACAATTATTCAGCGATTTAAAGGAAGTCAAGGGTATTCAAAAAATTGAATCTTTCCAAAACTCCTTCAATCCCGCAATGAACCAGAAATTAGACTATTATTTAGAGATCAAAAAGGATTCAGAGGTATTCATAAAATTGAATCTCTCCAAATCTTCTTTAATTCCGCAATGAACCAGAAATTATACTATTATTTAGAGATTAGAAAAGGATTTAAAGGTATTCGAAAAATTGAATTTCTCCAAATCTTCTCCGATCCCACAATGAACCAGAAATTAGAATATTATTTAGAGATTATAAAGGATTGAAAGGTATCCAAAAAATTAAATCTCTCCAAATCTTCTTCAATCCCGCAATGAACCAGAAATTAGACCATTATTCAGAGTTTGAAAAGGATTAGAAGGTATTCATAAAATCTGATCTGTCCAAATCTTCTTGAATCCCGCAATGAACCAGAAATTAGACTATTATTTAGAGATTATGAAGGATTGAAAGGTATTCATAAAATTGAATCTCTCCAAATCTTCTTCAATTCCGCAATAAACCAGAAATTAGACTATTATTTAGAGATTAAAAGAGAATTCAAAGGTATTCAATAATTTGAATCTCTCCAAATCTCCTCCAATTCCGCAATGAACCAGAAATTAGACTATTATTCGGAGATTAAAAAGGATCCAAAGGTATTCAAAAAATTGAATCTTTCCAAGTGTTCGGCGATCCCGCAATGAACCAGAAATCAGACTATTATTTAGCAATTAAAACGTATTCAAAAGAATTCAAGATATTGAATCTTTCCGAATGTTCGGCAATCCCGCAATGAACCAGAAATTAGACTATTATTTAAAGATTCAAACGGATTCGAAGGTATTGAAAAAATTAAATCTCTCCAATTCTTTTTCAATCCCACAATGAACCAGCAATTAGACTATTATTTAGTGATTAAAACGGATTAAAAGGTATTCAAAAAATTGAATCTCTCCAAATCTTCTCTAATCCCGCAATGATCCAGAAATTAGACCATTATTCAGAGTTTAAAAAGGATTAAAAGGTATTCATAAAATCGAATCTGTTAAAATCATCTTGACTCTCGCAATGAACCAGAAATTAGACTATTATTCAGAAATTAAAAAGGATTCGAAAGTATTCATAAAATTGAATTTTTCCGAATGTTCGGCAGTCCCGCAATAAACCAGAAATTAGAATATTATTTAGAGATTAAAAAAGGATTCAAAGGTATTCAATAAATTGAATCTCTCCAAATCTTCTCCAATCCCGCAATGAACCAGAAATTAGACTATTCTTCAGAGATTAAAACGGATTCAAAGGTATTAAAAAAATTAAATCTCTCCAAATCTTTTTCAATCCCGCAATGAACCAGAAATTAGACTATTATTTAGTGATTAAAACGGATTAAAAGGTATTCAAAGAATTGAATCTCTCCAAATCTTCTCCAATCCCGTAATGAACCAGAAATTAGACTATTATTTAGTGATTAAAACGGATTAAAAGGTATTCAAAGAATTGAATCTCTCCAAATCTTCTCCAATCCCGTAATGAACCAGAAATTAGACCATTATTCAGAGTTTAAAAAGGATTAAAATGTATTCATAAAATCGAATCTGTCCAAATCATCTTGACTCCCGCAATGAACCAGAAATCAGACTATTATTCAGAGATTAAAAAGGATTCAAAGGTATTCATAAAATTGAATCTTTTCGAATGTTTGGCAATCCCGCAATGAACCAGAAATTAGACTATTATTTAGAGATTAAAGAAGGATTCAAAGGTATTCAATGAATTAAATCTCTCCGAATCTTCTCCAATCCCGCAATGAACCCAAAATAAGACTATTATTCAGAGATTAAAAAGGATTCAAAGGTATTTAAAAAATTGAATCTTTCCGAATGTTCTGCAATCCCGCAATAGACCAGAAATTAGACTATTATTTAGAGATCAAAAAGGATTCAGAAGTATTCGTGCAATTGAATCTCTTCAAATCTCGAATCCCGCAATAAACCAGAAATTAGACCATTATTCAGAGTTTAAAAAGGATTAAAAGGTATCCATAGAATCGAATCTGTCCAAATCTTCTTGAATCCCGCAATGAACTAGAACTTAGACAATTATTCAGCGATTTGAAGGAAGTCAAGGGTATTCAAAAAATTGAATCTTTCCAAAACTTCTTCAATCCCGCAATGAACCAGAAATTAGACTATTATTTAGAGATCAAAAAGGATTCAGAGGTATTCATAAAATTGAATCTCTCCAAATCTTCTTTAATTCCGCAATGAACCAGAAATTATACTATTATTTAGAGATTAGAAAAGGATTTAAAGGTATTCGAAAAATTGAATTTCTCCAAATCTTCTCCGATCCCACAATGAACCAGAAATTAGAATATTATTTAGAGATTATAAAGGATTGAAAGGTATCCAAAAAATTAAATCTCTCCAAATCTTCTTCAATCCCGCAATGAACCAGAAATTAGACCATTATTCAGAGTTTGAAAAGGATTAGAAGGTATTCATAAAATCTGATCTGTCCAAATCTTCTTGAATCCCGCAATGAACCAGAAATTAGACTATTATTTAGAGATTATGAAGGATTGAAAGGTATTCATAAAATTGAATCTCTCCAAATCTTCTTCAATTCCGCAATAAACCAGAAATTAGACTATTATTTAGAGATTAAAAAAGAATTCAAAGGTATTCAATAATTTGAATCTCTCCAAATCTCCTCCAATTCCGCAATGAACCAGAAATTAGACTATTATTCGGAGATTAAAAAGGATCCAAAGGTATTCAAAAAATTGAATCTTTCCAAGTGTTCGGCGATCCCGCAATGAACCAGAAATCAGACTATTATTTAGCAATTAAAACGTATTCAAAAGAATTCAAGATATTGAATCTTTCCGAATGTTCGGCAATCCCGCAATGAACCAGAAATTAGACTATTATTTAAAGATTCAAACGGATTCGAAGGTATTGAAAAAATTAAATCTCTCCAATTCTTTTTCAATCCCACAATGAACCAGCAATTAGACTATTATTTAGTGATTAAAACGGATTAAAAGGTATTCAAAAAATTGAATCTCTCCAAATCTTCTCTAATCCCGCAATGATCCAGAAATTAGACCATTATTCAGAGTTTAAAAAGGATTAAAAGGTATTCATAAAATCGAATCTGTTAAAATCATCTTGACTCTCGCAATGAACCAGAAATTAGACTATTATTCAGAAATTAAAAAGGATTCGAAAGTATTCATAAAATTGAATTTTTCCGAATGTTCGGCAGTCCCGCAATAAACCAGAAATTAGAATATTATTTAGAGATTAAAAAAGGATTCAAAGGTATTCAATAAATTGAATCTCTCCAAATCTTCTCCAATCCCGCAATGAACCAGAAATTAGACTATTCTTCAGAGATTAAAACGGATTCAAAGGTATTAAAAAAATTAAATCTCTCCAAATCTTTTTCAATCCCGCAATGAACCAGAAATTAGACTATTATTTAGTGATTAAAACGGATTAAAAGGTATTCAAAGAATTGAATCTCTCCAAATCTTCTCCAATCCCGCAATGAACCAGAAATTAGACCATTATTCAGAGTTTAAAAAGGATTAAAATGTATTCATAAAATCGAATCTGTCCAAATCATCTTGACTCCCGCAATGAACCAGAAATCAGACTATTATTCAGAGATTAAAAAGGATTCAAAGGTATTCATAAAATTGAATCTTTTCGAATGTTTGGCAATCCCGCAATGAACCAGAAATTAGACTATTATTTAGAGATTAAAGAAGGATTCAAAGGTATTCAATGAATTAAATCTCTCCGAATCTTCTCCAATCCCGCAATGAACCCAAAATAAGACTATTATTCAGAGATTAAAAAGGATTCAAAGGTATTTAAAAAATTGAATCTTTCCGAATGTTCTGCAATCCCGCAATAGACCAGAAATTAGACTATTATTTAGAGATCAAAAAGGATTCAGAAGTATTCGTGCAATTGAATCTCTTCAAATCTCGAATCCCGCAATGAACCAGAAATTAGACCATTATTCAGAGTTTAAAAAGGATTAAAAGGTATCCATAGAATCGAATCTGTCCAAATCTTCTTGAATCCCGCAATGAACTAGAACTTAGACAATTATTCAGCGATTAAAAGGAAGTCAAAGGTATTCAAAAAATTGAATTTATCCAAGTGTTCGGCGGTCCCGCAATGCACCAGAAATCAGACTATTATTTAGCGATTATAACGAATTCAAAAGTTTTTAAAAAATTGAATCTTTCCAAAATTTCTTCAATCCCGCAATGAACCAGAAATTAGACTATCATTTAGAGCTTAAAAAGGATTCAGAGGTATTCATGAAATTGAATCTCTCTAAATCTTCTTTAATTCCGCAATGAACCAGAAATAATACTATTATTTAGAGATTAGAAAAGGATTCAAAGGTATTCAAAAAATTGAATTTCTCCAAATCTTCTCCGATCTCGCAATGAACCAGAAATTAGACTATTATTTAGAGATTAAAAAGGATTGAAAGGTATTCAAAAAATTAAATCTCTCCAAATCTTCTTCAATCCCGCAATGAACCAGAAATAAGACTATTATTTAGCGATTTAAAAGGAGTCAAAGGTATGAAAAAATTGAATCTTTCCAAGTGTTCGGCAATCCCGCAATGAACCAGATATCAGACTATTATTTAGCGATTAAAACGTATTCAAAAGTATTCAAAAAATTGAATCTTTCCGAATGTTCGGCAATCCCGCAATGAACCAGAAATTACACTATTATTTAGAAATTAAAAAGGATCCAAAGGTATTCAGAAAATTGAATCTCTCCAAATCTTCTTTAATCCCGCAATGATCCAGAAATTAGACCATTATTCAGAGTTTGAAAAGGATTAAAAGGTATTCATAAAATCGAATCTGTCAAAATCATCTTGACTCTCGCAATGAACCAGAAATTAGACTATTATTCAGAAATTATGAAGGATTGAAAGGTATTCATAAAATTGAATCTCTCCAAATCTTCTTCAATTCCGCAATAAACCAGAAATTAGACTATTATTTAGAGATTAAAAAAGAATTCAAAGGTATTCAATAATTTGAATCTCTCCAAATCTCCTCCAATTCCGCAATGAACCAGAAATTAGACTATTATTCGGAGATTAAAAAGGATCCAAAGGTATTCAAAAAATTGAATCTTTCCAAGTGTTCGGCGATCCCGCAATGAACCAGAAATCAGACTATTATTTAGCAATTAAAACGTATTCAAAAGAATTCAAGATATTGAATCTTTCCGAATGTTCGGCAATCCCGCAATGAACCAGAAATTAGACTATTATTTAAAGATTCAAACGGATTCGAAGGTATTGAAAAAATTAAATCTCTCCAATTCTTTTTCAATCCCACAATGAACCAGCAATTAGACTATTATTTAGTGATTAAAACGGATTAAAAGGTATTCAAAAAATTGAATCTCTCCAAATCTTCTCTAATCCCGCAATGATCCAGAAATTAGACCATTATTCAGAGTTTAAAAAGGATTAAAAGGTATTCATAAAATCGAATCTGTTCAAATCATCTTGACTCTCGCAATGAACCAGAAATTAGACTATTATTCAGAAATTAAAAAGGATTTGAAAGTATTCATAAAATTGAATTTTTCCGAATGTTCGGCAGTCCCGCAATAAACCAGAAATTAGAATATTATTTAGAGATTAAAAAAGGATTCAAAGGTATTCAATAAATTGAATCTCTCCAAATCTTCTCCAATCCCGCAATGAACCAGAAATTAGACTATTCTTCAGAGATTAAAACGGATTCAAAGGTATTAAAAAAATTAAATCTCTCCAAATCTTTTTCAATCCCGCAATGAACCAGAAATTAGACTATTATTTAGTGATTAAAACGGATTAAAAGGTATTCAAAGAATTGAATCTCTCCAAATCTTCTCCAATCCCGTAATGAACCAGAAATTAGACCATTATTCAGAGTTTAAAAAGGATTAAAATGTATTCATAAAATCGAATCTGTCCAAATCATCTTGACTCCCGCAATGAACCAGAAATCAGACTATTATTCAGAGATTAAAAAGGATTCAAAGGTATTCATAAAATTGAATCTTTTCGAATGTTTGGCAATCCCGCAATGAACCAGAAATTAGACTATTATTTAGAGATTAAAGAAGGATTCAAAGGTATTCAATGAATTAAATCTCTCCGAATCTTCTCCAATCCCGCAATGAACCCAAAATAAGACTATTATTCAGAGATTAAAAAGGATTCAAAGGTATTTAAAAAATTGAATCTTTCCGAATGTTCTGCAATCCCGCAATAGACCAGAAATTAGACTATTATTTAGAGATCAAAAAGGATTCAGAAGTATTCGTGCAATTGAATCTCTTCAAATCTCGAATCCCGCAATAAACCAGAAATTAGACCATTATTCAGAGTTTAAAAAGGATTAAAAGGTATCCATAGAATCGAATCTGTCCAAATCTTCTTGAATCCCGCAATGAACTAGAACTTAGACAATTATTCAGCGATTTAAAGGAAGTCAAGGGTATTCAAAAAATTGAATCTTTCCAAAACTCCTTCAATCCCGCAATGAACCAGAAATTAGACTATTATTTAGAGATCAAAAAGGATTCAGAGGTATTCATAAAATTGAATCTCTCCAAATCTTCTTTAATTCCGCAATGAACCAGAAATTATACTATTATTTAGAGATTAGAAAAGGATTTAAAGGTATTCGAAAAATTGAATTTCTCCAAATCTTCTCCGATCCCACAATGAACCAGAAATTAGAATATTATTTAGAGATTATAAAGGATTGAAAGGTATCCAAAAAATTAAATCTCTCCAAATCTTCTTCAATCCCGCAATGAACCAGAAATTAGACCATTATTCAGAGTTTGAAAAGGATTAGAAGGTATTCATAAAATCTGATCTGTCCAAATCTTCTTGAATCCCGCAATGAACCAGAAATTAGACTATTATTTAGAGATTAAAAAAGAATTCAAAGGTATTCAATAATTTGAATCTCTCCAAATCTCCTCCAATTCCGCAATGAACCAGAAATTAGACTATTATTCGGAGATTAAAAAGGATCCAAAGGTATTCAAAAAATTGAATCTTTCCAAGTGTTCGGCGATCCCGCAATGAACCAGAAATCAGACTATTATTTAGCAATTAAAACGTATTCAAAAGAATTCAAGATATTGAATCTTTCCGAATGTTCGGCAATCCCGCAATGAACCAGAAATTAGACTATTATTTAAAGATTCAAACGGATTCGAAGGTATTGAAAAAATTAAATCTCTCCAATTCTTTTTCAATCCCACAATGAACCAGCAATTAGACTATTATTTAGTGATTAAAACGGATTAAAAGGTATTCAAAAAATTGAATCTCTCCAAATCTTCTCTAATCCCGCAATGATCCAGAAATTAGACCATTATTCAGAGTTTAAAAAGGATTAAAAGGTATTCATAAAATCGAATCTGTTAAAATCATCTTGACTCTCGCAATGAACCAGAAATTAGACTATTATTCAGAAATTAAAAAGGATTCGAAAGTATTCATAAAATTGAATTTTTCCGAATGTTCGGCAGTCCCGCAATAAACCAGAAATTAGAATATTATTTAGAGATTAAAAAAGGATTCAAAGGTATTCAATAAATTGAATCTCTCCAAATCTTCTCCAATCCCGCAATGAACCAGAAATTAGACTATTCTTCAGAGATTAAAACGGATTCAAAGGTATTAAAAAAATTAAATCTCTCCAAATCTTTTTCAATCCCGCAATGAACCAGAAATTAGACTATTATTTAGTGATTAAAACGGATTAAAAGGTATTCAAAGAATTGAATCTCTCCAAATCTTCTCCAATCCCGCAATGAACCAGAAATTAGACCATTATTCAGAGTTTAAAAAGGATTAAAATGTATTCATAAAATCGAATCTGTCCAAATCATCTTGACTCCCGCAATGAACCAGAAATCAGACTATTATTCAGAGATTAAAAAGGATTCAAAGGTATTCATAAAATTGAATCTTTTCGAATGTTTGGCAATCCCGCAATGAACCAGAAATTAGACTATTATTTAGAGATTAAAGAAGGATTCAAAGGTATTCAATGAATTAAATCTCTCCGAATCTTCTCCAATCCCGCAATGAACCCAAAATAAGACTATTATTCAGAGATTAAAAAGGATTCAAAGGTATTTAAAAAATTGAATCTTTCCGAATGTTCTGCAATCCCGCAATAGACCAGAAATTAGACTATTATTTAGAGATCAAAAAGGATTCAGAAGTATTCGTGCAATTGAATCTCTTCAAATCTCGAATCCCGCAATGAACCAGAAATTAGACCATTATTCAGAGTTTAAAAAGGATTAAAAGGTATCCATAGAATCGAATCTGTCCAAATCTTCTTGAATCCCGCAATGAACTAGAACTTAGACAATTATTCAGCGATTAAAAGGAAGTCAAAGGTATTCAAAAAATTGAATTTATCCAAGTGTTCGGCGGTCCCGCAATGCACCAGAAATCAGACTATTATTTAGCGATTATAACGAATTCAAAAGTTTTTAAAAAATTGAATCTTTCCAAAATTTCTTCAATCCCGCAATGAACCAGAAATTAGACTATCATTTAGAGCTTAAAAAGGATTCAGAGGTATTCATGAAATTGAATCTCTCTAAATCTTCTTTAATTCCGCAATGAACCAGAAATAATACTATTATTTAGAGATTAGAAAAGGATTCAAAGGTATTCAAAAAATTGAATTTCTCCAAATCTTCTCCGATCTCGCAATGAACCAGAAATTAGACTATTATTTAGAGATTAAAAAGGATTGAAAGGTATTCAAAAAATTAAATCTCTCCAAATCTTCTTCAATCCCGCAATGAACCAGAAATAAGACTATTATTTAGCGATTTAAAAGGAGTCAAAGGTATGAAAAAATTGAATCTTTCCAAGTGTTCGGCAATCCCGCAATGAACCAGATATCAGACTATTATTTAGCGATTAAAACGTATTCAAAAGTATTCAAAAAATTGAATCTTTCCGAATGTTCGGCAATCCCGCAATGAACCAGAAATTACACTATTATTTAGAAATTAAAAAGGATCCAAAGGTATTCAGAAAATTGAATCTCTCCAAATCTTCTTTAATCCCGCAATGATCCAGAAATTAGACCATTATTCAGAGTTTGAAAAGGATTAAAAGGTATTCATAAAATCGAATCTGTCAAAATCATCTTGACTCTCGCAATGAACAAGAAATTAGACTATTATTCAGAAATTAAAAAGGATTCGAAGGTATTCATAAAATTGAATTTTTCCGAATGTTCGGCAGTCCCGCAATAAACCAGAAATTAGAATATTATTTAGAGATCAAAAAAGGATTCAAAGGTATTCAATAAATTGAATCTCTCCAAATCTTCTCCAATCCCGCAATGAACCAGAAATTAGACTATTACTTAGAGATTAAAAAGGATCCAAAGGTATTCAAAAAATTGAATTTCTCCAAATCTTCTCCGATCCCACAATGAACCAGAAATTAGACTATTATTTAGAGATTATAAAGGATTAGAAGGTATTCATAAAATCTGATCTGTTCAAATCTTCTTGAATCCCGCAATAAACCAGAAATTACACTATTATTTATAAATTAAAAAGGATCCAAAGGTATTCAAAAAATTGAATCTCTCCAAATCTTCTCTAATCCCGCAATGATCCAGAAATTAGACCATTATTCAGAGTTTGGAAAGGATTAAAAGGTATTCATAAAATCGAATCTGTCCAAATCATCTTGACTCTCGCAATGAACTAGAAATTAGACTATTATTCAGAAATTAAAAAGGATTCGAAGGTATTCATAAAATTGAATTTTTCCGAATGTTCGGCAGTCCCGCAATAAACCAGAAATTAGAATATTATTTAGAGATTAAAAAAGGATTCAAAGGTATTCAATGAATTGAATCTCTAAATCTTCTCCAATCCCGCAATGAACCAGAAATTAGACTATTATTTAGAGATTAAAAAGGATCCAAAGGTATTCAAAAAATTGAATCTCTCCAAATCTTCTCCAATCTTGCAATGAACCAGAAATTAGACTATTATTTAGAGATGAAAACGGATTCAAAGGTGTAAAAAAATTGAATCTCTCCAAATCTTCTCCAATCCCGCAATGAACCAGAAATTAGACTATTATTTAGAGATTAAAACGGATTCAAAGGTATTCAAAGAATTGAATCTCTCCAAATCTTCTCCAATCCCGCAATGAACCAGAAATTAGACCATTATTCAGTGTTTAAAAAGGATTAAAAGGTATTCATAAAATCGAATCTGTCCAAATCATCTCGACTCCGGCAATGAACCAGAAATCAGACTATTATTCAGAGATTAAAAAGGATCCAAAGGTATTTAAAAAATTGAATCTCTCCAAATCTTCTTTAATTCCGCAATAAACCAGAAATTAGACTATTATTTAGAGATTAAAAAGGATCCAAAGGTATTCAAGAAATTGAATCCCTTAAATCTTCTCCAATCCCGCAATGATCCAGAAATTAGACCATTATTCAGAGTTTGGAAAGGATTAAAAGGTATTCATAAAATCGAATCTGTCCAAATCATCTTGACCCTCGCAATGAACCAGAAATTAGACTATTATTCAGAAATTAGAAAGGATTCGAAGGTATTCATGAAATTGAATCTCTCCAAATCTTCTTCAATTCCGCAATGAACCAGAAATTAGACTATTATTTAGAGATTAAAACGGATTCAAAGGTATTCAAAAAATTGAATCTCTCCAAATCTTCTTCAATTCCGCGATGAACCAGAAATTAGATTATTATTTAGAGATTAAAAAGGATCCAAAGGTATTCAAGAAATTGAATCCCTCCAAATCTTCTCCAATCCCGCAATGAACCAGGAATTAGACTATTATTTAGAGATTCAAACGGATTCAAAGGTATTGAAAAAATTTAATCTCTCCAAATCTTCTCCGATCCCGCAATAAACCAGAAATTAGACCATTATTCAGAGTTTAAAAAGGATTAAAAGGTATCCATAGAATCTAATCTGTCCAAATCTTCTCGAATCCCGCAATGAACTAGAACCTAGACAATTATTCAGCGATTAAAAGGAAGTCAAAGGTATTCAAAAAATTGAATTTATCCAAGTGTTCGGCGGTCCCGCAATGAACCAGAAATCAGACTATTATTTAGCGATTATAACGGATTCAAAAGTTTTCAAAAAATTGAATCTTTCCAAAACTTCTCCAATCCCGCAATGAACCAGAAATTAGACTATTATTTAGAGATCAAAAAAGATTCAAAGGTATTCATGAAATTGAATCTCTCCAAATCTTCTTCAATTCCGCAATGAACCAGAAATAATACTATTATTTAGAGATTAGAAAAGGATTCAAAGGTATTTAAAAAATTGTATTTCTCCAAATCTTCTCCGATCCCACAATGAACTAGAAATTAGACTATTATTTAGAGATTATAAAGGATTGAAAGGTATTCAAAAAATTAAATCTCTCCAAATCTTCTTTTATCCCGCAATGAACCAGAAATTAGACCATTATTCAGAGTTTGAAAAGGATTAGAAGGTATTCATAAAATTGAATTTTTCCGAATGTTCTGCAATCCCGCAATAAACCAGAAATTAGACTATTATTTAGAGATCAAAAAGGATTCAGAGGTATTCGTGCAATTGAATCTCTTCAAATCTCGAATCCGGCAATGAACCAGAAATTAGACCATTATTCAGAGTTTAAAACGGATAAAAAGGTATCCATAGAATCGAATCTGTCCGAATCTTCTTGAATCCCGCAATGAACTAGAACTTAGACAATTATTCAGCGATTAAAAGGAAGTCAAAGGTATTCAAAAAATTGAATGTATCCAAGTGTTCGGCGATTCCGCAATGAACCAGAAATCAGACTATTATTTAGCGATTATAACGGATTCAAAAGTTTTCAAAAAATTGAATCTTTCCAAAACTTCTCCAATCCCGCAATGAACCAGATATTAGACTATTATTTAGAGATCAAAAAGGATTCAGCGGTATTCATGAAATTGAATCTCTCCAAATCTTCTTCAATTCCGCAATGAACCAGAAATTAGACTATTATTTAGCGATTAAAACGTATTCAAAAGTATTCAAAAAATTGAATCGTTCCGAATGTTTGGCAATCCCGCAATGAACCAGAAATTAGACTATTATTTAGAGATTAAAAAGGATCCAAAGGTATTCAAAAAATTGAATCTCTCCAAATCTTCTTCAATTTCGCAATGAACCAGAAATAATACTATTATTTAGAGATTAGAAAAGGATTCAAAGGTATTCGAAAAATTGAATTTCTCTAAATCTTTTCCGATCTCGCAATGAACCAGAAATTAGACTATTATTTAGAGATTAAAAAGGATTGAAAGGTATTCAAAAAATTAAATCTCTCCAAATCTTCTTCAATCCCGCAATGAACCAGAAATAAGACTATTATTTAGCGATTTAAAAGGAGTCAAAGGTATTAAAAAAATTAAATCTTTTCAAGTGTTCGGCAATCCCGCAATGAACCAGATATCACACTATTATTTAGCGATTAAAACGTATTCAAAAGTATTCAAAAGATTGAATCTTTCCGAATGTTCGGCAATCCCGCAAGAAACCAGAAATTACACTATTATTTAGAAATTAAAAAGGATCTAAAGGTATTCAAAAAATTGAATCTCTCCAAATCTTCTCTAATCCCGCAATGATCCAGAAATTAGACCATTATTCAGAGTTTGAAAAGGATTAAAAGGTATTCATAAAATCGAATCTGTCCAAATCATCTTGACTCTCGCAATGAACCAGAAATTAGACTATTATTCAGAAATTAAAAAGGATTCGAAGGTATTCATAAAATTGAATTTTTCCGAATGTTCGGCAGTCCCGCAATAAACCAGAAATTAGAATATTATTTAGAGATTAAAAAAGGATTCAAAGGTATTCAATGAATTGAATCTCTGAATCTTCTCCAATCCCGCAATGAACCAGAAATTAGACTATTATTTAGAGATTAAAAAGGATCCAAAGGTATTCAAAAAATTGAATCTCTCCAAATCTTCTCCAATCCCGCAATGAACCAGAAATTAGACTATTATTTAGAGATTAAAACGGATTCAAAGGTATAAAAAAAATTGAATCTCTCCAAATCTTCTCCAATCCCGCAATGAACCAGAAATTAGACTATTATTTAGAGATTAAAAAGGATTGAAAGGTATTCAAAAAATTAAATCTCTCCAAATCTTCTTCAATCCCGCAATAAACCAGAAATAAGACTATTATTTAGCGATTTAAAAGGAGTCAAAGGTATTAAAAAAATTAAATCTTTTCAAGTGTTCGGCAATCCCGCAATGAACCAGATATCACACTATTATTTAGCGATTAAAACGTATTCAAAAGTATTCAAAAGATTGAATCTTTCCGAATGTTCGGCAATCCCGCAAGAAACCAGAAATTACACTATTATTTAGAAATTAAAAAGGATCTAAAGGTATTCAAAAAATTGAATCTCTCCAAATCTTCTCTAATCCCGCAATGATCCAGAAATTAGACCATTATTCAGAGTTTGAAAAGGATTAAAAGGTATTCATAAAATCGAATCTGTCCAAATCATCTTAACGCTCGCAATGAACCAGAAATTAGACTATTATTTAGAAATTAAGAAGGATTCGAAGGTATTCATAAAATTGAATTTTTCCGAATGTTCGGCAGTCCCGCAATAAACCAGAAATTAGAATATTATTTAGAGATTAAAAAAGGATTCAAAGGTATTCAATGAATTGAATCTCTAAATCTTCTCCAATCCCGCAATGAACCAGAAATTAGACTATTATTTAGAGATTAAAAAGGATCCAAAGGTATTCAAAAAATTGAATCTCTCAAAATCTTCTCCAATCCCGCAATGAACCAGAAATTAGACTATTATTTAGAGATTAAAACGGATTCAAAGGTATTCAAAGAATTGAATCTCTCCAAATCTTCTCCAATCCCGCAATGAACCAGAAATTAGACCATTATTCAGTGTTTAAAAAGGATTAAAAGGTATTCATAAAATCGAATCTTTCCAAATCATCTTGACTCCCGCAATGAACCAGAAATCAGACTATTATTCAGAGATTAAAAAAAATCCAAAGGTATTCAAAAAATTGAATCTTTCCGAATGTTCTGCAATCCCGCAATAAACCAGAAATTAGACTATTATTTAGAGATCAAAAAGGATTCAGAGGTATTCGTGCAATTGAATCTCTTCGAATCTCGAATCCCGCAATGAACCAGAAATTAGACCATTATTCAGAGTTTAAAAAGGATTAAAAGGTATCCATAGAATCGAATCTGTCCGAATCTTCTTGAATCCCGCAATGAACTAGAACTTAGACAATTATTCAGCGATTAAAAAAAAGTCAAAGGTATTCAAAAAATTGAATTTATCCAAGTGTTCGGCGGTCCCGCAATGAACCAGAAATCAGACTATTATTTAGCGATTATAACGGATTCAAAAGTTTTCAAAAAATTGAATCTCTCCAAATCTTCTCCAATTCCGCAATGAACCAGAAATAATACTATTATTTAGAGATTAGAAAAGGATTCAAAGGTATTTAAAAAATTGAATTTCTCCAAATCTTCTCCGATCCCACAATGAACCAGAAATTAGACTATTATTTAGAGATTATAAAGGATTGAAAGGTATTCAAAAAATTAAATCTCTCCAAATCTTCTTCTATCCCGCAATGAACCAGAAATTAGACCATTATTCAGAGTTTGAAAAGGATTAGAAGGTATTCATAAAATTGAATTTTTCCGAATGTTCTGCAATCCCGCAATAAACCAGAAATTAGACTATTATTTAGAGATCAAAAAGGATTCAGAGGTATTCGTGCAATTGAATCTCTTCAAATCTCGAATCCGGCAATGAACCAGAAATTAGACCATTATTCAGAGTTTAAAACGGATTAAAAGGTATCCATAGAATCGAATCTGTCCGAATCTTCTTGAATCCCGCAATGAACTAGAACTTAGACAATTATTCAGCGATTAAAAGGAAGTCAAAGGTATTCAAAAAATTGAATGTATCCAAGTGTTCGGCGATTCCGCAATGAACCAGAAATCAGACTATTATTTAGCGATTATAACGGATTCAAAAGTTTTCAAAAAATTGAATCTTTCCAAAACTTCTCCAATCCCGCAATGAACCAGATATTAGACTATTATTTAGAGATCAAAAAGGATTCAGAGGTGTTCATGAAATTGAATCTCTCCAAATCTTCTTCAATTCCGCAACGAACCAGAAATTAGACTATTATTTAGCGATTAAAACGTATTCAGAAGTATTCAAAAAATTGAATCTTTCCGAATGTTTGGCAATCCCGCAATGAACCAGAAATTAGACTATTATTTAGAGATTAAAAAGGATCCAAAGGTATTCAAAAAATTGAATCTCTCCAAATCTTCTCCAATCCCGCAATGAACCAGAAATTAGACTATTATTGAGAGATTAGAACGGATTCAAAGGTATTCAAAAAATTGAATCTCTCCAAATCTTCTTCAATTCCGCAATGAACCAGAAATAATACTATTATTTAGAGATTAGAAAAGGATTAAAAGGTATTCGAAAAATTGAATTTCTCTAAATCTTCTCCGATCTCGCAATGAACCAGAAATTAGACTATTATTTAGAGATTAAAAAGGATTGAAAGGTATTCAAAAAATTAAATCTCTCCAAATCTTCTTCAATCCCGCAATGAACCAGAAATAAGACTATTATTTAGCGATTTAAAAGGAGTCAAAGGTATTAAAAAAATTAAATCTTTCCAAGTGTTCGGCAATCCCGCAATGAACCAGATATCACACTATTATTTAGCGATTAAAACGTATTCAAAAGTATTCAAAAAATTGAATCTTTCCGATTGTTCGGCAATCCCGCAATAAACCAGAAATTACACTATTATTTAGAAATTAAAAAGGATCCAAAGGTATTCAAAAAATTGAATCTCTCCAAATCTTCTCTAATCCCGCAATGATCCAGAAATTAGACCATTATTCAGAGTTTGAAAAGGATTAAAAGGTATTCATAAAATCGAATCTGTCCAAATCATCTTGACTCTCGCAATGAACCAGAAATTAGACTATTATTCAGAAATTAAAAAGGATTCGAAGGTATTCATAAAATTGAATTTTTCCGAATGTTCGGCAGTCCCGCAATAAACCAGAAATTAGAATATTATTTAGAGATTTAAAAGGATTCAAAGGTATTCAATGAATTGAATCTCTAAATCTTCTCCAATCCCGCAATGAACCAGAAATTAGACTATTATTTAGAGATTAAAAAGGATCCAAAGGTATTCAAAAAATTGAATCTCTCCAAATCTTCTCCAATCCCGAAATGAACCAGAAATTAGACTATCATTTAGAGATTAAAACGGATTCAAAGGTATAAAAAAAATTGAATCTCTCCAAATCTTCTCCAATACCGCAATGAACCAAAAATGAGACTATTATTTAGAGATTAAAACGGATTCAAAGGTATTCAAAGAATTGAATCTCTCCAAATCTTCTCCAATCCCGCAATGAACCAGAAATTAGACCATTATTCAGTGTTTAAAAAGGATTAAAAGGTATTCATAAAATTGAATCTGTCCAAATCATCTTGACTCCCGCAATGAACCAGAAATCAGACTATTATTCAGAGATTAAAAAGGATCCAAAGGTATTCAAAAAATTGAATCTTTCCGAATGTTCTGCAATCCCGCAATAAACCAGAAATTAGACTATTATTTAGAGATCAAAAAGGATTCAGAGGTATTCGTGCAATTGAATCTCTTTGAATCTCGAATCCCGCAATGAACCAGAAATTAGACTATTATTTAGAGATTAAAAAGGATCCAAAGGTATTCAAGAAATTGAATCCCTCCAAATCTTCTCCAATCCCGCAATGAACCAGAAATTAAACTATTATTTAGAGATTCAAACGGATTCAAAGGTATTGAAAAAATTTAATCCCTCCAAATCTTCTCCAATCTCGCAATAAACCAGAAATTAGACCATTATTCAGAGTTTAAAAAGGATTATAAGGTATCCATAGAATCGAATCTGTCCAAATCTTCTTGAATCCCGCAATGAACTAGAACTTAGACAATTATTCAGCGATTAAAAGGGAGTCAAAGGTATTCAAAAAATTGAATTGATCCAAGTGTTCGGCGATCCCGCAATGAACCAGAAATCAGACTATTATCTAGCGATTATAACGGATTCAAAAGTATTCAAAAAATTGAATCTTTCCAAAACTTCTCCAATCCCGCAATGAACCAGAAATTAGACTATTATTTAGAGATCAAGAAGGATTCAAAGGTATTCATGAAATTGAATCTCTCCAAATCTTTTTCAATTCCGCAATGAACCAGAAATAATACTATTATTTAGAGATTAGAAAAGGATTCAAAGGTATTTAAAAAATTGAATTTCTCCAAATCTTCTCCGATCCCACAATGAACCAGAAATTAGACTATTATTTAGAGATTATAAAGGATTGAAAGGTATTCAAAAAATTAAATCTCTCCAAATCTTCTTCTATCCCGCAATGAACCAGAAATTAGACCATTATTCAGAGTTTGAAAAGGATTAGAAGGTATTCATAAAATTGAATCTTTCCGAATGTTCTGCAATCCCGCAATAAACCAGAAATTAGACTATTATTTAGAGATCAAGAAGGATTCAGAGGTATTCGTGCAATTGAATCTCTTCAAATCTCGAATACGGCAATGAACCAGAAATTAGACCATTATTCAGAGTTTAAAACGGATTAAAAGGTATCCATAGAATCGAATCTGTCCGAATCTTCTTGAATCCCGCAATGAACTAGAACTTAGACAATTATTCAGCGATTAAAAGGAAGTCAAAGGTATTCAAAAAATTGAATGTATTCTAGTGTTCGGCGATTCCGCAATGAACCAGAAATCTGACTATTATTTAGCGATTATAACGGATTCAAAAGTTTTCAAAAAATTGAATCTTTCCAAAACTTCTCCAATCCCGCAATGAACTAGATATTAGACTATTATTTAGAGATCAAAAAGGATTCAGAGGTATTCATGTAATTGAATCTCTCCAAATCTTCTCCAATCCCGCAATGAACCAGAAATTAGACTATTATTTAGAGATCAAAAAGGATTCAGAGGTATTCATGAAATTAAATCTCTCCAAATCTTCTCTAATCCCGCAATGATCCAGAAATTAGACCATTATTCAGAGTTTGAAAAGGATTAAAAGGTATTCATAAAATCGAATCTGTCCAAATCATCTTGACTCTTGCAATGAACCAGAAATTAGACTATTATTCAGAAATTAAAAAGGATTCGAAGGTATTCATAAAATTGAATTTTTCCGAATGTTCGGCAGTCCCGCAATAAACCAGAAATTAGAATATTATTTATAGATTAAAAAAGGATCCAAAGGTATTCAAAAAATTGAATCTCTCCAAATCTTCTCTAATCCCGCAATGATCCAGAAATTAGACCATTATTCAGAGTTTAAAAAGGATTAAAAGGTATTCATAAAATCGAATCTGTCCAAATCATCTTGACTCTCGCAATGAACCAGAAATTAGACTATTATTCAGAAATTCAAAAGGATTCGAAGGTATTCATAAAATCGAATTTTTTCGAATGTTCGGCAGTCCCGCAATAAACCAGAAATCAGACTATTATTTAGCGACTAAAACGTATTCAAAAGTATTCAAAAAATTGAATCTTTCCGAATGTTCGGCAATCCCGCAATGAACCAGAAATTAGACTATTATTTAGAGATTAAAACGGATTCAAAGGTATTGAAAAAATTAAATCTCTCCAAATCTTTTTCAATCCTGCAATGAACCAGAAATAAGACTATTATTTAGTGATTAAAACGGATTAAAAGGTATTCAAAAATTGAATCTCTCCAAATCTTCTCCAATCCCGCAATGAACCAGAAATTAGACCAGTATTCAGAGTTTAAAAAGGATTAAAAGGTATTCATAAAATCGAATCTGTCCAAATTATCTTGAGTCCCGCAATGAACCAGAAATCAGACTATTATTCAGAGATTAAAAAGGATCCAAAGGTTCTCAAAAAATTGAATCTTTCCAAGTGTTCGGCAATCCCGCAATGAACCAGAAAACAGACTATTATTTAGCGATTAAAACGTATTCAAAAGTATTCAAAAAATTGAATCTTTCCAAAACTTCTCCAATCCCGCAATGAACCAGAAATTAGACTATTATTTAGAGATCAAAAAGGATTCAGAGGTATTCATGAAATTGAATCTCTCCAAATCTTCTCTAATCCCGCAATGATCCAGAAATTAGACCATTATTCAGAGTTTGAAAAGGATTAAAAGGTATTCATAAAATCGAATCTGTCCAAATCATCTTGACTCTCGCAATGAACCAGAAATTAGACTATTATTCAGAAATTAAAAAGGATTCGATGGTATTCATAAAATTGAATTTTTCCGAATGTTCGGCAGTCCCGCAATAAACCAGAAATTAGAATATTATTTAGAGATTAAAAAAGGATCCGAAGGTATTCAAAAAATTGAATCTCTCCAAATCTTCTCTAATCCCGCAATGATCCAGAAATTAGACCATTATTCAGAGTTTAAAAAGGATTAAAAGGTATTCATAAAATCGAATCTGTCCAAATCATCTTGACTCTCGCAATGAATTAGAAATTAGACTATTATTAAAAAATAAAAAGGATTCGAAGGTATTCATAAAATTGAATTTTTCCGAATGTTCGGCAGTCCCGCAATAAACCAGAAATTAGAATATTATTTAGAGATTAAAAAAGGATTCAAAGGTATTCAATAAATTGAATCTCTCCAAATCTTCTCCAATCCCGCAATGAACCAGAAATTAGACTATTATTTAGATATTAAAAAGGATCCAAACGTATTCAAAAAATTGAATCTCTCCAAATCTTCTCCAATCCCGCAATGAACCAGAAATTAGACTATTATTCAGAGATTAAAACGGATTCAAAGGTATTGAAAAAATTAAATCTCTCCAAATCTTTTTCAATCCCGCAATGAACCAGAAATTAGACTATTATTTAGTGATTAAAACGGATTAAAAGGTATTCAAAGAATTGAATCTCTCCAAATTTTCTCCAATCCCGCAATGAACCAGAAATTAGACCATTATTCAGAGTTTAAAAAGGATTAAAAGGTATTCATAAAATCGAATCTGTCCAAATCATCTTGACTCCCGCAATGAACCAGAAATTAGACTATTATTCAGAGATTAAAATGGATTCAAAGGTATTCAAAAGATTGAATCTTTCCGAATGTTCTGCAATCCCGCAATAAACCAGAAATTAGACTATTATTTAGAGATCAAAAAGGAATCAGAGGTATTCGTGCAATTGAATCTCTTCAAATCTCAAATCCCGCAATGAACCAGAGATTAGACCATTATTCAGAGTTTAAAAAGGATTAAAAGGTATCCATAGAATCGAATCTGTCCGAATCTTCTTGAATCCCGCAATGAACTAGAACTTAGACAATTATTCAGCGATTAAAAGGAAGTCAAAGGTATTCAAAAAATTGAATTTATCCGAGTGTTCGGCGATGCCGCAATGAAACAGAAATCAGACTATTATTTAGCGATTATAACGGATTCAAAAGTTCTCAGAAAATTGAATCTTTCCAAAACTTCTCCAATCCCGCAATAAACCAGAAATTAGACCATTATTCAGAGTTTAAAGAGGATTAAAAGGTATTCATGAAATCGAATCTGTCCAAATCATCTTGACTCCTGCAATGAACCAGAATCAGACTATTATTCAGAGATTAAAAAGGATCCAAAGGTATTCAAAAAATTGAATCTTTCCGAATGTTCTGCAATCCCGCAATAAACCAGAAATTAGACTATTATTTAGAGATTAAAAAGGATTCAGAGGTATTCATGAAATTGAATCTCTCCAAATCTCGAATCCCGCAATGAACCAGAAATTAGACCATTATTCAGAGTTTAAAAAGGATTAAAAGGTATTCAAAAAATCGTATTTATCCAAGTGTCCGGCGGTCCCGCAATGAACCAGAAATTAGACTATTATTCAGAAATTAAAAAGGATTCGAAGGTATTCATAAAATTGAATCTCTCCAAATCTTCTCCAATCCCGCAATGAACCAGAAATTAGACTATTATTTAGAGATTAAAAAGGATCCAAAGGTATTCAAAAAATTGAATCTCTCCAAATTTTCTCTAATCCCGCAATGAACCAGAAATTAGACTTTTATTTAGAGATTAAAACGGATTCAAAGGTATTAAAAAAATTGAATCTCTCCAAATCTTCTCTAATCCCGCAATAAACCAGAAATTAGACCATTATTCAGAGTTTAAAAAGGATTAAAAGGTATTCATGAAATCGAATCTGTCCGAATCTTCTTGAATCCCGCAATGAACTAGAACTTAGACAATTATTCAGCGATTAAAAGGAAGTCAAAGGTATTCAAAAAATTGAATGTATCCAAGTGTTCGGCGATTCCGCAATGAACCAGAAATCAGACTATTATTTAGCGATTATAACGGATTCAAAAGTTTTCAAAAAATTGAATCTTTCCAAAACTTCTCCAATCCCGCAATGAACCAGATATTAGACTATTATTTAGAGATCAAAAAGGATTCAGAGGTATTCATGAAATTGAATCTCTCCAAATCTTCTTCAATTCCGCAATGAACCAGAAATTAGACTATTATTTAGCGATTAAAACGTATTCAAAAGTATTCAAAAAATTGAATCTTTCCGAATGTTCGGCAATCCCGCAATGAACCAGAAATTAGACTATTATTTAGAGATTAAAAAGGATCCAAAGGTATTCAAAAAATTGAATCTCTCCAAATCTTCTCCAATCCCGCAATGAACGAGAAATTAGACTATTATTTAGAGATTAAAACGGATTCAAAGGTATTCAAAAAATTGAATCTCTCCAAATCTTCTCCAATTCGGCAATCAACCAGAAATCAGACTATTATTTAGGGATTAAAAAGAATCCAAAGGTATTCAAGAAATTGAATCCCTCCAAATCTTCTCCAATCCCGCAATGAACCAGAAATTAGACTATTATTTAGAGATTCAAACGGATTCAAAGGTATTGAAAAAATTCAATCTCTCCAAATCTTTTTCAATCCCGCAATAAACCAGAAATTAGACCATTATTCAGAGTTTAAAAAGGATTAAAAGGTATTCATGAAATCGAATCTGTCCAAATCATCTTGACTCCCGCAATGAACCAGAATCAGACTATTATTCAGAGATTAGAAAGGATTCAAAGGTATTCATAAAATTGAATCTTTCCGAATGTTTGGCAATCCCGCAATGAACCAGAAATTAGACTATTATTTAGAGATTAAAAAAGGATTCAGAGGTATACGTGCAATTGAATCTCTTCAAATCTCGAATCCCGCAATGAACCAGAAATTAGACTATTATTTAGAGTTTAAAAAGGATTAAAAGGTATCCATAGAATCGAATCTGTCCGAATCTTCTTGAATCCCGCAATGAACTAGAACTTAGACAATTATTCAGCGATTAAAAGGAAGTCAAATGTATTCAAAAAATTGAATTTATCCAAGTGTTCGGCGATTCCGCAATGAACCAGAAATCAGACTATTATTTAGCGATTATAACGGATTCAAAAGTTTTCAAAAAATTGAATCTTTCCAAGTGTTCGGCAATCCTGCAATGAACCAGAAATCAGACTATTATTTAGCGATTAAAACGTATTCAAAAGTATTCAAAAAATTGAATCTTTCCAAATGTTCGGCAATCCCGCAATGAACCAGAAATTAGACTATTATTTAGAGATTAAAAAGGATCCAAAGGTATTCAAAAAATTGAATCTCTCCAAATCTTCTCCAATCCCGCAATGAACCAGAAATTAGACTATTATTTAGAGATTAAAACGGATTCAAAGGTATTAAAAAAATTAAATCTCTCCAAATTTTTTTCAATCCCGCAATGAACCAGAAATTAGACTATTATTTAGTGATTAAAACGGATTAAAAGGTATTCAAAAAATTGAATCTCTTTAAATCTTCTGTAATCCCGCAATGAACCAGAAATTAGACCATTATCCAGTGTTCAAATCTCCCGCTTTCTCATCGATAACTCTAACGGCGGATAAGTAATCGATACTGTAGTCGATACTACAGTCGATCATCTATCAATTATAGGCGGCTCCGCTAGTCGCATTCTCATCGCATAGACCGCTCGAGTGGGGATGAAGAAGACGGAAGCTCCGTCTCTCTCACACGATCAACGCGCTCACTCATTATTATTGCAAAGTGTTCTCATTGCGTACGCCTCGTGCTTTATCAAAATCGCTTTGCTCTCAATAAATCAATTGCGTTCTCATAAATTCAGTTAGTGCATTTATCTCATAATAATTAACTGTAATTATTTATTGCATTATTTTTGCTCTCATTATTTAATCTCAGTGTTATTTCCATTAAATTCATCTCACCTCGTGTACCGGCATTGTTACCGCCAAGTCGCCATCTTGGCCACGTGTTGGACGCGAGTTATTTCTCATAAATTAAATTAAATAAACTTGTTTTTTGGCATAAATCTTAGCAAAATAAATTCTCATTAGTGTATATATTGTAAATAAATCACTATATTTATTACTAAAATAATTCTCAAGTGTTAAATAAATTTATCAACTTCCCGCCAATTCACACACACCAAATCCTCTCATTTTATAATTAATTGTTAATTGATTATTTAAACATTCAGAGTTGAAAAAGGATTAAAAGGTATTCATAAAATCGAATCTGTCCAAATCATCTTGACTCCCGCAATGAACCAGAAATCAGACTATTATTCAGAAATTAAAAAGGATTCAAAGATATTCATAAAATTGAATCTTTCCGAATGTTCGGCAATCCCGCAATAAACCAGAAATTAGACTATTATTTGAAGATTAAAAAAGGATTCAAAGGTATTCAATAATTTAAATCTCTCCAAATCTTCTCCAATCCCGCAATGAACCAGAAATTAGACTATTATTCAGAGATTAAAAAGGATCCAAAGGTATTCAAAAAATTAAATCTTTCCAAGTGTTCGGCAATCCCGCAATGAACCAGAAATCAGACTATTATTTAGCGATTAAAACGAATTCAAAAGTACTCAAAAAATTGAATCTTCCCGAATGTTCGGCAATCCCGCAATGAACCAGAAATTAGACTATTATTTAGAGATCAAAAAGGATTCAGAGGTATTCATGAAATTGAATCTCTCCAAATCTCGAATCCCGCAATGAACCAGAAATTAGACCATTATTCAGAGTTTAAAAAGGATTAAAAGGTATCCATAGAATCGAATCTGTCCAAATCTTCTTGAATCCCGCAATGAACTAGAACTTAGACTATTATTCAGCGATCAAAAGGGAGTCAAAGGTATTCAAAAAATTGAATTTATCCAAGTGTTCGGCGATCCCGCAATGAACCAGAAATCAGACTATTATCTAGCGATTATAACGGATTCAAAAGTATTCAAAAAATTGAATCTTTCCAAAACTTCTCCAATCCCGCAATGAACCAGAAATTAGACTATTATTTAGAGATCAAAAAGGATTCAGAGGTATTCATGAAATTGAATCTCTCCAAATCTTCTCCAATCCCGCAATGAACCAGAAATTAGACTATTATTCAGAGATTAAAAAGGATCCAAAGGTATTCAAAAAATTGAATCTTTCCAAGTGTTCGGCAATCCCGCAATGAACCAGAAATTAGACTATTATTTAGTGATTAAAACGTATTCAAAAAATTGAATCTTTCCGAATGTTCGGCAATCCCGCAATGAACCAGAAATTAGACTATTATTTAGAGATTAAAAAGGATCCAAAGGTATTCAAAAAATTGAATCTCTCCGAATCTCCAATCCCGCAATGAACCAGAAATTAGACCATTATTCAGAGTTTAAAAAGGATTCAAAGGTATCCATAGAATCGAATCCGTCCAAATCTTCTTGAATCCCGCAATGAACCAGAAATTAGACTATAATTTAGAGATTAAAAAGGATTCAAAGGTATTCATAAAATTGAATCTCTCCAAATCTTCTGCGATCCCGTAATGAACCAGAAATCAAACTATTATTTAGAGATTCAAAAGGATTGAAAAGTATCCAAAAAATTGAATCTTTTCGAATCTTCTCCAATCCTGTAATGAACCAGAAATGAGACTATTATTGAGCAATTGAAACGGATTCAAAGGTATTCAGAAAATTGAATCTCTCCAAATCTTCTCCAATCCCGCAATGAACCAGAAATAAGACTATTATTTAGAGATAAAAAAAGGATTGAAAAGTATTAAAAAAATTAAATCTCTCCAAATCTTCTACAATTCCGCAATGAACCAGAAATTAGACTATTTTTTAGAGATTAAAAAGGATTCAAAGGTATTAATAAAATTGAAACTCTCCAAATCTTCTCCAATCCCGCAATGAACCAGAAATAAGACTATTATTTAGAGATCAAAAAAGGATTGAAAAGTATTAAAAAAATTAAATCTCTCCAAATCTTCTCCAATACCGCAATGAACCAGAAATTAGACCATTATTTAGAGTTAAAAAAGGATTGAAAGGTATTCATAAAATCGAATCTTTTTAAATTTTCTTCAATCCCGCAATGAACCAGAAATTAAACTATTATTTAGATATTAAAAATTTTTCAAAGGTATTCTTAAAATTGAATTTCTTTAAATCTTCTGCAATCCCGTAATGAACCAGAAATTAGACTATTATTGAGAGATTAAAAAGGATTGAAAAGTATTCAAAAAATTGAATCTCTCCAAATCTTCTCCAATCTTGTAATGAACCAGAAATTAGACTCTTATTTAGCGATTAAAAAGGATTGAAAGGTATTAAAAAAATTAAATTTTTCCAAGTGTTCGGCAATCCCGCAATGAACCAGAAATTAGACTATTATTTAGAGATGAAAACGGATTTTAAAGTATTTAAAAATTCGAATCTCTCCAAATTTCTTCAATCCCGCAATGAACTAGAAATAAGACTATTATGTAGAGATTAAAAAAGAATTGAAAGGTATTCAAAAAATTGAATCTCTCCAAATCTTTTCCAATCCCTCAATGAACCAGAAATTAAAATATTATTTAGTGATTAAAAGAGATTCGAAGATATTAAAAATTTCGAATTTTTTTAAATCGCTCTGAATCTCTCGATGAACCTGAAATTTCCAATTATTATCTAGCGACTAAAAGCAATTTGAAAGTATTTGTTTTCTTAAATACTTTTCAATTGTTTCAAATTCGTTATAGGCAGGTGATTAAAAACGAATTGTACGAATTCAAATCTCAAAAACTTGAGGGATTCAAAGTATTTGAAATTATTTGAAAGTATTAACAAATTTTTTTTTTGAATCCCTTCAAATCGCTTTTTCTAATCAGGGTAGGTTAATTCTTATGTCATGATATATATAGAAAGATCAGTATTAAATCAGAACAAAAAGCTCCAAACACAAGAATATTATGATTTTATTATACCTGTCATAATTTTCGAAATATTTTTATCTGAAAATTTTTAGAACTTTTTTAGTAAGTGGTGTGGTGTCGAAATTTTTCATCTACCTTTGACAGCTTCCACAGTTGTTAGTTTTTATTTTATCTTATTGATATAGCATTAAAAAATCTATAGAAAGTGTTTTAAAATTTTTTGATTTTCTGAATACTTTTCGAGATATCTTGAACTGAATATTTCTCGAATTTTTTTTTTGATAAGTGGTGTTGCGATTTTTTTGTGACTTTTTTGCGACTTTTTTTTTGATAAGTGATATTGCGAAGTTTTTTTTTTAGCTTTAACAGCTTTCACAGCTGTTATTTTTCAAGATCAGAATTTGAAATATATATTTAAAACATAGATCAGAGCATATTAATAATGTGCTAAAAGATATATGCACGCAGAGAAATTTTTAGTAAAAATTACCCAAAAAGTTTAATATTGAGAGGACATGTGGTAAATATCTAAGTTTTTCTCATGCACATGGTAAAATATACTACTTAATAACATGTATATAACGTGTAATTTCTACTCACAACATAGTAAAAATTTAGTTACTGACTAGATATCCTTACAGTACCAAATTGTATGGGTAATTTTTACTCGAAAATTATCTGCGTATAGAAAGAGATTCTTAAAATTTTCTGATTTTTTGAATACCCGGGAAAAAACTTTTTTATGAAATTTTGTAAAATTCTATAACATTACACTAGTAAAAATTTCTGAAATTTTATGCTGAAAGTGGCCTGATAAAATTTTACAAAATATCATAAAATTCTCTTCTGTATTTATTTTTTGAAAAAAATATTAAATCACGAAAAAAAAAATTGCAACTTGATGCCACATATTATTGATCTAATGGATAAAAGCATTACTGAGGCAGACTAATTATACTCTTTATTGACGAAAAAATTCCGGCGACTGCTGGGCTCGAACCCATAATAAATAGTATAATAAATAGTATATTTATCGAGATATGGAACTTTAAACTTTTATACTAAATTTTATAAAATTTTATATAATTTGGAGGAACTAATGATTTCATGATAAAATATAAGAACCCAGGAAAAAATATTTTCATGAAAATTCATAAAATCTTCACTAATTTTACAAAATTATACTACTAAATTTTTATTGAAATTTATAAAATTTGGAAAAATTTTATTGGAAAAGATGAGATAATTTTCATAAAATGTCATGAAATTTCGTAAAATTTCGTGAAAGGCAAAAACCTCGTACTCATAAAATTTTATGAAGTTTTATAAAATTTCATAAAATGTTACAAAATTTTGTAATATGTTATTAAATTTCATCAAAATTCAAAACAATTTAGAAAGTTTTACATAATTGATATCAAGATCCCAAGGAGTTATTGATTTGAAATTTTATAAATTTTTTTGAAATTTTATGTAGTTTCATAACACATCACGAAATTTTATTGCATTTTGTCAAATTTCATAAACTTTCATAAAATTTGAAAAAATTTTACATATTTATTATCAAGATTCGAAGAAGTTATTTTTTCTAAGTTTTTAATATTTTTAAAATATTATGACATTATATAAAAATTCATGAAATTTCAAATCTATTTATGAATATTTATTAAGAACCATGAGATAATTTTTATAAAATTTAATATCATTTAATAAAATTTGGTAACATTTCACGTAAGGCCATAAGTTTAGTTTTGTAAAATTATATAAAATTTTATAGATTTTCATAATATTTCAGAACCTTTATAATTTCATAAAATTTTATAAACATAAATAAAATTATATATCGCTAATTCCTTCTGATCTTCATAGCAATTATGTAAAATTTTTTTAATTCTATGAGGTTTCATAAAATTCTGTAAGACTTTGCAAGATCTTATAAAATTTAAGCTTTGACTGTGCGAAATTTTTCAAAAATTTTTTACATTTTTTTGAAATTTCACAAAATTTAATAATATTCCATAGAACTGTTACATGGTTTTTGATAAAACTTCGTAAGTTTTTTTTTAAATTTTTCAAAATTTTTCAAAACTTTATGAAATTTCATAAAAACATATACAATTTCATACCAATAACTCTTTAGGATCTTAATAACGATGATGTAAAATTTTATAAATTTTTATGCAATTTTATGACGATTTATATAATTGTAAAAAATTTTAAGACACTATAAAATTTTACCAAATTTTAATAGTATAATTTCATAAAATTTGATAAGTTCTTGTGAAATTTGATAAAATTTTTTAGAATTACATGAAATTTTATGAAATTCCATGAAAAATTTATTTCCCGGGTATTTTGAGAAATATTTCCATATGAATATTTCTAGAAATTTTTAATAACTGGTATTGTGAACAAGGTTTCTTTCATATTTTGACATCTTTGCCAGTTTGAAATATCAATTATAGACTAGGATCTTAAGTCACTAGTCATAATTTATGATACAAATAGCAATGCGTTATTGCTAGAGTCATCTCCATCTAAACACAAGCCCTGACTCTGAACTCAGTAGTTCATACAACACGAGATCATTTAAGGCGATTCAAAAACCCCACGCGACATATAATTAAGTGGGGATAATAAACACCCCCACGCGATGATTTTTCGAAAATCACAGAAATAATCCGTACATTCAAAAAATCATTGCATACATACGTCTAGTATAGTACGTAGCAACAATAAATATCACTTCCAAGGACATGTAAAATTTGGTCGGCAAAAGCCCCATAGGTCGTACATATATATATATATATATATATATATATATATATATATATATATATATATATATATATATAAGTTGAATTATTAATTAATAACATAATGAGTATATTAAATAGTTTACTTATATAGTATTAAATGACATATTTTTTTAAATTAATAATGTAATATGTTAACCATAAATATATATTAAAATTACTGATATATAAGTTAAATTTTAAATCGTTCTTATAATAAATAAAAGTTAAATGTTACTTTAAAATCATCATTTTTTCTATCAATAAATATTAAATAGCTGAGTTATAAAAAAAAATTAAGTTAAATCATTTGCATAATAACTTCAATTGTTTCGATTTTTACATGCTACTTTTAGTTAATTTTAAGAATTATCAGTCAATAATCATATTATTATTTTCATCATTGGTATCTAAATCAACTTCTTCTAAGAATTCTGGAAACATACGTTTCAATAATTCCCCCGTAAAAAAATAATTTTTAACATTTGGCTCATCATCGTCTATAAGCTTAAACCACCAACAGAACTTTTTGTTTATTATATTTAATGAGGTGGTAGTTCCCGCAATCGTTATCATTGCTTGGTAAATGTCACCATTTCTTTCATTATACTCAGCTACTTTCGCAGCCACTTGATCAACAATTTCATTGATGGATAATACATCTAACCAAGATTTGGGTATTATGGCCTCATATTTCAGACATTGACCGACGGTATCGAAATACTGAAAGTTCAAATCCCCAACGAATCCCTCATCGATATCAGTTTCATCATCAACAATATAATTATCATAATTATTTAATATTTTCTGAATTTTTCTACGCCTTTCATTGATCTGAAATGTGACTTCGAACTCGGGGAACATTTTAATTAAAAGATTTCCAGAGAAAAAATAATTTTTCGCGTTTAAATCGTTGTCCATTGGTCGAGAAAACCACTAACACAAGGATTCGTTGCATATTTTTAAAATGGTTGATGTTCCACCAATTTATAATGTTGATCCAGACAAAGGTTTATCCTCCTCATACAATGTTTTAATATGTTGACGTACATCATCGAGAATTTGATCACATGAGAAATTTGAATACCATTCTTCGGGAATTATAATCTCATGCATCAAACAGTTCCCCATGTTGAAAAACAATTAATTCACTGTAACATACATATAAACATATAAGCACATACTAATTATAATTAATAAAATTTTTTTTTATTACCTTTAAAATAAATAAACTCAATCGAAGATTTTTAATGTTGTTTAGCCCCCTATTGATATAATCTGTTTATCTGTAATTTAAAAACGGTATATTTTATTATTATTATTATATATATATATATATATATATATATATATATACTTAAGATATAATAGTGAATAATAAACTATGTACGTAAAACCACATATATATATATATATATATGTATATATATATATATATATATATATATATATATATATATATATATATATATATATATATATATATATCATTATTTCTAATAAAAAAATATTCACAAATACCTGTATTTTTGTCACTATTATTGTTTGTTTTTATCTGTAATCAAAAGTAAAAATTATTGTGAAAATTTATATTAAACAATAGCTTTTCTCTATAAAATCATATTTTTATTATTCAATATTAGTTTACTTATGAAATGAAAATATAAAATCAATCAGCAATATAAAAAATTGTTAAAAAAAATAGACATATAATGTATGCATACTAAGACTTGCGTCATGACGCACCTCGAAATATTTTTTTAATTTATTTTATTATGTAGAATAAATACTTTAATCATTCACTTCTTAATTTGTTTAGATATTTATTAATTATTTAACAGATAAATAATGAATAAGTTTAATTTATTGATAAAAAACTATACTTACAATTTCTATAAAAAACTCGTGGCCGTCACCAAACACGTTGAGAAACTTTTGAGTTTTAAGTCGAGAGATTTTTATCTCCTTGAGTAAATAATTTTCTGTGTCTAGTTTGGACAACCAATGAGAATGCATAAGGCCTAAAAACTTGAGTCCTGATTGGTTCATTACACTATGACGTAGTTGTATTGTTACCGGCAAGTTAGAATGTAAAAATGGCAGTAAATATTTCTTGATGCACTTTATATCAAAAATACAATTGAATACATATCCTGATGTGATATTCAGCATTATTTTTAAGATTCAATCAATCATATATAGAATAAAAATTAATTGTTATTTGCGCGCGGGAAAGGGTTAATCTACCAAGGCGACCTCTACCGAGATAGACTAATATCACACATCAATACTAGTGATCGATAATGGCAGTAAAATTTTAAAATTTGAACAAATTAAACGTATGGAAGTGAAAATTTTAAATTTAATAATTATAGATACCTGAAAAATTTTTGTTTCTTAAAATCAATTAAGCAATTTGTTTTTAAACTTTAAATATATATGGATGAAAAATTAATCAACATATTTAAAAAATATTAATCAAGAATTATATATACTCTTGGCGGTAAAAATATTAAATTCAAAATTATACATACCAAACAAATATTTTTTTTTATCTCAAACTTAAAAATATATTGAAAATGAAACTAATTGTTTTTTATTTATCACTTATTTCTATAAATTATTATGATTAACTTAATCTATCAATTTTATTAAAGGTTAAAAAATGAAAAATTCAAATATTATTAAATCAAATTAAAGTTTTTATTGAGTGTTTATAAGCCAATCTTTTAACATTTTTACATTCTCAAGTGCACATGAATAATGATTATTATTATTTAATTGGCAATGATATTTACAAAAATCATTGTTGAATAATTTTAAATTTTTAGTGCAGGACATTTGAAGTCATCTAAATCAATTGCAATTTTATTATGTTCAATTAAATCTTTTATCCATAACTTTTTTTCATAACCCTTCACGTAAATATATTTATAATAACGTGTTACATAATTAATTACTTCATTTAGATTATAATATGATGTATTTCCAGCATTCCAGTCAATTCCACGATAATAATGTGTTACCCAAATATTTAGACGTTGATATTGATGTGATAATGATTTCCAGTGATAAGGTGGCTTGAATAATGTACATGATAACTCTTCAACATCATCAATAACATGTTGAATTGTAATTGTAGCAAGTTCTTTCACGATAAACCGATTATCGGGACCTCTGAATCCCTGTACATCCAGTATCATTTCCATTTTTATAGCTTGTATTTCGGCAACAGTCAACAATGAACTGAAGTATTAAAAAATTCAGCTCAACTATTTTTTTTATTATCTCTCCACCACTCTATTTTTTAATTAATTTGATTGGCTTAAGAAATTCCAATGTTCTATTTTTTTAATTGCGCAGTAAATGTTTATTTCTAACTGCGTAGTTGAATTTTCTAGAATATTTATTTTTAGATGATGACTCATCCAGTTCCTTTGTTCTATTTTTTAACTGCGCAGTAGAATATTTATTTTTAGATGATGACTTACACAATTCTATGTTTAGATCATGACTCATACAGTTAAATTAATAACTGCGTAATAGATGACGTCAAACTTTCTGTCGCGCCATCTAGATCTTAGGTTATGTCGATGCAATCTAGGGAATTTTCGGGTTTTTCTAGGGAATTATTGTCATTTTCTAGGGGATTTTTTCAAGTTTCTGGCGATTTTATTTTATAAGATTGGTACTTTTGAGAAGTAGAAACTTTCTACTGCGCAATTGATGAGTCATCCCCCACCCATAAAAGCACCGCGCGAGAGCATACTTTACAAAAAAGAAGTACGAGTTCAATCAATGAAGTACGAATCTCTGCTCAAAATATCTCCAACGATTTGAAGTTCTTTGTGTGTGTGTGTGTGTGTGTGTGTGCGTTTTAAATTTTTTTTTCTAAAAATTTTTTTATAATAAACAATTTCTTAAGTGACTATTTGAACAATATATATAAATAATTTTAGTGATAAATTTTTGAATGAACGATCGTAGTGATTTTTTAAAAATTTATTTTTTACTAAACTAATTAATTTATATAAAAACTACATAATAAAAAATACTAGTGATAAACTTTTAAAAAACGATTTTTAAGAGGTTATTTGAACAATATATAAATAATTCAAGTTTTTTAGTCATAAATTTTCAAATGAACAATCTTAGTGATTTTTTAAAAATTTATTTTCTACTAAACTAATTAATTTATATAAAAACTACTTTATAAAAAATACTAGTGATAAACAATTTCAAGTGTAAATATAAACAGTAACTTTAGTGATGAACTTTTAAAAAATAATTTTAAGTGAACTTTTGAAAAAATGGCACAAAACGATTTTATTGCGGCGCTTCAGCGTCCAGTAGATTCAATAATTGAATCATTTAATGATTTACATAATCAGCCATAAGCTGAAGAACATTGTCAAAAGTGTTATCAAGTGTGCGCTGATACAATTAATTACTTCAACGAGATCTTGCTAGATCCTCAAATAAATATTCAAGTCAGGAGAAGTGTACGTGCAAATATTGTACTTTTATACTGGTGTGCTGATCAATTTGCACAATTGAGTGGAGAAGTAGCTGGTGGTGATTTGCGTGCAAACCGACGTCTCATCAAGTGGCAAAATCTTGAAAATGCATTCTCAAATAACATTAGATCAGGATGTGTGGTGAATCAAGCTCATACTGATCTTCGTGCTTTTCTTGATGATGCTCAAGACCTTATAATTGAAAAAGTTGAGAATATGCTTAGAGATATTGCTGGGCTTAAAGTAAATGTTGAATTGATTTGCAAATTTCGAAATGTAAAAGCTGAAAATGTGATTGAAGAAATAGTGTCATTCAACACAAAGAGCCGAGACATTTTACCCGCAACATCTCTTGCTACTTGGTATCAGGATCATGTCAACGATAAATTGTTGAAGAAAGTCGAGGAATTTAAGGGGTTACATGGGTTTTGTCGGGTAAAAAAAGGCCTATTTTCAATATTTTTTTTTCTATGTAAAAAATTATTTATTTAATTCAAACTTTTTTCTGTCTTATAAATACATATTTAAAGAATAATTTCTGAAATTTAAAAAAAAAAAAAAATTAAAACTCCTCCATTGTGACGTCATTTCCGGTGACCCCTCGGAAGAAGGTGCGTCCGCGTTGTCAGCATAACTCCTGACAAAATCATCTAAAATGAAAAAACAAAGATAAGTGTTTTAGTTTAGACCATAAACTCGTGCTTGAATGAAGGAAAGAAAAAAAAAGTAAAAATTGGAATTTTGGCAGACATTTTTCCAAAAAAATGAAAATTTCGGTCAAATTTGCTTGACATTTTGTTTTTTTCAAAATAGTTGTAATTGAAAAAAAAAAATCCTTCGTCCAAGCACGAGTAAATTGTATTTCGAAAACCTGTGTAAAATTTCATCAAGATCGGTTAAGTAGTTTCCGAGATTATTTGACGACCGACTTTGAAAACACGGTTCCGAGAAAAACGCGTTTAAAGTTTTGAGTAACAATAAAAGTGGAAAAAAAAATGTTTATTGTAACTTACAGTGAATCGTCGATTTCTGGGCCATAAAGTAAAGATCCTGCAGCAGTTGCAATGTCCAGGGCATCCTTTTGCTCCTGTCGATGACGGATTCTGGCTTCGCGAGTCTCGCTCGCAGATTTTTTTTCGGCTGCGCACACACGGTTTTCATCCGAAATTCGGGCATATTCGTGGGAGTTTTGGCCTAATTTAAAATCCATACCGTGCATAATCAATAATAAAGCTGATGTTCCTTCATTGAAGATACAAGCAGCGACCAATGCCGCAATATTCTTCCAGGTACCGTCACCGGAAACACTCACATCTGTCGTATCTTGTAAATCGTTTTCAATATTTGTAAATTGTTTTTCTTCTTCAGCAGCAGATGAGAATAGAGTCTGAGTAACTGTCTCAATACACCCATGTATTTTATCAATATAAAAATCGTATGTAGACTGGTTTAAAAATGAACTGCTTATGTCCATCAAACCGCAGAATTTCTTGCATCCGGCGAGCCCTAAGCCCGATATTCTCATAACAAAAATGAACCGGCGATTTAATTCATACATTCTTCCGATTTTTTGACAAGATAAAATATATTTTGGATCACATCGTTCACATTCTACTACGATTTTATATCCCAGACCAAATTTCGAATATTGCTTAAATTGTACTTTACCATTACACAATTGATCTTCATCTTCATCGTCAATAATGTTAGAACACCGCACAAACGGTGAGAGAGTTGAGAAAACCAAGGCAAAATCTATGATTGAATATTGGAGCGTATCCTCTTCTGGCACGTACTCTTTATCATCACCTTTTAATTTTTTTGCTGAGGTGCTCGTGAAGGAACTATCATCAGTTTCCGGATCTTTAGGATTGAAGGACTGTCTCCTTTTTCTCGGTCTATCTTTTCTACGAGCTCCAAGGGTTAACTGTTTTCTTGAAATTTTATGCATTGTTTATCAACTTCACAAATGACACTAGATAACCACAAATAATACCACGTTTTTAATAAATTATATGATAGAAACTTGAGATAACCTCAAATGAACCTCGTCCTTCAAGAAGTAATCACCAAATAAAATATTTCAAACTAGTTTTCCTTAGGAAGTGAAAGTAATATACAACAATGACAGACAAACAATAGACGAGCAGCTGCTCACTATACCTGAGGCGCGCTGACCCTTCTATACCTGACTTGGAGCGCACACCTTCCAAAGGTTGTATCTCCAAAACTATTATTCGGATCGACTTGAAAAGTTAGGACAATATTCTTGAGATGTTATAGAAATTAATGAGCCAAAAAAAAAAAAAATCGATTTTTTGAACCTACGAAACCCATGTAACCCCTTAATCAAAAAGACTCTAGGTGGAGTTTAACTGAAATCCACAGTTTAATCATTACAATGTCAAGATATGCACCTCTTCAAGCTGGAGATTCAACGTTTGTGGAGCTACCCAAGGACATCCAGGCAAAAAAAGCAGTTTTAAATATTCAAAATTTTGATGAACACTGTTTTCTCTGGAGCATTGTAGCAGCATTACATTCTGCTACTAATGGTCATCCTGAGAAAAAAACATCATATCCTCACTTCAGCTCTATATTAAAATATGAAGGTATAAAATTTCCAATCACTTTAAATGATATCCCCAAATTTGAAAAATTAAATAATTTACCAATTAATGTCTATAGTATCGAGTCAGAATTTTGCAATAAAAAATCCGATAAAAGTACAATAATTCCTTTATATCTAAGTAAACTCATCAAGTCTGATAAAAAAGTTATTCATCTCTTAATGGTACAGCAGAAAATAAAATTAAATATATCTGATTTTGATATTAAAAAATTTCAACCGAAATTCCTCTTTGCTTTGATCAAAGATCTTTCAAGACTAGTCAAATCACAAGTTTCCAAGTCAAACAGCAAATTATTTTTTTGTGATCGATGCTTGAATCATTTCAAATATGATTATTCGTATGAAAATCACAAAGCTGACTGTTTTAAAATAAATAAAGTCCATATGACATTTCCAGAAGAAAAAGATCAAATTTTAAAATTCAAAAACTACCAATTAAAGACACAGTACCTTTTGTTGTATATGCGGACTTGGAATGTACACTAGAAAAAATCCAAGGAGATGATGAAACTCAGAAGCATGTTCCACACAGTGTAGCATTCTATCAGCATTGCAGTTATGACAATAAATTATCTAAATTTGAATTAAATCGTTCAAAACCTTGTATTGGGTGGTTTATTTCAAAATTAGAAAAATTAGCTCTCGAGTTTGAAGGATATTCAAAAAATCCTATAACAATGAAGCCGCTTACTAAGCAGCAGCAAGAGACACATGATCAGGCAACTGTTTGTCATATTTGTGAAAAAATAATCACTACAAATACCGATAAGTGTTATGATCATTGTCATTTCACTGGTAATTATCGTGGCCCAGCACATATATCTTGTGATGTTAATTATCCAAAGTCTCATGTTATACCCATAGTCTTTCACAATTTATCTGGTTACGATTCACATTTTTTAATTAAAAGTTTAGCTACATTTATTAAAGGTGATGTAACTTTACTACCAATTAATAAAGAAAAATATATATCATTTACAAAATCGATTGAAAATACTTCAGTATCATTACGTTTCATAGACTCATTCAGATTTATGGCATCTAGCCTTGAAAAATTAGCTTATTATCTTGGTGATGATGAAAAGCTTATAACAAAACTTCACTATCCAGATCCAAATGAATTTAAATTGGTTACACGCAAAGGCATATTTCAAGTATTCACAAACTTAATGACAAACAATTGCCTGATCAAGTATCATTTTTTTCAAAATTAACCAATAAAAGTGTCTCTGATGAGGATTATTTTTTTGCTCAGCTAGTCTGGAATAAATTTAACATCAACACACTAGGAGAGTACTCAGATTTATATCTTAAAACTGATGTACTTCTTCTAGCAGATCTGTTTGAAAATTTTAGACGTAGCTGCTTTGAAACTTATAATCTTGATCCATTACATTACTATACTGCTCCTGATCTGTCCAATGATGCTATGCTAAAATACACTGGTGTGGAACTTCAGCTTCTTATTGATCCTGAAATGGTACTTTTTATCGAGAAAGGTATAGGTGGAGTATCTCAGTGTACAAGCCGTTATGCTGCTGCAAACAATCGGTGCGTGGATGAAGACTTTGATCCAAGTAAAGCTGAATGTTACTTGATGTATTATGATGTAAATAACTTGTATGGTGCAGCTATGAGCATGCCATTGCCGACGGGTTCTTTTGAGTAGGTGGAAAATGTTGATGATGATGTAAATAAATTTTTAAATGATAATGATAGTGTAGGATATATATTAGAAGTAGATTTAGAGTATCCTGAAGACTTACATGAGCTTCACAAGGACTTGCCCTTGTGTCTTGAGCACTTTGTACCGCCAGAATCCAAACACTCGAAATTATCAACAACTTTGTATGATAAAAAAAATTATATAATACATTACAAAAATTTAAAACAATGTCTAGAGTTAGGATTAAAGTTAAAAAAAATACACAGAGTACTAGAGTTCAAACAATCGCCATGGCTCAAAACTTATATAGATAAAAATACTGACTGTAGAAAATTAGCAAAAAATGAGTTTGAAAAAAATTTTTACAAACTAATGAACAACGCTGTATTTGGTAAGACTATGGAAATTGTAAGAAAGCACAAAGATGTACAATTAAAAACTGAATGGGAGGGTAGATTTGGCGTCAAAGAATTGATATGTAAGCCAAATTTCCATAGTCTTACCATGTTTGATAAAGATATGATAATTATTGAGATGAAAAAAGTTAAAGTCTGTTTCAACAAACCTATTTATGTAGGCTTTTGTATCATAGATTTATCTAAAACATTTATTTACGATTTTCATTATAATTATGTAAAAAAGAATTTCAAAAATGATGAGTCCAAATCAATGTACACTGACACAGACAGTGTCATCTATCATTTCACTGTGCCAGATGTTTACAAAATCATCAAACGTGATATCTCAAAGTTCTACACCTCTGACTACCCTGTTAATAATGTATATAATATGCCATTAGCTAATAAAAAAGTCCTGGGTCTAATGAAGGATGAAAATAATGGTGAAATCATGACTGAATTCACTGGACTCAGGGCTAAATTATATGCATTTAAAACATATAAAAACAAAAAGGCTCAAAAACGAGTAAAAGGAGTCAAGGGTCCTACTTTGAAAACAATCACGTTTGATGATTTTATGCAATGTTTTGATAATCATGTTACGTTAGCTAAAAAACAATATTTAATAAAATCAAACAAGCATAATGTAAAGACAATTGCGCAAAATAAAATTGCATTGAGTTGGGCTGATGATAAGCGCCAGCTCATTGATGGCAGCCGTGACACCCTACCATGGGGCTATAAAAATAAGAAAATGATTGTAGATGATGATGATGAGATAATAATTAAAAAAAGAAAACTTTTGTAAATTAAAAAAACTTATGTAAATTAGTTTGAAAATAAAAGAGAACTTATTTAAATAAAAAATGTAAATATTATTTTTAAGTTTTTTTGTAAAATTAGTTTTAAGGTTTGAAAATAAAAAAATGTATATATACAATTAAAAATTTTGTTTTTATTTATTACAATATAAGTTTTACAGGTCTGATTTATCAATCCAGGTGTTGTGAGAGCTGTCGAAGCCAAGCCACTTTACGTATAATTTATTTCCACGTTTTTTTATAATTTTTTCTATTAGATAGACATCTGGATGCTTGACTTTGCTGAGTTTTTCAACATAAAATCCACCTTCAATTGGCTTATCCTGATAGTCTACAAGTTTGTATGTTGTTGGATTTGTGTTCTGCACTGTCTTGATTGTAAAAATTTCAGTGGTCCAGTTGGGTGTGTAGCCTTTTTCAAACACATGTTTGTACTTGCTGATTCGAACTTTGTCTCCAACTTTGAATTTATTTTTTCGTGCCTGTCGCTGAGCTTGAAGAGGTTTGTATATGTTTTCAAATATCTGCTTTTCATTTTTAGCAGTTACATCAATAGGTTCCAGTTTAATAGTACGATGTTTTCTAGTAATATTCGTGTACTAGATCTTCCAATATATCAATCCACTTATAATTGCCACGAGCGGTGAATTGACGCCACATGTTAGTCTTAAGTCTTCGATTAAAACGTTCACATATTGATGCCTTGAAGTTGCTGAATGTTGAGTACATGTTGATGTTTTTACGTTTCATAAGTTCTTGAAATTCTTCGTTATAAAATTCTTTGCCTTGGTCAACATGCAGATTTTTTGGTACACGTCCTTGTTGAAATATAGATTTAATTACACTGGTGACATCACTGCCACTTTTACTTTTAATCGTTACAGCCCAAGCATACTTTGAAAAAATATCTATGGCAGTTAGCAGATATTTGTTTCCTTTATTTACTGTTGCATAAGGAATCATTTCAACTAGATCAGCTTGCCAAGTTTCATCAAGTGCTCGTATGTCAACATGACGACGTTGGTAATTTCTGCGTGCTGGTTTGTGCAGCTCATACGCTATTACTGATTTCTTGTCCTCCATTGTCAACAAAAATTCTAGCTTCCAATTCTTTTATTCGCTGTGTATTTCTACTGATCAAGTCTTTTTGTAACTTTAAATTTTTTATTTTAACTTTTAGTTCTTGATTTTCTTTTTTTTAAAGCGTCACAGCAGAGTCCAGTGTTACCACTCAAGAGTGCAAGTGTGAAATGATCTCTGACTGATCATTCCTCATACTATCATACAGTAGCCACAGCTCTTTGTGAACAAGATCACGTGTAAATTATACAGTTGCTGCATCACTATCTTCAGCTGGTTTGCCAACATGACACAGTCTCTTGCTCTCAACATCATACTGTCCATCAACAGTTATTTGAAATCATCGTCCAGGTGGTCCTGGTGGTCCACTGATTGCAGCACCAGTTTGTAGTGATCGTCCAAAAATATCGATACTCATTTTTGCTCTTTTCACTTCAACAGTCGGCGAGTAAATGAGATAAATTTGATGCAGCGACTGCTAATAAATAATTCCAGCTTCTCGTAGCTCTTCAATAATTGATATAATTTCATTGGTGTGACTTGGATTCCCAGCTGCTTGAGATGCCATGAGTAAACGAAGACGGTCGACTAGTTCATTTGGATCATCCCAGTAGACATAATCCATACGTGCTTTTTTCTTTTCCGTAATCATAAAATCAGGTAATCCTTTACCTCTTGATAAGTTTGCATTAGTAGCAAGAAAATCAGTAATATAATTATTATACTCGATTGTCGAGTCTTCATAATAACTACCATCTGGCTTATAATTCTTTTTATGAGCATTTGTCATCTTTATAATTTTGAGATATTTATTTTTATCATTCTGTGTGACTTTTGAATCATTAGGTGATTTATTAAATAATAATTCCAATAAACCAGGAGTCACTGAGTAATTTTTATTTTTTATATTAATCTCAGTATCATCGAAAATTATTTCAGAATCACCAATATAAAAATCGGTTCCATGCGTTTTGAGCACCTGACAAAATATCCCCGACAAAATATCCCTGACAAAATATCTCCGGACAAAATATCCCCATGACAAAACATCCCTCGACATAATATATTCCAGACAAAATATCGTCAAGACTAATCATTTCCTGACATAATATCTCTAATATAAATATACTGAAAGAATAAATTTTTGAAATGAAATACTGATTAATGAAATTATTGAATAACACAAAACTTTATTAAACACTATTAACTTCAATTATCAAAAAAATTCAAATAATTACTGATACACCATTTCAAATTATATTATGAATTTGTTTACTATCTAATTAATGACAATATATCTATATAATAATAACAATTTGTCATTTTTAACATTATATGTTACATTATATCAAAATAAATAATCACATTAATTTTATATTATTAAACTACCTATTTAAGTTTCATATATTTTGATTCTAAATATCACACGTATTATTGCATTAAATTATTGAACAACATTACTTTTCGATCTATTTCGTTACTTTGTTTCTTAATTTAAATATATAAAAATATATATTATTTTAACCAATACTAAAAGATTCATTAATTACGAAATATTATCTTTAATTTTAACTTTTGAATGCAATAATGCAAATCTAAAATTTTTAGGGTTAAAAAAGTGATCATCAGTACATTTTTTTTTTTTTATCCTTCCGGGATATTTCATTTTATAGTTATTATGTCAGGAAATGATTAGTCTTGACGATATTTTGTCTTGAATATATTATGTCGAGGGATATTTTGTCATGGGGATATTTTGTCCGGAGATATTTTGTCGGGGATATTTTGTCAGGTGCTCAAAACGCCTGATACCATAAAAATCATTGTAACGTCGACAAACACCATATCTCATATCTATATCTTTACTTTTTTTATACACTAGTTAAATAAGACTTTATTTCACTGCTAACTGGCTTAGCAGGAGTACTTGATGCAGCAGGAGATATTTGTGTTTCTTCCAGAGTTATGCTTCTATCTTCAGAGATAATGCTATCGTATTTACTTGCATCATCAAGCTCTGTATGATTATTCACTGTTTAATTATTTTTTTTAACTTCTTCTTTGACTTCTTGCTTGATTTTTTGTTTTGATGACTCGACTAGACTCTGTAGAGGTGTAACAATAGGCTTAAACATTTCACCCATTGCTTTCTCAGTTGTGTCTTTACCCAACTTGAGCATTCTATGCTTCCGTCGGATAGCATCACTAGCCTGAGATATCTGATGTAAGATCTCGTTGCTTTGAAAGTTCCTCAGTCTTCATGTTGATGCGTTAGAGTTTACTTAATCTCTGATTACTATTCATCGAGTACAAGTTGATTTATACTAATAAAACAGTCAAATCCTTTTCTATATCTTCCACTATTTAGCTTACTGTCTTTGTCAATCACTACAAAACCATATTTACCATCATCATTCCAACAAGCTGAACACAAGTCTTTGAATAAATTGTATGACATGTCAGTATTTACATGATCATCATACACATGTTTCAAGTTCATCTCATCTTGACGAAAGAGAACTATAAAATTTGCATTGTCGCGTATCAAATGTTTAGGGATACGTGTATAAGTCTGACAGAGATAAAAACTGTCAACATCTTTATGTCGACCCATACAAAAGTATGCTCTGATATGATCTTGTTTTTCACAAGCGACATCATCAAATATCATCAATGAGTTTGGTTTTGCATCTTCAGGTTTCAGTACTTCTTCATGTTCGTTGAATGTAAAAAATTCAATACCTTCTATTGGTTTAAGTAGTGATTCTAAAAATTTATATTTCGGTTGATTCAGAGATTTTGAGTAGAGATAAATATTATCAAATCTCAAGCCGTTGGGGTGTATGGTAAGTGACAGCAGAGCATTTGTTTTTCCACAATTTGATGGACCACAAAATATAGCATGCACACTGTTTGGTAATAAAGCCCCCTGTCTCTTCACTTTTTTCACTCCTGTACCTTGAACAATTTGATCGGAATTTATTACTGGCAACTTGGTCTCTTGACTTTTAAACTTCATGTTGATAGTTTGCAATCGCAACAACAACTCACTCAGTCAGCTATAAGTACCAGGTTTTATATCATTTTAAGTCAGTCATGATGCTGCTACTATGGACAGCAGACATGTAGAGACCAGTGGTAGAGGTTTCGTAGACAGTATAATCAATAAGCTACCATTTGAACTACATATACCTGGGTACCAGTACTGTGGACCAGGCACAAAGCTAGCCAAGAGATTAGCTCGTGGAGATCCTGGAATTAATCCTCTGGATGCTGCATGTAAAGAACACGATATCGCATACTCATATAATCGTGAAAATTTGGCGGCACGTCACAAGGCTGATCAAATACTTGCTGAGAAGGCGTGGCAACGTTATCAAGCAAAAGACGCTAGTATTGGTGAAAAAGCTGATGCGTGGAGTGTAAATAAAATCATGAAGATGAAAAAAAGATTCGGTATGGGGTTGAAGAAGAGAACAGCTAGCAAGAAAAAGTCTAGCAAGAGAAAGTCTAGCAAGAAAAAGACTGGCAAAAGAAAGACTGGCAAGAGAAAGAATAGTGTAAAAAAACAAGTGGCACTAAGACAAATTGTCACAGCTGTGAAAAATTCCATGACTCCTGGAGGTGATCAAATTAAAACAGCGTTGAAAGGAGCTCGTCAGGCAGTTAAAAAATCTGGTGGGAAAAAAAATATCCGGCTACCACGAATTTTACCAGTTTCATCTAAAGTTGATGGTGTACTACCATTTTTAATACCATTTTTTGCTGGCCTGAGTGCAACAGGAGCTTTAGCTGAAGGTGCTGCTGGTATAGCGAAAGCTGTAAATGATACAAGTGCTGCTAAGAATCGATTAGATGAGAGCAAACGACATAATTTAAAAATGGAACAAATATCCACGGGTAAAGGTTTATATTTGAGGCCTTACAGACGTGGTATGGGATTATATTTGAGACCATATCCAGTAGGCAGAGGATGCAAGTCAAAAAACAAGTAGAGCTACCACATCGAGCACTCACAAACATCGATTTACTGAAATACGCTAAAGCTCTAAAAATTCCAAACTTTCGTGGTGTTTTTATGAGAAATGATTTACCTGAAACCGGACCAAGAAAAAATGAATCAGCTAATATTAATCTTGATGATAAACTTGGACCTGGTACTCATTGGGTTGCATACAAGAAAAATAATGATAAAGTTGTTTACTTTGATAGTTTTGGTAATTTACAACCACCGCAAGATCTTATGGAATATCTCGATGTTGGTTGCGTAAAATATAATCACAAAAGATATTAGGATTTTGATAAATTATATGTGGATATTTGTGTTTCAAATTTTTCACTGGACAACTATAAATTGATGTGACTTTGTGTACAACACATCATTCATGGCTGAGTCATTCACATTAACGCTGACAGGATCCACATCCATGTTGGAGGCTAACTACTTTCCTCTAATTGAATTATTACCAACTAAAAATTATGTTCTGGGGCTTGTAGAGTTATTAACATTTATTTCAATACCTAATATTGATGTTGGTGCTAATAAATTCTTTGTCTCTTATCCTGTGGATAATATTGATATTGATACAAATAATATTGATGATAAAAAAGTAGTCAAGAAAAAAAGAGTTAAAAGAAATATGGCAATAATTACAAAGTTTGATGATAATTTTTCAGTGACGGAAAATAATAATATAAATGACTCTGTGAGTGAAAAAAATATAGAAGCTGAAAAATATGAAACTGTTGAAGAGATAATGCTAACGATACCAACAGGAAGTTACGAGATCAATGACATTGAAAAATATATTCAAAAGAAATTACGAAGACTCAGCATCAGCACAAGGGCCAATAATAATGAATTGAGAAGTGAAATTAAATGTGATCAATTTGTAAATTTTACACCCTAAGATTCTATTGGTAGACTACTGGGATTTACAAATCGAAAGCTGACACCACATAAAACTCACTCATCAGATTTACCAGTAAAGATATTAAAACTCAATGCTCTGAGAGTTGAGTGCAACATCACATCAGGAGCTTACATAAATGAGCACAATGTTCACACTATTCATGAATTTTTTCCAAGTGTACAACCAGGATATAAGATTGTTGAATTGCCATCTCACGTCATTTATCTACCGATCGCCGTACAAGCAATACAAAATCTCAGACTGAGAATTGTCGATCAAGACGGAAAACTGGCTAATTTCAGAGGTGAGACGATAACCATAAGACTGCATATAAACTCTATAGAATAATGGGTATCGTGTATGAGACAAAAAGTGGTGCTGGGTATAAAACGACAGCAACATGGTCGAGCAACATCAGTCACCGAGTACCTCACAAGGTGTTAACACATCAGAACGCTCAGTTTCTGCAGAGCCTAGGACTAAAATTACGTGGAAAATTAAGAAAATAAAAATTTATTTTTGTTGTTTGACATGTACACGACCATGGCAGCGGAAATCATAAATATTCAACGACAAATCATTTTTGATAAGTCAATTGCACACTATGAAGCTCATGCTCATCTCCCGTATGCAGTTCAACATCAAGATTTGTGTCTACTTCCAAGTGTAAGTACATTACATGTGTACGGAAAATTCACCAAGTCTGATGGTACAGCTGTGAGTGCAACTACTCACATGGTCAACATGACAGTTTGTCATATGTTTGAAGAAATACGCTACGAACTCAATGGTGTTGAAATTGATCGTAACAAAAATTTTGGTATCACAAGTCTCATGAAAGGATACACATCACCGAGTCCAGCTCAACAAAATACACTTGAAAATTCAGGCTGGATTAAGGATGAAGCTGTCAACAAATTACACAATGACAATGGCTACTTTGATATATCTATACCACTGAGTCTCCTGCTTGGCTTTGCCAAAGACTACCATAAAATTGTCATCAATGCAAAACATGAATTGATTTCAATAAGATCAAATTCTGATTTGAATGCATACATTGTGGCCACACCTGCTGCTGGAGCTAATGCTGAAGCTGCTAAAATTACGCTGCAAAAAATCGAGTGGATTGTACCATATGTGACTATGGCTGATAAACAAAAAATTGAAGCTGTTGCATAATCAAAACTATAAAATAATTTAAATTCAAATATAGTTTCACTTCCGGCAGATAGAGGCAGCACCTACTGGGGCCTCGTTTATAAATCAAAACTTGATCATGCGCAGCTCGGTGCATGCGCATCTAATTTTTTCTGCTTCGTGTCGAGAAGACGGCCACCATTTTCTTTCGCAATACACATTCAACAGATAACACGTGTTATAATTTAATCTTATCATTTTGTGATCATCTCAGAGTAATAAATTTAAATAATAATTTAATTAAATTCAGCATTCATCGGGCTCATTAAAACTATAATTATTTTTATAATTTTGGGCACCAGAGCTCAGAAAATAATTACAAAAAGAACTCAAGAATTCAAGTGATCGACGACCACGTTTCTCAAGAGGTTATTCACAAGGGAGACATCACTGGTGCCTTTTTCATTAAATAATTAATTATTACCAGTGCTCAATTAAATTAAAAGACTCAATATTCTCATTAATTAATTATCATTATGCTCAATATTACAATTAAATTAAATATTAACTTTCGCTCAGTAGCCTCTGCAATCATGCTACCACGTGTTCAACAAATAAATTCAATTCAGTGCAATTTATTATAAACTCATACAAATCAATTAAATTAAGTGATCATAAATATTATAAACCTAATAATCTCATTTATTTATGCATAGGTGCTATTAAAATTGGAGTTTAAGTGTTCAATTATAAACTTCGCTCGGTAACCTCTGATTTCATGTTACTGTTTTCCATGACATTTTTTACAATCAAATTAGTGTTCAACTAAATTCAAACTAATTACTTTAATTATTCAAATCAATTACTCGAGCTCAATTTTATAATTTGCATTCAATTAATTACGTATTCATGAGCTCAGACAATTAACAGTATTAAATAATTAAATCAACGATTTAATTGTGTAACCCAGTGATATTATGTGCTGTGACAAATAAAAATATTGTTATATTTTCTAATATGCGAATTTTTTCAACATCCCAACCACCAACTAGTCCTGGCATGTATTTATTTTATTATTATTACAATAGAAGCTTTGAATTATATCACAAGTGATCCAGCTATCTCAATCAGTTTTCGTGCTTGGGAGCTCTACGAGTATCCACTATTACCGAATACTTCGAAGCACATTTGGGCTGTCAAAACATCTACTCAGCTCGAAAAACCATGTTTTGTAATCCTCGGATTTCAAACAGCAAGAAAAAATGATGCAACTAAAAATGCTAGCGTATTGGATCACTGCGACATCAGAGATATAAAATTATTTTTAAACTCTCAGAGTTATCCTTATGGGAATTTAAACCTTAACATTGTAAACAATTAATATGCTCTGTTGTATGACATGTATATAAATTTCCAAATTTCATACTACACCAAAGAACCTGAGCTACTGTTGACGAAGAAGAAATTTTTGGAACAAGCGCTACTGTATGTTATCGATTGCCCGAAACAAAACAAATCGATAAAATCTGGACCAGTGTACATTCGTCTGGAATTTGAATCTACAAATCAATTTTCTGCGCAAACATCAGCTTATTGTCTTATTATACATGATCGCATAGTCGAGTATAATCCTATAAGCAGTATCGTACGAAAACTAATATGAAGACTGTTAAATTTCATCCAACGCCAACCATACATTACATGTATGTAGGTACCGCAGTGTCAATTAGATCTTCAAGCCATTTATTCTTCTGTTCACCTTGTACGTAAAAGTATCCTGTACGTTTGACCATAATTTCAAGAATTTCTTTCAATAATTCATATGGTAGCAAACCGGCTATCCATAATATTGAATGGTGATGTTTGTTAACCAATGTTCACATCGCGCAAGTCCATATGTACCCACTTTATCATAAATATCAGTAGCACAAAGTTCTTTTATCACAAATCTGCCATTAGGCATCTCGAAACCCACGAAATCAATTATTAGTTCCATTATCACTGTTTGTTTGCTTTAAACAATAACTTAGTTAATATAAATGTGATTTCATGACACGCTTGTTCATAATTTTTGTGATCTTTAAAGTTTAACAATAATTCTTTCCAATGAGAAATTTGTAAATCGATTTCTTGCCGCCGAATAGCTAATTCTTTGTTTTTTTCCTCATTCGCGTTTCTATAATAATAGGAATTTGGAATTGCATCATCCCTGAAAATATCACTTTCTTCGCTTATGTCTTTGAACTCAATTTAGGCCTCGTGGTTACACTCATCCGTGCATACGTGAAGTCTATAAAAAAAGTTAATTAAATAAATATTCACAGCTGAACTAATGAAACATATAATAAATCTTTACCTACCTTGAACCTTGACGAGCCATTTTTATTACTTTCCGAGCATGCGTTATTGCAGTTTTTCCGTTTCTTCACTAATTTCATATAGATTCTTTGCCAACTTTTTTTTTTCGGCACAGCCTGGACACGATACTTCTCGCGCACTTTGAATAATTTCAAGATTTTTTGCAAACGCAATTATATCGTTAATTTCCCAAAGAAATACCCTCCGTGGTAGAAATAGAACCGAATTTTACCGAAACTGACGAAGCTGGGCACGATAGCCCTCGATTACCTGAAAATATCAACGCGAAAGCGGCTGATGGAGATTCAAGTACTAAAACAGTCGAATCAAGCAAATTGCAAGACAGTTTTAACAAATTTGATGAGATCTTGCGAAAAAGAGAAGAGCAAGAGCAAGCTGCAGCTCAGTTACAAGAAGAACAAGAACGAGAAGAAGCCAAATCTCGGGAAAACTTTGTGAACGAAATTAGAAGATCTTTTCACCGTTTTGACCGTACCCTACAAGGTGCAGGACATGAGGATTCTGAAGAAGAATATGGTGAGGAAGCCGCTTCAGATGCAGGCAATGAAAAAATCGATGAGTCTGAGGAATGTGCAGAAGAATCTAAATCGATTCTATCGATAAAGCGATGGATGAGAGCAATAGGCAAATAACTATGCCTTCTTTCGGTGAAGTAACACCTTCCATCAACCGACAACTCATGTCATCTTTTGACGGAATGTACTGGGATGCAGGAGCCTACAAGTTATTAAAAACTCCAGGCGGAGAAAGTGTCTATTATTCGCCGCTATCTGTAACAGTGTTAGATTAAGACGTAACCCCAGACACCCTAGCCGAACGATCCGACGAGAATCCTAGTTCAACCTCATCGAAACAGAACACACCAAAAGAAATCGAAAATCCGGTAATAAATAAAAATCAAAACTTAGAGACACCGGTTTCCTTGAAACCGAATCCTAGTTATTCACTACCCAACGCAGTTATCGCCCACAATACAAATAAAGCTTTTGAAACAGAACCAAAATTATCAGATATAGGTAGGAATCCTATCGGTCCTGAACTGGAAAAGAAAATCAGTTCCGGTTCAGTAGGAAAACCTCTCTTAAAAATATCTTATAGTCGGGACTAACTCACTTATGTTAGAGATAATATAGCTCATTTCCTTTCAGCTGATTGTAAATTTACTCAACCAGTACCTAAGTTGCTGCAAGAACTAAAATATTTCGGAATCGGAATTTAAAATAAATAAGCCTAAAGTAGGGCAGGTGTTTGTAACGCAGTACGAAAAAAGTCGAGTTTTCGCGGTATTCTTCAAGTCGCGTCATTTCGATAAAACTACTCCGGAAATGATATCGGACGCTCTGTGTAGGTTAAGAGGCGCTTTGGTAAAATATAAAATTTTAAGTTTGAGAATAGCTGACAATGGCGATGAAACAGGGGAGGGAATAAAACCTTATTCGACTAGAATATTCAAATTTTGTCCTATAAATCTCACTCTTACTAAGGGTAAAATAATATGCTCAACAGAAGACCAAAAGATACCAATAATTATCGAACACCATTATAGTTTAATTGGAGGCCATAAAGGCGTAGTAAAAACATTTTGGAGAATTCGCGAACGGTATTATTGGCCTGGACTGAAAGAAGATGTACATAAATTTATACAGAACTGTGACGTTTGACAGCGAGAAAAATTATCATGAATAAAGACCCGACAACCTATGATAATAACTTATACACCTTTTGAACCTTTGAAAAAGATTTCAATTGATACAGTTGGGCCACTGGAGCTCACTCCAGACGGTAACAGACATATCCTTGCAGCACAAGACAATTTCTCAAAATTTTGCGCAGCGGTCGCAATACCAGACGTACGGACTGAAACTATAGCCGAAGCTTTAATTAATAATTTTATCAGTCTTTATGGCTGCCCAAAAGTAATTTTATCTGATAATGGTACGTTTTTCACGAGCAAGCTCATGAGTAAGTTAGCTAGAATTCTAAGAATCAAGCGAATAACAACATCCGCGTATCATCCACAATCTAACGGAGCGCTAGAGAGATCACATCTTGCCTTAGTTGAATATCTAAAAGTATTCATAGAATCATTCTCAGATTGGGACACATTTTTAGTTATGGCAATGTTCAATTACAACACAACTGTACATCCTGCTACAAACTTTACACCTTTCGAATTAATATATGGAAAAAACGCTCGCTCGCCCACCTCATTTCCAGATTACTCACAGATAGAAACTTATCCTGAACCAATCGGATATTTATTAACTCGATTAAACGAAGCCCGAGCTACAGCTCGAATTGATCTAATAGACTCGAAAGCTCACTCTAAAGATCATTATGATAAAACTTTACATGAGGTAGATTTTTCACCTGGTAAATTTGTGTATATAATAAAGAAACCGAGAAAGGGGAAACTCGATCGTTACTACCACGGCCCGTATAAGATAGTCAAAATTTTAGAAAACGGAACGGTCGTTTTAGAAACAAACGAAGGACATAGATTTTCAAAACACCCCTCAAAATTAAAATTAGCAGTCTCAGTCCACGATCTAACTAAGAAAACTTTAAAATCTTGCCCTTCATAATAGATTCAGTAGTAATAGGTTAGCAAGTAAGAGGAGCATCGACTCCATTTCCTTAAACGGAAGACTCATATAACTTTAGTCTTAATTTATAGACAACCTTACACCAGTCCACGCTCACCAGTTCATTTCGATAACCATGTCAAAGCGTGTCAATCCTTGGACCGTGGCCGAAGCCAAAGTACATTTGGAGAAGTGTATCCTATCGACCCTCGAGATGGCAATTTCGAATACTACCACGATATCACTATACACGAAAGGTCTCCAGACCCATGTCCGAAATCAGGGACGAGGCGAACCAGCCTATGGTCGAACTTCTGATCTACGAATTGCCTAGAACAACGACAATAAGACACTCAATACACTGATCATCTGGGACTGCGATAGGACACGGAAACGCTATTTGGAAAATATCGATATGCTTCCACTAATTAACGCGATTGGCAGTACAAAAATCAAGACACTAAACTTCCGTTGGGGAAATTATCAGGATGATAAATGGTGGCAATATTCAGACATGATCACCAGGAACAAAGAATTGAAGATCCTTGAAGTATCCCTGGGTAATAACCGGAATGATCTGGTAAATAACTTTGTATCAATGGCAACCAACTTAGAGCACCTCACCATCTACGAAACCAGACTCGACCAAGTCACCATACCTGATCATGAAAGCATTAATCTCAAGACTTTAAGTGTGGTGAAGCCCCATAAACGCATAGGGAGCTTCTATAGAACCTTGCGTACGAACATCAATACATTAATAGTATCCGGGCCGCATTTCTCATATTATACAATTATCGAAATACTTGACGCCAACGAAAGCATCGAGACCATTGACCTGAGAGGAATCCGGTACTTTACACATCAACCGGCATGGTCAAACTTACTAAAAAGAGAGGATGAAGTCAATCTGCGGGTAATTACAGTCCTTATGCCATCAAAGGAGGACCTCAGGGGACTTCAAGGCAACACCCAAAGAAGTAACAAACCGTACCGGGTCCTGGTGAAGAGAGACGAATAGTTAATATAATTAGGAAATAATATTTAACAATAGTTAGAATTATATAATTAGGTATAATACTTTGTAATTCAACTAGGAGTATCATCTCCATTTTCCAATTAAGGAAACTTAGAGGAATTTTAAGTAACCCTAAATAAAAATTATATTGTTACATTATAAACAGGAATTTACATTATAAAGGGAAATATTTTTATAAAAAAATTTTCCTTCTAGAAGTAGCATCTCTATTTTTCAATTCAGGAAACATAGAGGAATTTTAGGTTAGTCCTAGTAGATTTAGAAAAGAGCTTCGTTATAAAGAAATTTTTATATTATAAAGTTAATAGAAAACTGGGACCGCTTTTCCCTTTACACATTATACATTCTTTCTATAGGATCAGGGAAAAGTCTGGGTCTCTGTTATCCTAGAAGGGTGATCAGAGGCTCAAACTTTTTCCATGTTCAAGGGGGAGAGGGGATCTCGGAAAGAAAATAAAAAAAAAAAAAAAAAAATCAATAAACGCAAAATAAAAACAAAAAAAAAGTATATATAAAAATGGATTCCTTCAAAAGAGTAGCATCTCTATTTTCTATTAAGAAAAATAGGGGAATCTTATAAAGAGAAAAAAAATTATTTTATCTATAATATAATGAATAGTTATCTACCTTGACAAGATAGATATATTTATCTCTTTGAATAGAAGTATTGGTAGTGCAGTAAATTTTCAGTTATATTAAGCATTTGCTATTTTGATAAAATATGTTTCATTACAGAGTCGGAGCTATCACTAGCAACAGTGGCTGTAAACCCTCGGAATCGGAAGAACTCATGTTTTAGAGCCAACCAAAAAGTAAAGGTAGTAGCGAGAAAACCCTTGTTCCTAGTGATAGGCCCAAATATTATAACCAACATTTACAATATATAAAAATATATATAAGTTAGAGTAAAATAACATTTATACATAGCATAAGAATAATCTCACAACCAATAACTCAAGCGCTTTCATTTTTGGTCGTCACTATTAAAGAAATTATTTTTGAGTACCCATGATGGACAGAGGGAATTCCTTCTAAACTAACTCCTTTACTTTATCTTTCAATTTCCGGACATTCCAGATCTCCTCTGTCTCAACAGAATGCCTTTCTACGTGGTTCTAAATGGGCACAAACCTGGAGTATACTATACTTGGGAAGATTGTCGTGATCGAATCTTCGCGTATCCAGATCCAGTCTTCAAACAAATTTCATCTATAAAAGAGTTTCAAAAGTATTTACAACATTGGCAATCGACCCTCAACCCGATAAACCATAAATTCGAAAGAAATGTTGAAAGACGAATTACATTCTTCACAGATGGATCGTGCTTTCGGAATGAAACTTCAGAATCAGCAACAGGATTGGGCATTTGTTTTGGACCAAATCATCCCCAGAATCTGTCTAGTCCATGCTTCAAACGGAACACCAACAACGGTGCAGAATTAGAAGCGATTCTACAAGCCTTGAAAATTATAAGAAAATTCAATTTAACAAAAATAGATCTATTCACTGATTCTAAGTATTTATGCAACAGACTCACGATTTGGTATGAAACTTGGAAGGAGCGAGAGTGGATCACCGTAACGGGTGAGCCAGTTTCTTACAAAGAAGAGCTTAGATACATCTAAACTCAAATGGAGGCCCGAGACATTAAAATCTATCACGTTCCCGGTCATGAGGGAATCTATGGCAACGAACAAGCCGATCAACTAGCCAAAAGCGGATTTAAATTAGTCGAACTATTGAAGTCAAGACCAAAAACAGAGTTCAACATTCGGTTACCAACTACAGGCTCCAAGAAATAGAATCGTCATTTCTGAGCTTGGAGGGGGGATGTTATGTCCGACTTCGCAAACTCTTTCTTTCAGTTACTAACGTTGAACACCCCTAAGAAATAGATATTCCATTTTCTTTCGAGAGAAACAAAGATGGGTTCAATTGAGTGTTACAAGACGAAATCTACTAGATTTCTTTCATTTTGTCTTTCATTCTCTTATTCTTCGTTGCCCACTTACTGTCAACTACGATCATTCTAATGCGCACAATTAGCATCGACTTAAATTGAGTTCCGTCAATGGGACATCTCGCACGCTGCAACTTACTTAAAATATCCTCTTCCCAAACTCGGACCCCATGGTTGCAGTGTTTAATAATTTTCAAGAGCAAAATCACTCTACCGAGCACAGGCTTGCTTTCCGGTCATAGTTGAATTCAAATTTTCCAGCGAAGAGTCACTAATAGGTACAGCAGTATCCTCTTTAAAAAATTCGCGGATAATTTTATTACAGAATAAAACTATCAACTCAAACAAATATTTATATACATCTATATAAATATCTCACTCATAAAGAAAATAAAATATTTAGGAAAGAAACAAAAGTAAAAGTTATCACGGTCAGAGCAGTT